>CM040629.1:93095006-93108000 GCA_022817965.1 Solanum lycopersicoides | reverse complement strand
AAAGTTCAAAAATATTAGGGAAAATACACAAGTATTCTCTAGTCTATAATCGAAATTCTAGAAACACATCTTAACTAAACTAAGGTCCTATTACCCCTGAACTGATTTTTTTTTGTAATTTTGTGCACCTTTTTGGCTTACATGGTATCCAAATATCTCTCACGCGCCTTAATTGCGTGGAGTCATAGAGTGTGTCACGTAAGACAAATGGTGTATAATATTACAAAATAAATAAGTTCAGGGGATAATAAGACATCGGTTTAGTTAAGGTGTGTCTCTGAAATTTCGGTCATAGTCTAGGGGGTACTTGTGCATTTTACAAAAATATTATTAATAAGTCCGCTAAGAAGAAAGGAGACTCTTGAATACTTTGACACGTAATCGTAATATCATAAATTTAAAAAGAAAAATCTTAAATTCAACGTTTTACTTATAGTAAAAGGAAAAATATTTAAATATGTCTTTGTATATTATTTTTAAATTATTAATTTACATTTTTGCTGCTAGCGATTACACAAATAACTCAAATTTACCTTTCGAATGATAAAAGTAAAAAACAGCATCAATTTTAAAATTAATTTTTGTTTTATTAAATTAAAATAAATTAAAGCTATCTTGACTTAGTTACTTAAAGGGAGAAGTCCAAATACAACCATGCTCTATAAGATTTTTGTTGAACATTTTAGAGTCTATCACTTATTATATGTGGATGCTTATTATATATATATATATATTATATATATATATATATATTTTTTTTTTTTTTTTTTTTTTTTTATTGGCAAATAATAATATTGGACTGATCACTCTTGCACCACACTTTAATCGTATCATTATATCTATAAGTAGGGCAAGGCATGATATGATATCAAAAACTTCAAGCTCAATAATTATTATTTTTGACTTTTTAAAATACTATACCATTATAATAATTCAATTAATTCGATATATTTTGATATTTTAAAAGTTGATTTAATATTACGCGATACAATAAATCGATAATTATTTGGGAATTCTTTAAAGTCATTTGCCTTTTTTAATTAAAAAAAATGAAGCCAATGAAGTTTAAGAAAATTATTCAACGGTAGTGTAAATACTCCAAATAGAGTTACATTATATTAACGATCATACTTATTACAAGCAAAAAAAGTACATAAACTAAGACAGTGACAATTATTGGAATAGAAAACCCACTCGACCTAGTGCGTTAGCCCTAGTACTATAGGAAAGACCTATGCGAAGAAAAGGCATGCCCATCATCAAAGCAAACCCAAGTCCATGCAAGAAGGCCCTCTAGATCTGTCCAAATTCAAAGCCATACGGGGCGGAACAGATTAAAAATTTCACAAATTTAAATAAGAATTTGCATAAATCGATTGGCAGTACCGGAAGGGAACAATTTCTTGTAGGCCTCACCCAAAGCAACATTTGTAGTGCTATAACCACCATCAATAACTAGGTTCAAACCACTCACATATTTAGAATCATCACTTGCCAAATACAACACTCCATTTGCTACATCTTGTTCATCCAATAAAACTCCATTCAAATTTCCCCCTTCACCAAACAATTTCTCTGCCATTTCTCTCTCAGTTATTCCGAGCGCGTTCAACGTAAGTTTTGTGCTAATATAAGAAGGAGAAACACAATTAACTTTTATTCCATATTTTCCTAATTCGACCCCGATATTCTTAGAAAGCCCTAAAACCGCACATTTTGATGCCACATAAGAGTGTGAGGCAAGACCATATACTACCGTTGCCGAACTTGTTGTGAAAATAATTGAACCTTTTGTATCACTCGAAATCATTACTCTAGCAGCATGTTTCGCGCATAAAAATGCCCCAACAACGTTTACATCGAACACATTTTTAATTGTATCGTAATCTACATCTAAAATACTGGAAATTGACTTACCAGCTACACCAGCGTTACTGAACATTATGTCAAGCTTACCAAATTTAGCAACCGTTGCATCTACAACATTTTGAACGTCTGATTCAATCACGACATCACAATGGACAAACATTATGTGTTCATTATTGTCGATTTCTTTTACTAATGAATTT
The DNA here is from genome assembly GCA_022817965.1 of Solanum lycopersicoides. Classification (NCBI taxonomy): domain Eukaryota; kingdom Viridiplantae; phylum Streptophyta; class Magnoliopsida; order Solanales; family Solanaceae; genus Solanum; species Solanum lycopersicoides. The sequence continues at coordinate 93,105,931 of CM040629.1, read as the reverse complement.
CCGAGATCGTCCTGAATATCTGCAATTGTTACTTTTGCACCATGTTGAATAAAAAGTCGAGTTGTAGCTGCTCCTATGCCACTAGCACCACCAGTTATAATTGCTACCTTACCTTCTAGCCTGCATAAAATAAGTTCAAATAGAAATTAGTACTATTATTTTCTAAGTGTGTAGAAAAAATAAAACTATGAATTAGGAAAAAGAAAGAAAATAACTTTTTGGCTATCGGGGATTGAAGAGAAGGGGTGGCCATTTTGTCAAGCTTGAGAGTTAATGTGTTCTTGAAAAAAATATTTAGAGACTATTTATAAGAAAATAGCACAGCCAAAGTCTAAAAAAACAGTTGTTAAAAGATAGGCAAAGGTGTGTTTGGTAAATAAAAAAGAAGAAGTTTAATATGGATATTAGATAACGAGTAAAATAATAAGGGATAATCCATCGGTGGCCTCCTAAAGTTGGCACAAATTTTCACTTAGACACCTTAACTATGCTTTGTTCATTCTAGACACCTCATATCATGTTCCGTTGTGTCAGTTTGACACTTTTTGCTGACTCGGCATATTGTGTGTGCTACACGCATTTTGAGCGCGTAAGAAGTTTATTTTTTGATTTTTAAATTATTTTTCCTTCTTCTTCTTCACTCTTTATCCCTACCATTTATTCTACCTTCCAACATGCAAAATCATGATAAAAACCTTAAAAAATATGAAAAAATAAAATAAAAAAACTATCTCACTAATTTCAAAAACAATTATAAGAACAAAATTATCACACTAATTTTGAAAAAAAAATAGAGCAAAACACACATTTTCCCCCCCAAAAAAATGGAACAAGAAATGCCATATATGGTTCTCAAAATCAAATTCACAAAAAAAATCTAATGAATTTTTTTAAAAGAAAAAATTGAAGAACACCCAAAATTTGGCGGGAGGTTGGGGAGGCAAAAGGGACAGAAGTAAGGTAGATCGATAGGGTGGGGTGAGATGGAATGGTAGAAAATAGGTAATATTATTTATTTTTGCTGAAAAATTAATTGTTTTTTCATTATTTATTTTAAAATTATTATTTTTACACTTAAATGTCATATGTTAACTTTTAATTAGTCATCATGACATGTCATCCGCAAGTACTACACACTTTATAATTTCAGCTGATGAACGAAAAGGTGTCAAAATGACACAACAGATCCCTACTTGAGGTGTTTAAATCTAAGTGAAAATTGATGACAATTTGAAGGAATTGCCGATGGTTCCGCCAATTAATAATAAAAATCTCACGAGCAAGACTTAAAAGTAAAGATAAGTTTATAAATTCCTATCATTTATTTATTTCGATCTCAATTTATTCGTCTTATTTTTTTTATAAAAATCGATACTAAATAATATATTTTTACTTATTTAGTAATTTTTTAATTTTAACTTTCAACATAATATATTTAAAATTATGAAATTAAATAAGTACATTCTACAATATTTTTAGTTTAGGACTCCAAAATTTAAAAGTTTTTATTATTTTTTAAAATTTTGTATCAAATTAAAATTAAATACGCAAGTTAAAATGAACGAGTAGTTCAATTTGAGTCTCTTATCATTTTGTTTGAATTATTGAAGTGGCCGGTGTTTAAAAACACATACTAGTAGTATATCTTTTAATTTACGTAACATCATTTGATTGATATACAATTTAAGAGAAAAAATTCTTTTTAAAATTGTGCTTTAATTTTTTGAAATATTTATGTGATTATAAATTATTTCATTGAGAGTTAAAAAAATCAAATTATTTTTTAATATAAAAAGGACAACATTTTTTAGGACATATTATATTATAAATAAATAAATAAAAGTGAAATGACATTGAGACAAAAGATATTATATATGTTTCACCTTAATCAACATTGATAAATTAGTATTATATAATTCGATATAAATACTCAATGTGGATAAGTTTGAATTTTCAACTAAGGGTACACTATCATAAAAAGCAGTTTTCGATGGTAATAAATACGCATATTAATAAAGATCGCTATAATTTTTTTCTGACATTAGTTAATTTCATTTGGTGCAATATCGCTATAGACTTTAGAAATATTTACAAAAAATATTAATTACCTCTAAAAATATATTTAAAAATAATTAAATTATTAATATTAATTACCGCTACAAATTTTTTAGCACACCAAAAGTAGTGAGTGAAATGAATCATATAGCGCCCCAAATTTTTTAGCACACCAAAAGCTTGGACACTAGTGAATTATGATATATATTCATGGTCTAAATATCTTTGCGTGTAAAACAATAATAAAGGTTGCAATAACAAAACAAAAACTTTGACTTTATTTTTCTTACAAATGAAGACATTGAATATATAAATAAGGGTGTATAAATTTGATTCCAAAATTATATTAAATTGTAAATTGAATCATATAAAAAAATTCGATTGATGATTTAGTTTAATTTGATTTAGTTTGGTAATAAAAAAAAATCTAACTATACTTGAGTTAGTTTGGTTTTAACTAAAAAAAGTCAACACAATACCAAATCAATCCAACATTAATATAATTTATAAAATTTATTTTATACATAAAATGTATTATTTATTTTGATATAATTTCTAAATATTTCTGATAAGTTTTCTTAATTTTATTCTTTTAAAATATTATTTAAGTTTTTGAGACTTAGAATTTTGATTGGTCCAACAAAAGTTATAGTATGTAAATATTAGTAACTCTAATAAATCTGAAATAAAAATAATTAATTGATTCAACACTGAAAGGACAATAATATTTGTTTTATAAGTTTTCGGAAAATATAATATTTTTTGTAATGTTTTGACTTTTTAAGAGTCGCCGCTTAATTTTTTAAGAAAAATCAAGAAAACTTTTCTTTCAATTTGATTAAAACAGAGAAATCAATTTGAAAGATTTTTAAAGGGTTCGGGGATTCCTATTTATATTTTAGGAAGGGGTTAAGCACCTAAAATATCCGCTTAATACGGTTATCCGACAACTAACCTAATTTGGCTAAGAGATCTAATTTAGAATATTTTGGGGAAAAACCATTTAGAGTTATTTGCAAGATGAAGTATTTTATTTATTATCTAAGCAAAAGTGATTTGCAAGTTTATTCGTCTTTTTAGAATTTATTTAAATTCGAGTTTTTAACTTTAAGTTGATAAAACATTACGCGTGTGCGAGGATCTGGATTCCTTAACCTTAAAACTATCAATAATGAAAAGCAAATAAATAAACGAAAATAAGAGAGAGAGAGAGAGACAGAGAGAGTTGGATCCAAATAATATGAAAAAATAAAATAAAAAAACTATTGCACTAATTCAAAAACAATTATAAGAACAAAATTATCACACTAATTTTGAAAAAAAAAGGTAGAACAAAACACACATTTTCCCCCCCAAAAAATGGAAGAAGAAATGCCATATATGGTTCTCAAAATCAAATTCAGAAAAAAAAATCTAATGAATTTTTTTAAAAGAAAAAATGGAAGACCACCCAAAATTTGGCGGGAGGTTGGGGAGGCAAAAGGGACAGAAGTAAGGTAGAAGTAAGGTGGATCGGTAGGGTGGGGTGAGATGGAGAAAATATGTAATATTATTTATTTATTTTTGCTGAAAAATTAAGAGCAACTTACAAAAATGACTACATTTATAGGGTTATTAAAGTTGATAGCTATAAATATGTTATTTACTAGAAATGACTACACTTTATGTCAATTTCTAGCTGCATATTTGTATTAAATTTTATTTTGTTTTATTGTTATTGTTATTATTTATACAATGCACTAAATAAGGTATGATATGTTACCATAACTCTTATGTACCAACCTTTTATTGTGTTCTTAAATAACTGAAATTTTCATTATTAAATTACCAACTAATAATTACATATTGTATGCAAATATGATTGATTCACATAATACAAAAAGTTGTATTTATATTTCTAAATACAATAATTCACTAAATACTAATTATAAAGGTATTCATAAAATTTTGAATATAAAAGTTTATTCATGTCTTTTTCTCGTTGTATTTTTGTATATGTTTTTTATTTTTTATTTATTTATACACTAATACAGTTGTAATTACAATAACTAAATAAGAAAAATGTATTGCTTGTACAATTAGCATATGAATACTTTGAATTCAAATTGGTGTTTCTATTTATAAAACTTAAAGTATTAATATATCAAGGATACAAGTATTTATAAAAATTTAATGTATTAATACATCAAACAAGGTAAAGTACTACAATTTTAGCATATGAATACAACAATTTGAAAAATGGATACACTATTGTTAACCAAAAAAATAAATACACCAATATACTATAATATGAATACACTGTTGTTAAATAAGAAAATGGAAAAATAATAGAATGTGTATGTATCAAAGTGTGTAAGTATTCGACTATATAAAAAATTAAAAAAAAAACAAAAACATCGATCTATTTTTCGTGAAGTTTTCTATAATACTTGAGGTTTGATGTTAACTTAGGTATTTATTTTTAAAAAAATAGTATTGATGTATCCAACTATAGTTGTATTGCCTAATCAATTGGATACTTATGTATCCAAAAATACTTATATTGACAAATCACCATTTTATTAATATTACAATACAATTATCTATGTATATAAGTATTATACTATATACAAATTTGACAAACAACAAAATTCTCTCTACACTCTCTGCTAACAACGATAACCTAACGGCTCTGCTAAACTGCGGGTATTTCCTACGCTCCATCTCATAGATCGTCGGAGATCTCTCATCTGTGCATCGGAACAAGGAAATGGATCCAGCATTAAAGATGACACTCTTCGTAAGGATATATGCAATTTCATCATGGAAAGAAAAGTATAAAAACAATATAATTTTCATGAAAAAAACAGTTTCAATCAAAACCCAATAAAAATAGATGAATATAGATATATAAATAAAATTTTCATAAAAAACGAGGAGAAAAATCAGTTAGAAAATACCTTATAATGAATTAAAATCACAAAAATCGCTCCTAGAATCATATAAAAAGATCTTAATTTGAAAGGAATTTAGGGGGAAAATACAAAAAAATATGTAATATAGGAATATTGATGAAAGAAAAGGTATTGATGAGCACATAATTATGAGCGGAATTATAACTTTCCTATTTACTATTTATTTATATTAAATAATTATAAAAAACTGATTATTGATATATAAGTAACTTTGCTATTTACGACATAGTTATATCCATATAACATAAAAAAACTAAATTATAGCTATTTTATTTAAATGTATATTGATGTTTGCTATATCTGTAATTTTTCCAAAAATTAATTGTTTTTTCATTATTTATTTTTAAATTATTATTTTTACACTTAAATGTCATATGTTAACTTTTAATTAATCATCATAACATGTCATCCGCAAGTGTACTTGTAACAACCTTAAAAAAATGAATAAGCTAAATGTTTAAGGTGTCAAGAATTCTTGCGATTAGACCAAGGTTCACGCGGATTGATACGCGTAGAAGCAGACCTCAGAAACCTTACTACGACCAAGCCAACTAACTTGGGGATTTAGTTGAACTTGTAAAGGTTGGAACCAACCAATTAAGGCTCTCGAAAATGAAGATTTAATCGAATGAGTCTTTACCGGACTTAAAAAGAAGAAATTTTAAGTTTTTAGGGTCTAAGGGTAAAATGGTCTTTTACCAGGCTAGGGGTAATATCGTAATTACCCTAAATATATAATTAATTAATTATTTAATAAAGTGGAGGGGCAATTTGGGGAGAGAGAGCCGAAATTGGTCTCTTGATATGAAGTCTTGCTCCACCCGGGTTCGAACCTAGGTGGGAGCAAGGATTTAATATGATTTTTTTTATTATTGGTGAATTAATTTAATAAATTTATAATTAATGGCTAATGTAAAAAGGAAAATAAGATTTTATTATTATTTATTATTTATTTACTTATTAATTAATGTTTTTTTTTAAATTGACTAAGTCTTGCCAACTATCCTAGTTTTATGATGCACTATCTCACACTATCTCTCCATCAAGCCTAAATCTCTCTCTCTCTCATCCAAATCATTTTTCTTGGCTGCAAAAACAGAAGATAAAAACATTAGAAAGTAATTAAAAGTTCTCTAAACTCAAAGAACTTACAAAAAAAATATATACAAGCAAGCAAGCTAACTTAAGAAACGAAAACTTTGCATCATCTTTTCGACGGGTTTGTGTTGAAGGTTTAGGGGAGGAGTTTGGAAGCACTTGGAAGGTGTGGAAAGCTACAACAAGGTATGGGTTTTCTCTCTTGGAATCCTTTCTCCAAGAGGAATTTCTTTCTACAAAAGTCGACATATGAAACTAGGGCTGTCCCCTTGAATGTTGAACTCCTTGTCCCTAGTCTCCTTCCGATTTCAATCTAAATTAGTTTAGAAATCATGTTGTTGGTATGGTTGCTGGTAGCTAAGTGTGAAATATGATGTTCCTTGTGATTTTATGTTTGTAAATAGCAAGCATGTTCAATGATGTCAACCGAAAATGATGTGGTGCAATGTGTAAAATGTTTGTTGTTGTTCTCCGTTTTGAAGTCTTAAAATGGCTTGTTTGATGATTGGAATTATTGTGCATAAGGTGTGTAAATTGTGATGTTAAATGAAGTGTAAGGTGGCTGATTAGTGGAAAAATCTAAGCTAAAACAACAATGAATCTACACCTAAGAATGTGTTAAACGAATCGTGAAAGTACCTCAAAACGAACGTATGAATGCTGTTAAATAAAGGCCAGAAAATTTAATAAAATTTCCAGCACTTGGTGATGGAATTTTCGGCCAGAATACTTAAGGTTGAGAGGTTTAAAAATATATTTAAAATATGTGAGGTCAATGGGGATTGAACCCAAGACCTCACTACATGAAAGCTGGAAAAAAAAATGAGAGGTGTGGGATTCGAACCCACAACCTCTCGGCCAAACAAGAGAGTAAGAGGGGAATTTTAAATTAGAAAAATAAATGTGGAGAGTGGGGATTGAACCCACAACCTCTTGAATGGATGAGAGAGTTAGGAGAAAATAAAGGAGAAAAATAAATGTGGAGAGTGGGGATTGAACCCACAACCTCTTGAATGGATGAGAGAGTTAGAGAAAAATAAAGGAGAAAAATAAATGTGGAGAGTGGGGATTGAACCCACAACCTCTTGAATAGATGAGAGAGTTAGGAGGAAAGTAAAGGAGAAATATAAAATGAGGTGAATGGGGATTGAACCCACAACCTCTTGGATAGGTGAGAAAGTTAATAGATAAATTAAGAGAAAAAGAATGAGCTTGTGGGGATTGATCCCACAACCTCCATGCCTTGGACGAAAAATAGAGAAGAAAAAGAAAGGAAATATTATGGGGCTGATGGGGATCGAACTAGGGTCCCCAAATCTGAAAAATACAAAGGATAAGTGTTGCCTAAGGGATTCGAAATTGGTTCCCTTGACCAGTTCCGTATTGACACATAAGTCATACGTAAGTAAATATTTAATGAATGCTGCCTCTAAAGATCGAAATCAATATCTTGGCATATCTACAAGATGCATAAGTCTTGTACCACATAATCTTGGGTAAACATGAATCACTTAGACAAACTATGAATGAAGCCTCATGGCTTGTATGTATAGACACATAAGTCTAACATACGTTCAAAAGTAAGTGAACCTAAGATGTATGAAATGAGATGATGAACCCTAGAAGGGTTAAGTATGAGTTTAAGATACACTAAATGGCCAAGTGCATTGGCATATGATGAGATGAACAATGAAATGATGAAATGAACAATGAAATAATGAAACCCTAGAAGGGTTAAGTGAGGGTGTGAAACACACCAAATGGCCAAGTGCATTGGCATATGATGAAATGAACATTTACGTAATAAGAGGTGAATAACTATGAAAAGCAAAGGTGCTAATGATGATGAATGTGGTGACAACATGATATGAGGCTAATGTAAATGATGAGAGCAATCTCAAATGAGCCTAAGTAAATGTTACCAATACGTACTCACCTATGAGAGTGTAAGATAATGAAGAGACCAGTCTCTATGAACACTCTAATGAGAGTATTGAGCTTAACACACTCAATACGAATGATGAGATGAGAAATCATCTAATGAGCTATGATGTCCTCATACTAGAAGCCAGCTTCCATGACGTATGAGATGAATGTAATGGAACTTTATACTAAGCACCGATAGACTAGCTATGAGCGGTGATGCCTTCTTTCGGGAAGGGCGGAGGTTCACGTAACTCTCATGAGATGAGACTGTCCGGCTGCCGGGTATGGGTCTCCTTATATCTCCTAGTCTTCGAACCTATACTGCCAATATAGGGATCTGCGGGGTTAAATTCCCATGTACGCTAGCATGTTTTTGGGTCACTTGGCCGGTGATTCCACCTCTTTTCGGTGTGGGGGAGACACTGGATTTCATGATGCTCACATGATCTATGTCGGTTAAAGTTAAAGTTCCCAATGAATGAATGAGGCCAGCCTCAAATGATGCACATAATGAAATGAATGATACCAAAGGTGTTAGGATAGGATAATCAAAAGGTGAGTTAGATTCAAGTAATGACATTAGGTCATTCTTGGTCATTGCACAACGAACCTAATGAAAGTCTTAAACTACATCCTAGGTATAACTGGTGTTTACACTGGTCTATGAATGAAATGAAATGGAGTACGTATGAATGAACGAAGCAGACTCTGTGTTTGCTAATGAAGACTCCCTAGTTGAGGTCCATCTGTTGAGCCCTCATTTCTGGGATGTCTTAATGTCAAGTCCATGATTCCAAGGTCTCATGGCATATGAATGAATGATATGAAAAGTTATGTGCTACATGAAAAATGTTTGTATGCTATATGATATGTGCTATGTGTAAATGTTATGTGCTGTGTGCAAATGTGAAAAGTATGATGATGTATGTTATTCTCATGGCATAACTTTCCTATTCCAAATCTGGAAAGCTCACTGACTTTCCTAATCCAAATTTGGAAAGATCATTTACTTTCCTAATCCAAATTTGGAAACTTTCCTAATCTCAATTTGGCAAGTCCACTGACTTGACTTCCAAAAATCATGTTGTTAGGAAAGAGCTATTCTTTCTCATGCATGTCCTTGGTGTGTGCTTGCATATACCCATACTTAGTACAAGTGTGTACTAACCCTATACAAACTCTACTATTTTAGGTGCAGGCACAGGTGGACGATAGAGCTACAGGATCATCTTGCAGTTATCCGGACGTCCAGCATTCATCCGGTTTGGTAGGTCCTCATGCTTTCGAGGATGCTACTGTTTTATATTCTAGCTTAGTTTTAGAGTTGAGCTAGTGGATAATGTTCCACTAGCGTTGCTTTCCTATTTTATTCAGACTATGTATTGGTGCCATTTTGGCAATTATACACTTAATAAGAATTGAACTATTTCTTTCAGTTGCTTACCTCTTAATGTTAGATGGTTGATGGTGAACAATTACGTATTAATGAATCTTTTTATAAGTATGTTAAGAAACAAAAAGTTTCAAATTTTCCGCTAAAATTAACCTAGATGAAGTAAGAATGACGTAAGTAGGCTTGTCTGCGACCTCTGAGAGGTCAACGACGCCGGTCTCGTCTGGGGTCTAGATTCGGTCGTGACAAAGTTGGTATCAGAGCACTAGGTTAAATTCGAGAATAATGAGTTCACATCAACCACATTGAGTAGTTTCTAAGTCATGGTAGTGAAGTGCACCACTATCCTGAATTAGAGACTGCATGATGCGTAGGAAAATTTCCCTTCTTCTAATCTTATCGTGCTTTTCCTAATGTCTGAGTTCTTGGTGTTATGAGCGTGTCTAACATCAACCCTTGTTGTTTTTAGAGAATGAACCCTAGGAGGGCTATTGGTTAGAGGAGGAGGGGGCAGCTGCTGGGGCAATCGAGTTCCACCCCAGGCCCCAGCTGAAGGAGTGGCCATGCCGGTTAACCAGTGGGTTGACCGATGCTGAGGTGAGGGCATCTTTGGCCAGATGGCACAGGCCATCACGATGCAGGCTCAGGCTATGACTGCCCAAGTCAACCGGCAGGATGTTCAGAGGGAGAACCCACCGGTTCGCAGCATGGCTGACAGACTGCGAGATTTCACGAGGATGAACCCTCCCATATTCACAGGGGCTAAGACATCGGAGGATCCTCAAGAGTTTGTAGATGAGGTGCATAAGATCCTGGTGGCTATGGGGGCCACTGATATTGAGAAGGCTGAGCTGGCTTCCTATCAGCTCAAGGATGTTGCACAGACTTGGTGCAAGATGTGGCAAGATAGCCGTGTCTTAGGTGGAGTGCCAGTCACTTGGGAGCTGTTCAAGACAACATTTCTGGAGAGGTTCTTTCCCAGAGAGATGAGGGAAGCCAAGGTTGAAGAGTTCATCAACCTTAAACAAGGATCCATGACAGTCAGGGAGTATTCCCTGAAGTTTGTTAAGCTATCCAGGTATATTACTTTCCTTAGTATTTAATAGCAAGATTGAGGAGAGTACTGAGGCTTGTTGAATTATCCAGGTATGCTACTTCCCTGGTTTCGAATAGCAGGGATGAAATGAGTAGGTTCCTCACAGGAATCAATGGAGACCTGGAGGAGGAATGTCGGTCTGCGATGCTCCATGATAATATGGACCTTTCCAGGTTGATGGTGCATGTACAGCAGGTGGAGGACAGCCGTAGAAAGAGGGGTATTCGTGATGTTAGGAGGCCTAGGCCTCAAGATCAGGCAGGTCCCAGCCACGGAGGCCACAGAAACAACTTTGGCATCCGTGAGCAGCCAAGGTTTAAGAAGGGACTCTCCCACCAAAGGGAGTCAAGTTCATCCAGTGGTCTCTATGATAGGGATTCCGAGTCCAGAGATAAGAGAAACA
>CM040629.1:92677772-93094006 GCA_022817965.1 Solanum lycopersicoides | reverse complement strand
TTTACACTTAAATGTCATATGTTAACTTTTAATTAACATCATAACATGTCATCCGCAAGTGTACTTGTAACAACCTTAAAAAAATGAATAAGCTAAATGTTTAAGTGTCAAGAATTCTTGCGATTAGACCAAGGTTCACACGGATTGATACGCGTAGAACCAGACCTCAGAAACCTTACTACGACCAAGCCAACTAACTTGGGGAGTTAGTTGAACTTGAAAGGTTGGAACCAACCAATTAAGGCTCTCGAAAATGAAGATTTAATCGAATGAGTCTTTACCGGACTTAAAAAGAAGAAATTTTAAGTTTTGAGGGTCTAAGGGTAAAATGGTCTTTTACCAGGCTAGGGGTATATCGTAATTACCCTAAATATATAATTAATTAATTATTTAATAAAGTGGAGGGGCAATTTGGGGAGAGAGAGCCGAAATTGGTCTCTTGAATGAAGTCTTGCTCCACCCGGGTTCGAACCTAGGTGGGAGCAAGGATTTAATATGATTTTTTTATTATTGGTGAATTAATTTAATAAATTTATAATTAATGGCTGATGTAAAAAGGAAAATCAGATTTTATTATTATTTATTATTTATTTACTTATTAATTAATGTTTTTTTTAAATTGACTAAGTCTTGCCAACTATCCTAGTTTTAGATGCACTATCTCACACTATCTCTCCTCAAGCCTAAATCTCTCTCTCTCTCATCCAAATATTTTTCTTGGCTGCAAAAACAGAAGATAAAAACATTAGAAAGCAATCAAAAGTTCTCTAAACTAAAAGAAATAACAAAAAAAAATATACAAGCAAGCAAGCTAACTTAAGAAACGAAAACTTTGCATCATCTTTTCGACGGGTTTGTGTTGAAGGTTTAGGGGAGGAGTTTGGCAGCACTTGGAAGGTGTGGAAAGCTACAACAAGGTATGGGTTTTCTCTCTTGGAATCCTTTCTCCAAGAGGAATTTCTTTCTACAAAAGTCGACATATGAAACTAGGGCTGTCCCCTTGAATGTTGAACTCCTTGTCCCTAGTCTCCTTCCGATTTCAATCTAAATTAGTTTAGAAATCATGTTGTTGGTATGGTTGCTGGTAGCTAAGTGTGAAATATGATGTTCCTTGTGATTTTATGTTTGAAATAGCAAGCATGTTCAATGATGTCAACCGAAAATGATGTGGTGCAATGTGTAAAATGTTTGTTGTTGTTCTCCGTTTTGAAGTCTTAAAATGGCTTGTTTGATGATTGGAATTATTGTGCATAAGGTGTGTAAATTGTGATGTTAAATGAAGTGTAAGGTGGCTGAATTGTGGAAAAATCTAAGCTAAAACAACAATGAATCTACACCTAAGAATGTGTTAAACGAATCGTGAAAGTACCTCAAAACGAACGTATGAATGCTGTTAAATAAAGGCCAGAAAATTTAATAAAATTTCCAGCACTTGGTGATGGAATTTTCGGCCATAATACTTAAGGTGGAGAGGTTTAAAAATATATTTAAAATATGTGAGGTCAGTGGGGATTGAACCCAAGACCTCACTACATGAAAGCTGGAAAAAAAAATGAGAGGTGTGGGATTCGAACCCACAACCTCTCGGCCAAACAAGAGAGTAAGAGGGGAATTTTAAATTAGAAAATAAATGTGGAGAGTGGGGATTGAACCCACAACCTCTTGAATGGATGAGAGAGTTAGGAGAAAAATAAAGGAGAAAAATAAATGTGGAGAGTGGGGATTGAACCCACAACCTCTTGAATGGATGAGAGAGTTAGGAGAAAAATAAAGGAGAAAAATAAATGTGGAGAGTGGGGATTGAACCCACAACCTCTTGAATAGATGAGAGAGTTAGGAGGAAAGTAAAGGAGAAATATAAAATGAGGTGAATGGGGATTGAACCCACAACCTCTTGGATAGGTGAGAAAGTTAATAGATAAATTAAGAGAAAAAGAATGAGCTTGGGGGATTGATCCCACAACCTCCATGCCTTGGACGAAAAATAGAGAAGAAAAAGAAGGAAATATTATGGGGCTGATGGGGATCGAACTAGGGTCCCCAAATCTGAAAAATACAAAGGATTAAGTGTTGCCTAAGGGATTCGAAATTGGGTTCCCTTGCCCAGTTCCGTATTGACACATAAGTCATACGTAAGTAAATATTTAATGAATGCTGCCTCTAAAGATCGAAATCAATATCTTGGCATATCTACAAGATGCATAAGTCTTGTACCACATAATCTTGGGTAAACATGAATCACTTAGACAAACTATGAATGAAGCCTCATGGCTTGTATGTATAGACACATAAGTCTAACATACGTTCAAAAGTAAGTGAACCTAAGATGTATGAAATGAGATGATGAACCCTAGAAGGGTTAAGTATGAGTTTAAGATACACTAAATGGCCAAGTGCATTGGCATATGATGAGATGAACAATGAAATGATGAAATGAACAATGAAATAATGAAACCCTAGAAGGGTTAAGTGAGGGTGTGAAACACACCAAATGGCCAAGTGCATTGGCATATGATGAAATGAACATTTACGTAATAAGAGGTGAATAACTATGAAAAGCAAAGGTGCTAATGATGATGAATGTGGTGACAACATGATATGAGGCTAATGTAAATGATGAGAGCAATCTCAAATGAGCCTAAGTAAATGTTACCAATACGTACTCACCTATGAGAGTGTAAGATAATGAAAGACCAGTCTCTATGAACACTCTAATGAGAGTATTGAGCTTAACACACTCAATACGAATGATGAGATGAGAAATCATCTAATGAGCTATGATGTCCTCATACTAGAAGCCAGCTTCCATGACGTATGAGATGAATGTAATGGAACTTTATACTAAGCACCGATAGACTAGCTATGAGCGGTGATGCCTTCTTTCGGGAAGGGCGGAGGTTCACGTAACTCTCATGAGATGAGACTGTCCGGCATGCCGGGTATGGGTCTCCTTATATCTCCTAGTCTTCGAACCTATACTGCCAATATAGGGATCTGGCGGGGTTAAATTCCCATGTACGCTAGCATGTTTTTGGGTCACTTGGCCGGTGATTCCACCTCTTTTCGGTGTGGGGGAGACACTGGATTTCATGATGCTCACATGATCTATGTCGGTTAAAGTTAAAGTTCCCAATGAATGAATGAGGCCAGCCTCAAATGATGCACATAATGAAATGAATGATACCAAAGGTGTTAGGATAGGATAATCAAAAGGTGAGTTAGATTCAAGTAATGACATTAGGTCATTCTTGGTCATTGCACAACGAACCTAATGAAAGTCTTAAACTACATCCTAGGTATAACTGGTGTTTACACTGGTCTATGAATGAAATGAAATGGAGTACGTATGAATGAACGAAGCAGACTCTGTGTTTGCTAATGAAGACTCCCTAGTTGAGGTCTCATCTGTTGAGCCCTCATTTCTGGGATGTCTTAATGTCAAGTCCATGATTCCAAGGTCTCATGGCATATGAATGAATGATATGAACTAAGTTATGTGCTACATGAAAAATGTATTGTATGCTATATGATATGTGCTATGTGTAAATGTTATGTGCTGTGTGCAAATGTGAAAAGTATGATGATGTATGTTATTCTCATGGCATAACTTTCCTATTCCAAATCTGGAAAGCTCACTGACTTTCCTAATCCAAATTTGGAAAGATCATTTACTTTCCTAATCCAAATTGGAAACTTTCCTAATCTCAATTTGGCAAGTCCACTGACTTGACTTCCAAAAATCATGTTGTTAGGAAAGAGCTATTCTTTCTCATGCATGTCCTTGGTGTGTGCTTGCATATACCCATACTTAGTACAAGTGTGTACTAACCCTATACAAACTCTACTATTTTAGGTGCAGGCACAGGTGGACGATAGAGCTACAAGATCATCTCTGCAGTTATCCGGACGTCCAGCATTCATCCGGTTTGGTAGGTCCTCATGTTTTCGAGGATGGTACTATTTTATATTCTAGCTTAGTTTTAGATTTGAGCTAGTGGAGTATGTTCCACTAGCGTTGCTTTCCTATTTTATTCAGACTATGTATTGGTGCCATTTTGGCAATTATACACTTAATAAGAATTGAACTATTTCTTTCAGTTGCTTACCTCTTAATGTTAGATGGTTGATGGTGAACAATTACGTATTAATGAGAATCTTTTTATAAGTATGTTAAGAAACAAAAAGTTTCAAATTTTCCGCTAAAATTAACCTAGATGAAGTAAGAATGACGTAAGTAGGCTTGTCTGCGACCTCTGAGAGGTCAACGACGCCGGTCTCGTCTGGGGTCTAGATTCCGGTCGTGACAAAGTTGGTATCAGAGCACTAGGTTAAATTCGAGAATAATGAGTTCACATCAACCACATTGAGTAGTTTCTAAGTCATGGTAGTGAAGTGCACCACTATCCTGAATTAGAGACTGCATGATGCGTAGGAAAATTTCCCTTCTTCTAATCTTATCGTGCTTTTCCTAATGTCTGAGTTCTTGGTGTTATGAGCGTGTCTAACATCAACCCTTGTTGTTTTTAGAGAATGAACCCTAGGAGGGCTATTGGTAGAGGAGGAGGGGCAGCTGCTGGGGGCAATCGAGTTCCACCCCAGGCCCCAGCTGAAGGAGTGGCCATGCCGGTTAACCAGTGGGTTGACCGATGCTGAGGTGAGGGCATCTTTGGCCAGATGGCACAGGCCATCACGATGCAGGCTCAGACTATGACTGCCCAAGTCAACCGGCAGGATGTTCAGAGGGAGAACCCACCGGTTCGCAGCATGGCTGACAGACTGCGAGATTTCACGAGGATGAATCCTCCCATATTCACAGGGGCTAAGACATCGAAGGATCCTCAAGAGTTTGTAGATGAGGTGCATAAGATCCTGGTGGCTATGGGGGCCACTGATATTGAGAAGGCTGAGCTGGCTTTCTATCAGCTCAAGGATGTTGCACAGACTTGGTGCAAGATGTGGCAAGATAGCCGTGTCTTAGGTGGAGTGCCAGTCACTTGGGAGCTGTTCAAGACAGCATTTCTGAGAGGTTCTTTCCCAGAGAGATGATGGAAGTCAAGGTTGAAGAGTTCATCAACCTTAAACAAGGATCCATGACAGTCAGGGAGTATTCCCTGAAGTTTGTTAAGCTATCCAGGTATATTAATTTCCTTAGTATTTAATAGCAAGATTGAGGAGAGTACTGAGGCTTGTTGAATTATCTAGGTATGCTACTTCCCTGGTTTCGAATAGCAGGGATGAAATGAGTAGGTTCCTCACAGGAATCAATGGAGACCTGGAGGAGGAATGTCGGTCTGCGATGCTCCATGATAATATGGACCTTTCCAGGTTGATGGTGCATGTACAGCAGGTGGAGGACAGCCGTAGAAAGAGGGGTATTCGTGATGTTAGGAGGCCTAGGCCTCAAGATCAGGCAGGTCCCAGCCACGGAGGCCACAGAAACAACTTTGGCGTCCGTGAGCAGCCAAGGTTTAAGAAGGGACTCTCCCACCAAAGGGAGTCAAGTTCATACAGTGGTCTCTATGATAGGGATTCCGAGTCCAGAGATAAGAGAAACAATGAAGTATATACACCTAAGGAAAGGCAACCTTGCAGGAAGTGTGGCAGACAGCATGGAGGAGAGTGTATGATGGGCTCTAACGCTTGTTACAGCTGTGGAAAACCGGGACACATGGTGAAGGATTGTCCGAATAGAAGAAGTCAAGAACAAGGGAAGGAGAGAGTTCAGACTAATGGCCCAAATGAAGAGGCTCCAAGGAAGCAACGATTCTTCGCACTCAAGTCTAGGGGTGCAGGGGAAGGCACTTCTGATGAAGCCTCGGGTGCGTATCCTTAATTAGCCTTTCATATATTTGACTGTGTATGGTGTTTATGCCCTAGTATGAGGTTAATATGTTTGAAGTCATCATGTTGGTTGCTGATTTATATGACTTTTATGTTGACTTATGTTGTATGCTTTGATGAGACTAGTTTAGGGAAGAATTCTTAGACTATTAATGTGAAGCTACTAGTACGTTTCAAGGATGTGTACCATCATGTTAAGATGTGAATCAGATATTCACCCATGGAAGTATTGAAGTACCTACGTATGTGTACATTCTATAGATGACATACTTATTGTTAGTAAAGAGTAGTGTCATTCGGGGACGAATGTTCCTAAGGGGGGATAATGTAACAACCTAAAAAAATGAATAAGCTAAATGTTTAAGGTGTCAAGAATTCTTGCGATTAGACCAAGGTTCACACGGATTGATACGCGTAGAACCAGACCTCAGAAACCTTACTACGACCAAGCCAACTAACTTGGGGAGTTAGTTGAACTTGTAAAGGTTGGAACCAACCAATTAAGGCTCTCGAAAATGAAGATTTAATCGAATGAGTCTTTACCGGACTTAAAAAGAAGAAATTTTAAGTTTTGAGGGTCTAAGGGTAAAATGGTCTTTTACCAGGCTAGGGGTAATATCGTAATTACCCTAAATATATAATTAATTAATTATTTAATAAAGTGGAGGGGCAATTTGGGGAGAGAGAGCCGAAATTGGTCTCTTGATATGAAGTCTTGCTCCACCTGGGTTCGAACCTAGGTGGGAGCAAGGATTTAATATGATTTTTTTATTATTGGTGAATTAATTTAATAAATTTATAATTAATGGCTAATGTAAAAAGGAAAATCAGATTTTATTATTATTTATTATTTATTTACTTATTAATTAATGTTTTTTTTAAATTGACTAAGTCTTGCCAACTATCCTAGTTTTATGATGCACTATCTCACACTATCTCTCCATCAAGCCTAAATCTCTCTCTCTCTCATCCAAATCATTTTTCTTGGCTGCAAAAACAGAAGATAAAAACATTAGAAAGCAATAAAAGTTCTCTAAACTCAAAGAACTTACAAAAAAAATATATACAAGCAAGCAAGCTAACTTAAGAAACGAAAACTTTGCATCATCTTTTCGACGGGTTTGTGTTGAAGGTTTAGGGGAGGAGTTTGGCAGCACTTGGAAGGTGTGGAAAGCTACAACAAGGTATGGGTTTTCTCTCTTGGAATCCTTTCTCCAAGAGGAATTTCTTTCTACAAAAGTCGACATATGAAACTAGGGCTGTCCCCTTGAATGTTGAACTCCTTGTCCCTAGTCTCCTTCCGATTTCAATCTAAATTAGTTTAGAAATCATGTTGTTGGTATGGTTGCTGGTAGCTAAGTGTGAAATATGATGTTCCTTGTGATTTTATGTTTGTAAATAGCAAGCATGTTCAATGATGTCAACCGAAAATGATGTGGTGCAATGTGTAAAATGTTTGTTGTTGTTCTCCGTTTTGAAGTCTTAAAATGGCTTGTTTGATGATTGGAATTATTGTGCATAAGGTGTGTAAATTGTGATGTTAAATGAAGTGTAAGGTGACTGATTAGTGGAAAAATCTAAGCTAAAACAACAATGAATCTACACCTAAGAATGTGTTAAACGAATCGTGAAAGTACCTCAAAACGAACGTATGAATGCTGTTAAATAAAGGCCAGAAAATTTAATAAAATTTCCAGCACTTGGTGATGGAATTTTCGGCCAGAATACTTAAGGTTGAGAGGTTTAAAAATATATTTAAAATATGTGAGGTCAATGGGGATTGAACCCAAGATCTCACTACATGAAAGCTGGAAAAAAAAATGAGAGGTGTGGGATTCGAACCCACAACCTCTCGGCCAAACAAGAGAGTAAGAGGGGAATTTTAAATTAGAAAAATAAATGTGGAGAGTGGGGATTGAACCCACAACCTCTTGAATGGATGAGAGAGTTAGGAGAAAAATAAAGGAGAAAAATAAATGTAGAGAGTGGGGATTGAACCCACAACCTCTTGAATGGATGAGAGAGTTAGAAGAAAAATAAAGGAGAAAAATAAATGTGGAGAGTAAGGATTGAACCCACAACCTCTTGAATAGATGAGAGAGTTAGGAGGAAAGTAAAGGAGAAATATAAAATGAGGTGAATGGGGATTGAACCCACAACCTCTTGGATAGGTGAGAAAGTTAATAGATAAATTAAGAGAAAAAGAATGAGCTTGTGGGGGATTGATCCCACAACCTCCATGCCTTGGACGAAAAATAGAGAAGAAAAAGAAAGGAAATATTATGGGGCTGATGGGGATCGAACTAGGGTCCCCCAAATCTGAAAAATACAAAGGATTAAGTGTTGCCTAAGGGATTCGAAATTGGGTTCCCTTGACCAGTTCCGTATTGACACATAAGTCATACGTAAGTAAATATTTAATGAATGCTGCCTCTAAAGATCGAAATCAATATCTTGACATATCTACAAGATGCATAAGTCTTGTACCACATAATCTTGGGTAAACATGAATCACTTAGACAAACAATGAATGAAGCCTCATGGCTTGTATGTATAGACACATAAGTCTAACATACGTTCAAAAGTAAGTGAACCTAAGATGTATGAAATGAGATGATGAACCCTAGAAGGGTTAAGTATGAGTTTAAGATACACTAAATGGCCAACTGCATTGGCATATGATGAGATGAACAATGAAATGATGAAATGAACAATGAAATAATGAAACCCTAGCAGTTAAAATTCAATTAAAAGTTTTTATTAATTTTTAAAATTTTATACCAAATTAAAATTCAATATGCAAGTTAAAATGAACTAGCAGTTCAATTTGAGTTTCTCTTATCATTTTGTTTGAATTATTGAAGTGTCCGGTGTCTAAAAACACCTACTACTAGTATATCTTTTAATTTACGTAACATCGTTTGATATGATATACAATTTAAGAAAAAAAAAATTTTAAAATTGTGCTTTAATTTTTTTTAAATATTTATGTGATTATAAATTATTTCACCGAGAGTTAAAAAAATTAAATTATTTTTAAATATATAAAGGACAACATTATATTATAAATAAATAAATAAAAGTCATATGACATTGAGACAAAAGATATTATATATGTTTCACCTTAATCTGATAAATCAGTATTATGTAATTCGATATAAATACTCAATGTGGATAAGTCTGAATTTTCAACTAAGGGTACATTACCACAAAAAGCAGTTTTTTGACGGTAATAAATACATAATTAATAAAGATCGTTATAATTTTTTTTTGACATTAGTTAATTTCATTTGGTGCAATATCAGTATAAACTTTAGAAATATTTATAAAAAATATTAATTATCACTAAAAGTATATTTAACAGTAATTAAATTATTAATATTAATTACCACTATAAATTATTTTTAGCACACAAAAAGTAGTGAGTGAAATGAATCATATAGGGCCCCAATTTAAATTTGCATGGACACTAGTGAATTATGATATATATTCATGGTCTAAATATCTTTGCGTGTAAAACAATAATAAAGGTTGCAATAACAAAACAAAAACTTTGACTTTATTTTTTCTTACAAATGAAAGACATTGAATATATGGATAAGGGTGTATAAATTTGATTCCAAAATTAAATTAAATTGTAAATGAATTATATAAAAAAAATCGATTGATGATTTAGTTTGATTTGATTTAGTTTGGTATTCAAAAAAAATTTAACTATACTTGAGTTGGTTTGGTTATAATTAAAAAAAAAGTCAACACAATACCAAATTAATCCAACATTATTATAATTTTTAAAATTAATTTTATACATAAAATGTATTGTTTATTTTGATATAATTTTTAAATATCTCTGATAAGTTTTCTTAATTTTATTATTTCAAAATATTATTTTAAGTTTTTGCGACTTAGAATTTTTATTGGTCCAACAGAAGTTATAGTTTAATAAAAGTTATAGTCTGTAAATATTAGTAACTCTAATAAATCTCAAATCAAAATATAATCAATACTAATGCTAACAAAAATAAATTAATTGATTCAACACTGAAACGACAATAATATTGAATATTTGTTCTTTAGTTTTATGTCGATTTAGTCATTTAAAATATATAACCTAACATTAATTTTTCTTTAATGTTTACTCATGTAATTAATACTTATTAGATATATTGTAGCTTGATTTATACTTTTAAATTATGATCAATTTCATTATGACTTATTAATTTACAATATTTATTTTATGTAATTTTATTATTATTTTTGTCAAATATTTTTTGTGCCTTTATCGAAAAAATCTTTTAAAAAAAAACTAAAAATTCAAATATTACTAATTTGATCTGATTTATAAATTTAAAATACGAAACAAATAATATCCTTTCAAATGATTGATAAGCAATAAGCACATGTCTATGTTCTCATGTTTGGCTTAAAGCTGATTGAAGTAAGTTAGCCTAAGCCTTGAGGTTGATTGTCGATGTTGTCATTATGAGCGTTTTCAGTAAGGAGATTCTTTACGAGTGCGCATATTATGGTATGGTATAGTATGATATTTGAAAATTCTGATATTATAATTTTGGTATTTAGTTTTAAAAATATTATGTCATTATTTTAATATTTTGAAAAAGTTTTAAGTTAAGACTCAAACTATCCTTCGTAGTGAGTAGGTTTTACCAAGAAATTTATAATTTCTCAAATACTAAGGTTAGGTCACTAGATGTAGCACCCTAAGTTCCAAAAAGAATTAAATTGGAAATAGCAAAATTTAAAATTTGCAAGTTATGATTACGTTGTGAGTTTGGGTCAACTTCAGACGATCATTACTCTCAGTACATGATGAGTTAGGTGGGATACAAGCAGTGGCGAAACCAAGATTTTTAATAAAGAGGATTTAAAATCTGGAGAAATAAACATAGAAAGCAGCCTAAGGGGATATTGACCTTATCGGATATGATTTCATATGATTCCAAATCATATCTGATACGATTTCAAATATCTGATATGATTCTAAATCATATCCGAATATCATATATGATTGATATGATTCTAAATCATATCTGATATGATTCTGATATGATATTTATGCTAGAATTACGCTTGTACCTTTGCATATAAATAGTGGATAGTTGATCAATCGTAAAGATAAGAAAATACAGAAGCATCACTTGCAAAATACAACACTCCATTTGCAACATCTTGTTCATCCAATATAACTCCTTTCAAATTTCCCCCTTCACCAAACCATTTCTTTGCCATTTCTCTTTCAGTTATTTCGAGCGCGTTCAACGTAAGTTTTGTGCTAATATAATAAGGAGAAACACAATTAATTTTTATTCCGTAATCCTAACTTAGTAAACTTTTTATTTTAACTTTTACATTATATATTTAAGATCGTGAGAAAAGAAGTACAATCTATAATATTTATATTTAAGATTGTAAAATTTAATTTCTTTTATTACTTTTAAATTTTTTTATATCAAATCAAAAACAGATAAACAAATTGAAAGGAAAGAGAAGTTCAATTTGAGTTTCTCTTCAAAGAAACTTCACTATCATTTAATCATATTATTAAAAAAAATGTCACATGAAATTGAGAAGTCTGAATTTCCAACTAAGGGTACACTATTACAAAAATAGTTTCCAACAACAATAAATATGCACATTAACAAAGATTACTAAAAAAAAATCTGATATTAGTTAATTCATTAATTGTCATTGGACTCATTGTCGCTATAAACATTAAGAATATTTAAAAAGAGTGTTAATTATCTCTAAAAATATATTTAACGACGCTTAAATTATTGATATTAATTTATTACCGCTATAGATTATTTTACTAAAACGAAAGTAGTTGAGTGAAATGAATCATATAGGGCCCCAATTAAAATTTGCAAGGACACTAGTGAATTATGATAGATATTCATGGTCTAATACGTACATGAAACACAATCCTTGAAATATCTTTGCGTGTAAAACAATAATAAAAGTTGTAAGAACAAAACAAACACTTGACTTTATTTTTCTTACAAATAATTGCAAATGGACTATAATTCTTACAAATAATTGCAAATGAAGACATTGTATATATGGATAGGGGTGTACAAATTCAAATTGAAAATCAAATTAAATCAAATTAGAAAAATTGATTAATGGTGTGGTTTGACTTTATTTGGTATTGAAAAAGAAAATCTAACTATATTTGGTTGATTTGGTTTTAATTAAAAAGAAAAGTCAATCTGATACAAAATCAATCCAACATAATTATAATATTTAAAATTTATTTTATGCATAAAACTATTTACTTTGATATAATTTCTAAATAATTCTTATCAAATATCTTAATTTTTATCTTTAAACATATTATTTCAAGTTTTTGAGACTAAGAATTTTGAATGTTCCAATAAAAGCTATAGTTCACATATATTAATAACTCTCACATCAAATTAATACTAAAGCTAACAAAAAAAATTAATTAATTCACACCGAAAATGACAATAATGTTAAATAGTTTTTCTTTAGTTTTACGTTTGGTTAGTCATTCAAAATACATAAACATATATAATGTTAATTTCCTCTGTAATTAATACTTATTAGACATATTTTAGCACGATTTAATACTTTTAAATTATGATATATTTCATTATCACTTATCAACTTACAATATTTTATTTTATATGATTTCATTAATATTTTTTGTCAAATATTCTTGTGCCACCACTCATCTCTTATTTTATGTTATTTTCTTAAGAAACACCCATATCGAAAAAATCTAAATAAATATCAAAAATCCAAAATTAAAAAACTCAAAATTTTATAAGTCTAATTTAATTTATAAATTTAAAATCCGATACAAATAATGTCCATTCAAATTGATTGATAAACACTTGCACATGCTTATGTTCTCATGTGTTTGCTTAAAGCTTATTGAAGTTGGCGTACGCCTTGAGATTGATTGATTGTTGTCATTATGAGCGTTTTCGGTAAGGAGGTTCTCTTCAGATGGACATAGGTATGGTATGGTACAATATTCGAAAGTTTTGATATTGTGATTTTAATATTTGGTTTTAAAAACATTATATCATTATAATATCAATTTAATTCGTTATGGTTTGATATATTAAAGTTCAATTTTGGTATTTTACGATATGGCAAAACGATAACAAAAATTTGTTCACCTTCGATTAACATATATTCTTATAATAGAGTATTAGAATTTCGACAATTTAAAGGTCTCAATTGTATTATGCTAACACATTAGACATATAGAATATTTCGATATATATCATGTCATGTCCACCCCTATGCACAACTATATTCTATACAAGATCTATTAATGACATGACTTCACATTAATTATGTCCTTCCCACCTTCTGATGCTCATCTTTGTTGAAAAAGAAGGAAACTGACGATTGAAACATGTCAAAGAAACAGATCCAACGCAGTTGACTTACTTGTCTATGGCAAGTGTTGATGAAGAAAGAAGCTAAGGATTGGAACATGTCGAAGGAACAGGTCCAAAGAAGCTGACTGACGAGTTACAACACTGCTGAAGAATTAAAATCGCACTAGGATTAGACTACCTATCAACACTTGTTGTAGACAAGTCAGTCAACTGCGATTCGACCTATTCTTTTGACATGTTCCAATCGTCAATTTCCGTCTTCTTCAACAATCTTCACCTCTCAGTTCTCCACCTCCCATAAAATTCATCTAAATTAATATACAAAAAATTTTAGGAATAATATTTTTGTTTACAACATACAAAAACAAGTAAGGATAATCCATACTTATTTTGTTTTTACAAGTATTTCTCTTGAAAAACATTTTTCATTGGATTGAAAATAATTTCTCACATATAGAGTAAGGTTAAATTTGATCACGCTGCAACCTGAATTATAATTTTATTTCATGAGCCTATCAGTTTTTATTACGTTATTTAAGGCTAAAAATCACCTTTGGAAAAAAAAAAGTGTTCATCCATAACTAGTAAAGACTAATGCCCCCGTTAAATTATTGGTAGTAGTCTTATCATCTCTAATAACAACTTTAAATGAATACGTAACGGTCTAGTTCACTAATGATATTTTTTGCTTTAGATTTTGATTTTAGAATGTAAGTGCTTATTATACACTGAAAATCTCTCTTGTGTCGACATGGGGTCTTAATTATCCTAATTATGGTGTCATTTTATGAACTCAGTGTCCTCGTTGAGTCTTGCCCCCACATGAAATTTAACTCAATATTATTGAGGTTTGCCTAGCTTCCCTGATTTATCAAAACTCAATCGAATTCTGATCCACCATCGACAAGGCTGGCACATGAGATTTGTCTTGCTTTCTCGAATTTGTCTATTCTCAATTAGACTTAATTTGGCCCACTATCAATAAGGCTGATACAAGAGTGTCTCTAATACTATATCTAATGGTTAATCCTGCTAGTGAAATTATCTTCTCTAGGTTAAATCTACACAACTTAAAGATGCACCATTAAGGTGTAAGATCTGCTAACTTTCAGTTTGTATTAATAGTTGATTTAAAAACGGTTAAATTAACTTGCAAATACTACGATTATAACTTAAATAGTGATACCAAAATTCCCTTATTATAACAAATTAAATTAATTTTGGCTCTATATATCCTCTATGTGTTTTCTCCTTATTTAAAGTCCTTACATTATGGAAAACCATACAACAACAACAACAAAAATTAATACCTCACCCCTAAATTTCTCTTAATTTGCTACTCAAAAACACCTATAAAATAACACACAAATTCTCCCAAACCAAATAAAACCCAAAGAAGCCTTTTTCAACTTTTTTTTTTTGAAAATGGCTTCTTTGAATAAAATCTCGATTCTTTTTTTACTTATTTCATTAATCCTCTGTTTCTTCTCCGCTTAAGTGATAAAGATCAAACAAAGAAAGAAACAAAAATATAAATGATATGTGGATTAATACTCAAGCTATTGAAATTATGGGCAACAAGGAACTAAAATCCTCACCTCCCAGTTAACTTCAACAACCTAAATTCAACCCAAGGACAATAATCAAATGAAACCAAGAATCACTAGGGAGTAACACTTTGGTTAATCAAACTCAAGAAGTTACTAGCGATCCCAAGAGTTCACCCTAATAACTCACTAAGAAGATACTACAATTTGAGAGTCAATATTCAACATAATCTAAGTCTTGCAAAATGATAAAAGACTAATATTTATACTAAGTAAAGAAGATATTTCTTTGACAGTTTTACCCTTAATGAGGTAAGGGCCTTGTTTGGTTGTCTTTTTTTATGAATTCTTGAATTTATAGACACTTGTTTGATAATTTTGCCCTTAATGAGATAATGGTCTTGTTTGGTTGCCGTCTTTTGTGAATTCTTGAATTCATAAAATAACCATTTGTATAAATGACCTCTTTCTTCTTCCTTCTCATTTTGATGTACCGTAAACACATTGTATGTTCTTTTTTGGTGATATTTAAGCTCCTCTAAAGTTTTCCTTTTCATGAACATTGTTTGTAGGCCTTGGAGATCCTTTGCTTGACTCCGTGTGAATGGTCTTAAGGGGTACATATCACTCATGTTAGTGTCATCCATGTTGACCATATTATCATCAAGTGACTTCTTCTACACTATCTTCACTATTGTTCGTCATTTTAGTTAAATATTTATAGTTAATTAAGCTATAATGAATAAGTTTTAAGCTCTATAGTACACTTTTTTTTTATTTAACAAGATCTCTTTTTGAGCCACATAACAAAAAAGGAGAATTGGGTGGCACCACTAATGGCAAACAATAAATCACCACAATAACACAGTTATTTATTAATTCAATCTATTTTGGTAGTTCAAAATTTATTTTGAATTAATTTATTACATATAATCAATGTAAAACACCACAAGTTAATAAGTTTAAGGTACAACATAAGATAAAACTAGTAATTTGGACAATGAATACACAAGAAGAAACATGAATCAATCATGTAACTTTATTTCGAGCTACAATCCAATTGATCAAAGGGGACTAGCTCTTTATTCCTTATTTTTATTGATATAGATTCATAATATAGCCCAAGTTATTGCTTTGGTTATATTATAATCGATCTGATCGACCTTGATATTGGACACTAGAATGATGACTTCAATCATTTGATGGAAATAACTTCTTATAGGCCTCAGTTAAAGCCACATTTGTGGTACTATATCCACCATCAAGTATGATATTATGTCCACTCACGTATTTTTAATCATCACTTGTCAAGTATAACATTGCATTTGCTACATCTTGTTCATCCAATAAAGCTCCTTTCAAATTTCCTGCTTCTTCAAACCATTTGTCTTCCTTTTGTTCCTCTATTCCAAATACATTTACTACTAATGGTGTGCTAATGTAATAAGGAGAAACACAATTAACTCTTATTCTATATTTTCCTAATTTGACTCCAACATTCTTTGAGAGCCCCAAAACTGTACTTTTTGAGGATGCATAGGTGTGCGGGACACCAGTACCAAAGACCACGGTAGAAGCACTTGCCGTGAAAAGAATGACACCTTTCTTATTTGGAATCATCAATCTAGTAGCGTGTTTTGCACAGAAGAATGTACCAACAACGTTTACATCAAACACGTTCTTAATTATATCGTGATCTACTTCTAGAATGCTTGTAACTGGCTTACTTAATACACCAGCGTTACTGCACATTATGTCAAGCTTACCAAATTTGCCAATTGTTGCATCCACAACATTTTTAACGTCAGATTCAATCGAGACATTACAATGGGCATAGATAATTGTTTGCTCTGTGCCAATATCTTTACTAATGATTTTCCAAGATCGTCTTGAATATCTGCAATTATTACTTTCGCACCATGTTGAACAAATAGTCTAGTTGTGGCTGCTCCTACGCCACTAGCTGTAACAATCCTAAAAATAGATATGCTAAGTAATGCTTAATGTGCCAAGAATGCCTACGATTAGACCAGGGTTCACACGGATTGATGCGCGTAGAACCAGACCTCGGAACCCTTGGTACAGCCAAGCCAACTAACTTGGGGAGTTAGTTGAGCTAGGAAATGTTGGGACCAACCATGTAGGGCTCTCGAATACGAAGATTTACTCGAAGGAGTTTTTACCGGACTTAAAGAGAGGAAATCTTAAGTTTTGAGGGTCTAGGGGTAAAATGGTATTTTACCAGGATAAGGGTAATATCGTAATTATCCTAAATATATATTTAATTAATTATTTAATAAGGTGGAGGGGCAAATTGGGGAGAGAGAGACGAAATGGAGCTCTTGAAGTTAAGTCCTGCTCCACCCGGGTTCGAACCTAGGTGGGAGCAATGATTTAATTTGATTATTTAATTTTGTGAATTAATTTAATTAATTAATATTTAATAGCTGATTTAAGAAAAAGGAAAATCAGATTTTTATTATTAATTATTATTTATTAATTAAGATATTTTTATTTGACTAAGTCTTGCCTAAATGTCCTAGTTCTAAGAGAACACTACCTCACATCTCTCTCACTTTCACGTCTAAAACCCACCACCATCTCTCTCACGTTTTTTATCAATAAAAGAACAGAAAATAAAGTTCATCAACTCATGAAGAACTTACACACAAATACTCAAACGAAAAGCTAAGCTTAAAAAAAAAAAAAAATTCTTCTCGACGGATTGTGCTTTGGATTTTGGTGGTGAGGCAGTGGTGTCGTGGGAATTGGCAGCATTGAAACATGTGTTGAATGATATTAAGGTATGGGTTTTCTTCTCTCTTGGTCCCTTTCCCAAGAGGCCCTTAAGGTTCAGTTTAAATCACGATTGAAAGACTAAGGTTGTCCCCGTTGCATGCCCCAGTCATTAGATCCTTTGAACGATTCAAAGCATGCGTTGGTATGTCTTCTGGTAGAAAATGCTAGGTCTGGTTGTGATTATGTATTGAATGTGTGGTAGAATATCATGTAAAGGAGAAAAAAATATATTCCGGAAAAGTGCATTAAGTGGACTGTTTTGAGCATGTGTGTGCTGAAAATTTGACTATGTTTCATGCCTGAAGTTTGTATGTTAAATGTTGTGTTTTGCGTGTATAAAAATGCTAAAAACGTGATGTTCATAAAAGGTTAAGGTGGCTGACTGAATGTCACTCAAAATGCTACAAAAAAATCAACAAAAGAATGAGCGAAAAATGGATTGGAAGAGACCAAATTTCCAGCTTGCTGGAAATTTGAAGTCTCGGCCAAGAGGTGAGAAAAATGACTATGTTTTAAATTCTTAAAATTATGAGGTCGTTGGGAATGGAACCCAAGACCTCAACAAATTTAAATTACATAAAAATTTCATGAAAAAATAAATAAATGTGGAGAGTGGGGATTGAACCCCCAACCTCTTGAATGGATGAGAGAGTTAGGAGAAAAAAATAAATGAGAAAAATAAATGTGAAGAGTGGGGATTGAAACCCCAACCTCTTGAATGGATGAGAGAGTTAGGAGAAAAATAAAGGAGAAAAATAAATGTGGAGAGTGGGGATTGAACCCCCAACCTCTTGAATGGATGAGAGAGTTAGGAAAAAAATAAATGAGAAAAATAATTGTGGAGAGTGGGGATTGAACCCCCAACCTCTTGAATGGATGACAGAGTTAGGAGAAAAAAATAAATGAGAAAAATAAATGTGAAGAGTGGGGATTGAACCCCCAACCTCTTGAATGGATGAGAGAGTTACGAGAAAAATAAAAGAGAAAAAATAAATGTGGAGAGTGGGGATTGAACCCCCAACCTCTTGATAGGTGAGAAAGTTAAAAGATAAATTAAGAGAAAAAGAATGAGCTTGTGGGGGATTGATCCCACAACCTTCTTGCCTTGGACGAAAAATAGAGGAGAAAAGGAAAGGAAATATTATGGGGTTGATGGGGATCGAACTAGGGTCCCCCAAATCTGAAAAATGCAATCACCAAGTTTAAAATAAGATTAAGTGTTATCCAAGGATTCGAAATCGGGTTCCCTTGCCCAATTCTGTATTGACACATAAGTCATACGTAAGTAAATATTTAATGAATGTTGCCTCTAAAGATCAAAATCAATATCTTGGCATATCTACAAGATGTATAAGTCTTGTACCACATAATCTTGGGTAAACATGAATCACTTAGACAAACTATGAATGAAGCCTCATGGCTTGTATGTATAGACACATAAGTCTAACATGCGTTCAAAAGTAAGTGAACCTAAGATGTATGAAATGAAATGATGAACCCTAGAAAGGTTAAGTATGAGTTTAAGATACACTAAATGGCCAAGTGCATTGGCATATGATGAGATGAACAATGAAATGATGAAATGAATAATGAAATAATGAAACCCTAGAAGGTTTAAGTAAGGGTGTGAAACGCACCAAATGGCCAAGTGCATTGGCATATGATGAAATGAACATTTACGTAATAAGAGGTGAATAACTATGAAAAGCAAAGGTGCTAATGATGATGAATGTGGTGACAACATGATATGAGGCTAATGTAAATGATGAGAGCAATCTCAAATGAGCCTAAGTAAATGTTACTAATACGTACTCACCTATGAGAGTGTAAGATAATGAAGAGACCAGTCTCTATGAACACTCTAATGAGAGTATTGAGCTTAACACACTCAATACGAATGATGAGATGAGAAATCATCTAATGAGCTATGATGTCCTCATACTAGAAGCCAGCTTCCATGACGTATGAGATGAATGTAATGGAACTTTATACTAAGCACCGATAGACTAGCTATGAGCGGTGATGCCTTCTTTCGGGAAGGGCGGAGGTTCACGTAACTCTCATGAGATGAGACTGTCCGGCATGCCGGGTATGGGTATCCTTATATCTCCTAGTCTTCGAACCTATACTGCCAATATAGGGATCTGGCGGGGTTAAATTCCCATGTACGCTAGCATGTTTTTAGGTCACTTTGGCCGGTGATTCCACCTCTTTTCGGTGTGGGGGAGACACTGGATTTCATGATGCTCACATGATCTATGTCGGTTAAAGTTAAAGTTCCCAATGAATGAATGAGGCCAGCCTCAAATGATGCACATAATGAAATGAATGATACCAAAGGTGTTAGGATAGGATAATCAAAAGGTGAGTTAGATTCAAGTAATGACATTAGGTCATTCTTGGTCATTGCACAACGAACCTAATGAAAGTCTTAAACTACATCCTAGGTATAACTGGTGTTTACACTGGCCTATGAATGAAATGAAATGGAGTACGTATGAATGAACGAAGCAGACTCTGTGTTTTCTAATGAAGACTCACTAGTTGAGGTCCCATCTGTTGAGCCCTCATTTCTGGGAGGTCTTAATGTTAAGTCCATGATTCCAAGGTTTCATGGCATATGAATGAATGACAATAAAGAAGTTATGTGCTACATGCAAAAGGTGTTGTATGTTATATGATATGTGTTATGTGTAAATGTTATGTGTTGTGTGCAAATGTGAAAAGTATGATGATGTATGTTATTCTTATGGCATAACTTTCCTATTCCAAATCTGGAAAGCCCACTAACTTTCCTAATCCAAATTTGGAAAGCTCATTGACTTTCCTAATCCAAATTTGGAAACTTTTCTAATCTCAATTTGGCAAGTCCACTGACTTGACTTCCAAAAATCATGTTGTTAGGAAAGAGCTATTCTTTCTCATGCATGTCCTTGGTGTGTGCTTGCATATACCCATACTTAGTACAAGTGTGTACTAACCCTATAGAAACTCTACTATTTTAGGTGCAGGCACAGGTGGACGATAGAGCTACAGGATCATCGCTGTAGTTATCCGGACGTCCAGCATTCATCCAGTTTTGGTAGGTCCTCATGATTTCGAGGATGCTACTGTTTTATATTCTAGCTTAGTTTTAGAGTTGAGCTAGTGGAGCATGTTCCACTAGCGTTTCTTTCCTATTTTTATTCAGACTACGTATTGGTGCCATTTTGGCAATGATACACTTAATAAGAATTGAACTATTTCTTTCAGTTGCTTATCTCTTAATGTTAGATGGTTGATGGTGAACAATTATGTATTAATGAGAATGTTTTTATAAGTATGTTAAGAAACAAAAAGTTTCAAATTTTTTCGCTAAAATTAACCTAGATGAAGTAAGAATGACGTAAGTAGGCTTGTCTGCGACCTCTGAGAGGTCAACGACGCCGGTCTCGTCTGGGGTCTAGATTCCAGTCGTGACACTAGCTCCACCAGTGATAATTGCTACCTTGCCTTCAAGCCTGCAAAAATAAGTTCAAATATAAGTCAGTACTATTTTCAAGAACAATAATATGAATAGGCAAAAGAAAAGAAAATAAAATAACTTTTGGCTATTGGAGATTGAAAAGAAGAGTTGGCCATTTCCTAGCTTTTTGTGTATTTTTGACATATTTAGAGTCTCTATTTATAAGAAAATTATGTAGTGTGTGTTTGCACTTAACACCATTAAATTTTTTTACCAAAAAAAGAACAAAAAACAATTAATTTTGTTTCTTCTAGAGTTAGACAATGAGTACGAAACATTTAATGGTTTGTGGTTGGTTATAAAATAGAGATGCTAAAAGTCTAAAATTCAAATATACTAACCGAACTTATTTGAATTCTAATTTCTTCAATTTGAAAATTGAAAATTCAAATTAAATTTTTTATATTTTAATTTGATTGATCTGAAGAACTACACGTATTTGCATCGGAATATGCTTATAATATATTAAATTTAACACTTCGAGAAATATATTAGATATTATTGAATAATATGTAATATGAAGGATAAAATAAAATACATACAAAAGTAATAAATTATCTAGTAATTTTAAAAATTAAATATATATTGTTGAATATCTAATTTTAGTATAGTGGATAAGTAAAATGAACAGAAGGAGTATGATTATATTCTATTTTTTATTATATTCTATTTTTTATTATATTCTATTTTTGTTTCCTTTTTTTCCTCTTGAATTCTTCCTACATAATCTATATATAGAAGTTACTATAAAATATTTTTTATGATGAAAAGATGAAAACATTTGATAGTTTGTGATTGGTGATATAATGGAGGTTCACAATTAATATCCTTCCTTGGAAGGGCTTAAAAGATAAATTCAAAATTCAAATTATATGAAGTGCAAGAAATACGATTTTGTTATATAATACAACAAACATCAATATCTTAATTAAATTGATTAAGACAAAATTTGTTTATCAAAATGCTTCCAATTGCTAAAGATATCTCTTTTCAATCGAGGAACCAAACTTATTTGAATATTAATTTCTTCAATTTGAGAATCAAAAATTCAAATCAAATTTTATGTTCAATTTGATTTACCCGAACATTTACGGTGTATGCTTATAATAAAATACCATACACCAAAAATACAAGCAAATTCTATCACTTTCTGTTTTTACTCATGGATTATTTTAATGAGATTATTTTAATAGTTATTAAGCTTTTTTAAAAGAAAAAAATTGTATATAATAGCAAATTATTAATTTAAATTAAATGCTATAAATATATTTTGATTTAATTGTACCATATAACAAACTATTGCTATTTTCACCATTCTCCTTCGTGGAATCTGACTCACCGCTCTAGTTTGGTGGCAGTCTCGCTCGCCTCTCTCGCTTTTTATACAAACACAAATGTATAAAATGTGTTTGTGTTTGTATAAAGCGAGAGGAAATTGTATAAATACATATATTTTTCTTCCCCTCTCTCCCCTCTCCGATATCTCACTCGCCACTCTTCCAAATCTTACTCGCCGCCCTCGCCTCTCTCGCTTATACAAACAGAAACGAAGTGTATAAGTTGTGTTTCAGTTTGTATAAAGCGAGAGAAAATTGCATATACACGTGCAAATACATATATTTTCATCCTATACACTTATAATTAAACAATAAAAATACTCCAATGCCCAGTTTCTTTTGCCTTTCTCTCTTTCTCGTTTTATACAAATTCAAATTGTATATAATTTCTATCTTTCTCATTTTACACAATTCGATTCAATTGTATATTCTCTGTCCAAATCTCTTTTGCCTTTCTCTCTTTTTCATTTTATACAGATTCAAATTGTATATAATCGTCTTATAGACTTATGATTATACAGTACAAATATTTTCCTATCCAAGTCTCTTTTGCTTTTCTCTCTTTCTCGTTTTATTAAATTCAAATTGTATATAATATCTCTCTTTCTCGTTTTATACAATTCGTTTGATACAATTCTCTTCAATTGTATATGTATAGCGAATTATAAATATATATGTTTGCTATGGAACGCAATTATGCAAACTTTATTATAACATACAAATATGAATTTTATGTTTGCTATATGTGAAAGTTTGTCTTTTTAAAAAGAGAGTTTCATTGCAACATCAAGGTAGATAATATAAAAAATGACAAACGATATGAGATCAGTGAAATCAAATAAAGAAACAGAAAATGTCCCAAAAGATTATGATGCACATAATCAATTGTTATCTTTCAAAATTAATTGAATTTCATGATTTTTGAGCCTTATATATTTCGATTTGATACTTTTTATTATCCATCACATAATTTAACAAACTTGAATATAATTTGTATATCTAATAATTTCTCTTCTAGGTTAAATTATGTTGTGTATTTGCAACATATATGCAATGAAAGATTTTATATGTTTTTCGTGTAGCTATGCAATAGATAGGGACACCAAAGATTATTAATTTCCATAAAATATAATTAATACTCCATTAGCAACAAAGTATAATTAATTATATTCTATATGCCTTATATATTTCGATTTGATACTTTATATTATCCATCACATAATTTAACAAACTTGAATATAATTTGTATATCTAATAATTTCTCTTCTAGGTTAAATTATGTTGTGTATTTGCAACATATATGCAATGAATGATTTTATATGTTTTTCGTGTAGCTATGCAATAGATAGGGACACCAAAGATTATTAATTTCCATAAAATATAATTACCATTAGCAACAAAGTATAATTAATTATATTCTGTATTTGTTCCCATTTTTTCTCCTCAATTCTTTTCACATAATCTATATATCGAAATTACAATAAAATATTAAGATCTACATGGAGCATAATTTCGTTTTTTTATAATTGAGCTTACCAAATAAGATCTATTCATTAATATTTAGAATTTACTCTATCGTTTGATTTAATTTTTTTAATTAACCGGTTTAACAATATATAATGTATTTATGATTTGAATATTTTGTACGCATTGCTAATTACATTAAGTTGGGGTGTGTGGGGTGGGTGGGGTGAGGTGGGGTGGGGGTGAACCTAGCTAGTTCCTAGTAGCTCTAGCTATGTTTAAGTTTGCCTAAACTAATTATCGTAAAGATATTTACTTTATATTACTATAAATTACGATTAATATTTGCGTGAAAACAATATCTTCTCCCTTTGTCTCATTTTATATATCTTCATTTAATTTGACATAAAATTTAAAAGTACATATAAAAGGCTTTTAAATCTTATAATTTTGTACCAATAAAATTATATATAATATACTAATTTTTTTTAAAATGTTAAGATCTTTTAGTATATTATTGTCATATTTATAAACTTGGGAACTAAAAAGGCACGTGAATTTGGTGGCTAAATATTTAGAAGGGCATATAGCTTTAGCCTAAAAACGTAAGGTTGAAATTTTTCATAGAAATGATCTCTTATGATAATTTAGAATTGAGTAGAAGAAAATAATTTTTCAATTTTCTTATGTATTAAAATGTGAATTTATTTGCATTAAAGTGATTTTTCGAATGAATAGTTCAATAAAAATAAATTTAGAAATAATAATTTATGACATAACTTTTTTTTATTAATTTGTGATGAACAAAACCTCTATTTCTTAATCCTGTATGATTAATCGAAGTATAAAATTTTATGGCGTATTTTAAAATAAAATAAGTTTTTATACATCAAAAAGCTATATGTCTAGTCAATTTTTTTCTTTCAAGAAAAAAAAATCATAAAAAGTGATCAAATTAGCCACTATGACTAATGGTCTATTTGGTCAAAGTTTGGAGATGCTAAAAGATCTATTTTAGAGAATTGAGGTGTTTGGATATTTTTTTTAAACAGTGTCTTGTAATAAAAAAAAATACTTTATTGTGTATGTGTTAAATTTCGATCACTTTGAATTTGTTTAAAGTGTAGGAGAGCGTTTTTCATAATTAGGGCTTGGTGTTTAGATAGTTCCGATTGAATATGAAAATTTCAATTTGAATTTTTTGATTTTCTAACTAGAAAACTTATAATCCAATAAAAATAAATTTGGATTGATTTGGATTTTTTTAAGTTAAACTGGATTAATCGATTTGTATATGTTAAATTTTCTATTTTGACTTTTAAGTCTTAGCTTTTAGGCCAATTATAAGAATTAATAACCTTAATCTACTTAATAATTGAACATATATGGTAGTTTGGTCCAAAATTGAATCGAAAGAAAGATTAGTTCTTAGAATAATGAATTATTAATTTAGCGATTTCGGTAACGGTTGAATAACCTCTTATCACTACCAACCGTGGCCAAATTAGCTAGCTTGACCTCCATTGTCTTGATATATAAGAAGTTAAGAGTTCGTTTGGTGTAAGAGATAAAAATAAATGGTTTCGAGATAAAAATAAATAGTCTTGGGATAAAATTTTGATGTCATGTTTGGTTGACATGTTTGGAATAACATATCCCACCATTTATAGCATAGTGATGGGATAACTTATCTCATACACATATGGTGGTATAACTAATCTCATGATAATTAATCTTGAAAAACTAGTTCTCAATCAAACGACCTCTAACAGTCTACAACCATAGTCTACATACTGCTTTATGTTGTCTTTAGCATAATAAAATTAGTGTCTTATAAATTTATAGCACGCATAATTAGGTCTCGAGACTAATTCATATTTCAAAGTTAGCTTAAAATAAGGAGAATTGTCGGAATCTTATAAGGAGACCACTCGTCTTATTGATTATCAATGTGAAGCTTTTTCATTGTTTAAAAATACCATCAATTTAAAACACATCAACCATATTAAGTTTAAGGTACAACATAAGCTACTCTAGTAGTTTGAAAATGAATAAATAAGAAGAAACATGAGTCAATCAATGTATCCTTATTTTGAGCTATAATCCAATTGATCAAAGGGGGAATATTTTTTTTATTCCTTATTTTATTGATAATTGGGTTCAAACTACTCATATATATATTTGGAATCATCACTTGCTAAATACAACACTTCATTTGCTACATCTTGTTCATCTAATAAATCTCCTTTCAGATTTCCTGCATCCATAAATCACGGTTGCTATACTTGTCGTGAAAAAAAAGACACATTTTTTTTACTAGAATCATCACTCTAGCAGCATGTTTCGCACAGAAAATGCACCAACGACATTTACATTGAATATGTTCTTAATTATCTCATAGTCTACATCTAGAATACTTGAAATTGGCTTGCCTAATACACCAGCGTTACGAAATATTATGTGAAACTTACCAAATTTGGCAATTGTTGCATCAACAACATTTTTTCCGTCAAATTCTATTGCGACATTGCAATGAACATAGATAATTGTTTTCTCTGTGACAATTTATTTTACTAATGAATGTACGAGATCGTCTTGAATATCTGCAATAGTTACTTTTGCACCATGTTGAACAAAAAGTCTACTTGTGGATGCTCCTATGCCACTAGCTTCGTTAGTTATAAGTGTTACCTTACCTTCTAGCCTGCAAAATTCAATATAAATTAGTACTATTTTCGAAAACAAGAATAATATGAATAGGGAAAGAAAAAGAAAATAACTTTTTGACTATGGGTATGAAGAGAAGAGTTGGCAATTTTCTAAAACTGGAAAGCTCTTTCATGATGTGTTGTTCACATATTTTATCACGATCCAAAATTAGGCGTGATGGCACTCGTCTTATCCCACCAAAACAAGTAAGCCTAAACTCAACTTTTTACAATAAAATGCGGAAAATTTACTATCAACTTACATTATACCCCAAAACCTGATTGTCACGTGTATAAACCTCTAAAGTATTACATTGAATCAAAAGAAAATATAAGTCTCATATTATATTGTTCCTAGAGTAGAACAAAATCATAAACAGGAGTAAGAAGGTATGTTGAGATGACCAACAACTACCTCACAAATCTCCGGAAAGCCTCGGAAAAGAAGAGAATATATCATAAAGGTCCGGGC
Source organism: Solanum lycopersicoides (assembly GCA_022817965.1). Classification (NCBI taxonomy): domain Eukaryota; kingdom Viridiplantae; phylum Streptophyta; class Magnoliopsida; order Solanales; family Solanaceae; genus Solanum; species Solanum lycopersicoides. The sequence continues at coordinate 93,066,936 of CM040629.1, read as the reverse complement.
TAGTAACCTACAAAAAATTGTAGAAGCAAGGGGTGAGTACCAAACCACACGGTACTCAGCAAGTAAACCTCTAAACACAAGCTAAGGGAATGAAATACGGGTACTCCTACCACCCTAACCAAACCTCCACAACTACAATTTGCATAAAAATCAGCCCAACCTAACAACTCATAGTTTACATAGCACGTAGTTCAACAAGAACATTTAAACAAATTACATATCCTCAACATCAACACTTTGACAAATTACATGCCCTTAACAACAATTCTTTAACAAATTATATATCCTCAACAACAAGCTCAGTATTCATCAATCACCAATTCCACATAAAGGCATTCACAAAATCAGCAAAACACAATATCAAGTTCACTAATGATAAGTATGTGCAATGCAATGGAATGCAATTACAAGTATAATGATGCATGTCTGACCTAGTGATACACACTCGTTGTCTCTCAGTCCGAATCCATAGGGGACATATCTGTCCATGCATCTGTCGCGGATCACGACACGACCCTCGATAATAGTAACCATCGTGGCGCGCGATACGTCCCTCGAAATATAGTATCCATCGCGGCGCGCGATACGTTCCTCGAAATGGTACATCCTCTTTAAGTTTTAATTCTTTCTCAATGCACATAACACTTGTCACAACCATGTCTTAAAATAATGCAAATGACATGTTCACACAAATAAAGAGTATGCGACCATTTTCATAACACTGCACAATACACAACAACATCAACAATGATTCAACAAGCCTTTCAAACCATTCTTTATTATCAACACATCACACAAAATCAATTATTCACATTGCCTTTTATCACCCTTTGTTTTCATCATTAGAATTAATCAATATGGACAAGTCAACCCATCACCAAGTCTCATTACTCCCACACATATACCACAAGGAAATACACGCATTTCATACACTTAACAAGAGTTTAGAAATCCACTTGCCTCAAATAGTCGAACAATCACTCTGAACTTGAGCCTCTTCCTTTAGTTGTACTTCCAAACCAATACAATCTATTCCTATTAACGATCACAATAAAATTTCAGAACTAACAACATTCATATTACTATGTGTCTATCATAGACAAAAAAATAAATAAATTCATAGAACTCGAATTTGTAATCAAATTCTTAACTTTTGATGTCACTTGACATGTCAACTCTTTTAACTTTTCTCCAATTTTCAAGTCTAGGGTTAAATCTTAATTCCTCAAATATCACAAGTCTAATGCTATTCACAAAATACATTACACTTAATATTTATTTACTATCTCAATGTATCAAAACTTAAATTATATGTGACAATTATAAGAAGGAATTAGAGAAACACTAAATACCCAAGTTATGGACATAATCGTTTAGTTTACAAGAAAACCCAAAACTTTTCAGAACTCAAATTGACACAGGTTACATTCTTAAAATTATCCCTCAACAATTAATTACCCAATTACTGACTGATAATTACCCTCAAATTATTTGATCGTCATTAACACTACCACTAGTACTATATATATACACATAGAAACCCACGCTCAAGTTGGGGAAAAAATTCAATTCTACTCCACTGTAACTTATAAATATAATATAATTAATCAAGTTTGCAATTTGATTCCTTCTTACTCATGTTCACACATTATTTAAATGATAATAATACTTGTAATTACATTTGATCTCAATATTTTCAATTGCATAATGGATAAATTTATGAATGTTACGTGATTGTGAATTGCAGTTCCACGTCAATCGTCACTATACGCAGGTAAGTGTCCTTTTATTTTCTTAAAGTTACAAACTAAAAACTCTCTAACCCTAATAATTTATTTTCCTAGACGGTTAATTGGTATATGTTATTTAAAAAATTATAAACTTAACCATAATTATTAACTAAAATTAGTTATTTAATAATTAACCATCACTTAATTTATTTTTAGTTAAATGAATATTTAAAATTTTCCAAAATGACCTTTCGGATCATTACATATTTAGAGTCTTTATTTATTTATAAGAAAATTATATGGTGTGTGTTTGCACTTAAGGGTGGGTGCATTTTGGGCCCACCCGAAATGCCAACTAAATTTTGAATTATGGATTGGAAATTTTTATTTTATTTTTAGTAGCTGGTAAACCCTCTATTTTCTCGATTTTTGTGTGCTATAGTTTATGGTTTTTTTATGATCCAAAATTTTGACGTCATTTGTATAGAAAATTTACATGGACATCCGTTAAGACCTTAGTTATTGAGTCAGTTGGTCACCACGGCCAAAAAGACCCATTTCAAGGTAAAACGAGGCGCAGAGGAGGTATACCACCTATTTTGCCAATTTTGTGTGCTATACTTCACCATCTTTTTTGTTATCCGAAATTCCGAGGTCAATTTTGTTGAAAATTTTTCATGGACATCCGTTAATACCTTATGGAACCAATTTGCCCTGACGGCCAAAACGGCCTATTATCAAGGTCAAACGAGCCCCAAAGCAAGAAACACCCAATTTTGTCAATTTTCGTATACTCTAGTCCACCATCTTTTTTGGTGATCCGAAATTCTGAAGTCATTTTTGTCAAAAAATTTCATGGACATCCATTAAGACCTTAGCTATGGAGTGAGTTGGCTCTGACGGTAAAAACGACCCATTTTCAAGATCAAACGATCCCTAGAACAGGTAAATCCCCAATTTTATTGAATTTTTATACTATAGTTCACCATCTTTTTTGGTGATCCAGAATTTCAACGTTATTTTTGCTTAAATTTTTCATTGATGTCAGTTAAGACAATAACTATGAAGTCAGTTGACCCTGATGGCCGAAACGGCCCATTTTCAAGGTCAAACGAGCTCTTGAGTAGGTAAACCTCCTATTTTGATAATTTTTATGTGTATAGTCCATAAATTTTTGGTGATCTGAATTTCCCACATCGTTTTTACTAAAAATTTACATAGACTTTCGTTATGACGTTAGCTATGGAGTCACTTGGTCACCACGCCAAAACGGCCCATTTTCAAGGTCAAACAATCCCTAGAGCAGGTAAACCCTCTATTTTGTCGATTTTCATGTGTTACCGTCCATGAATTTTTGGTGATCTGAATTTTGACGTCTTTTTTGTCAAAAATTTACATGGAAATCTATTATGACCTTAGCTATGGAGTGAGTTGGTCACCATGGCCAAAACGGTCCATTTTCAAGGTAAAATAAGCCGCAGAGCATGTAAACCCTATATTCTCAATTTTCATGTGTTATAGTTCACCATGTTTATTGGTTATCTAAAAGTCTAGCGTTTTGCTGAAATTATTCATGGACGTACATTAAAGACCTTATCTATGGAGCTAGTTGGCCCTAATGGTCAAAACGATCCATTTTCAAGTTCAAACGGTCCTCGGAGCAGGTAAACCCTCATTTTGTCGATTTTTGTGTGCTATCTACCATCTTTTAGATGATCTAGAATTTCGACGTCATTTTTGCAGAGATTTTTCATTAACATCTGTTAAGACCTTAACTATGGATCAAGTTGACCCTAACAACAAAAATGGATCATTTTCAAGGTCAAACGAATTCCAAAGTAGGTAAAACCCGCATTTTGTCAATATTTATGTGTTATAGTTCACCATCTTTTTTGGTGATCCGTAATTCCAACGTCATTTTGGCTGACATATTTTACGGACATCCATTAAGACCTTACAGATGGAACTAATAGGTCTTGACAGCCAAAACGACTAATTTTCAAGGTCAAACGAGCCCCAGATCAAGAAAACCCTCCATTTTGCAAATTTTTGTGTGCTATAGTTCACTAGCTTTTTTGGTGATCCAAATTTTTGGTGTTATTTTTGCCAAAAATATTCATGAACGTCCGTTAAGACCTTAGCTATAGACCCAAATGTCCATGATGGACAAAACGACCCATTTTCAAGGTCAAACGAGCCCAAGAACAGGTAAATGACCCATTTTGTCAATTTTCATGTGCTAAAGCTCACCATCTTTTTTGGTCATCTGGATTTCCAATGTTATTTTTGCTTAAACTTTTTATGGACATCCGTTAAAACCTTAACGATGAAGTCAATTGTACTTGACAACCAAAACGCCCATTTTCAAGGTTAAACAAACCCTACAAAAGGTAAACCCACAATTTTACCGATATTCGTGTGCTATAATTCACTATTTTTTTATGATTCAAAATTGCGACGTCATTTTTAAGGTCAAACGAACCTAAGAGCAGGTAAACCCCCTATTTTGCCGATTTTCATGTGCTTAGTTCATGGATTTTTGGTGATCCAAAATTCCGACATCATTTTTGCCAAAAATTTACATGAACGTTCATTAAGACCTTAACTATGGAGACAGTTGGTCACAACGGCTCAAACGACCAACTTTTAAGGTCAAATGACCCTTGAGAAGGTAAACCCTCCATTTTACTTATTTTCATGTGTTATAGTCCATGTCTTTTTTGGTGATTCGGAATTCCGACGTCATTTTTGCTAGAAATTTACATGGAGGTCCCTTAACACCTTATCTACGGAGCTAGATTTTCACCACGATAATGATCCATTTTAAAGGTCGAACGAGCCCTAAAGAAGGTAAACTCCCAATCTTGTCGATTTTTGTGTGCTAGTCCATAGATTTTTGGTGATCCGAAATTTCGACATCATTTTTCATAATTTTTTTATGGACGTTCGTTAACACCTTATCTATAAAGCCAGTTTGTCACACAGCCAAAATGACTCATTTTCAAGGTCAAATGAGGCGCAAAGCAGGTAAACCCCCTATTTTGTCGATTTTCATGTGCTACAATTCACCATTTCTTTTTGGTTATATGGAATTCTAATGTGATTTTTGTTGAAATTTTTCATGAACGTCGGTTAAGACCTTACTTATGGAGTCAATTGGCCCTGACGGTTAAAATGACTCATTTTCAAGGTTAAATGAGCTCAACAGAAACAATATAACCCATTTTGTCGTTTTTCAAGTGCTATAGTCTACCATCTTTTTTGGTGATTCGAGATTTCGACGTCATTTTTGCTGATATTTTTCATGGACGTCCATTAATACATTAGTTATGGAGCCAGTTGGAACTGATGGCAAAAAGGGCCAATTTTCAAGGTCAAACATGCTAAGAGCAGGTAAATCACATATTTTGTTGATTTTCTTATGCTATAGTCCACCATTTTTTTTGGTGATCTGGATTTCGATGACATTTTTTCCAAAAAATTTCGTGGATGCGTTCAGACCTATACTATAAAGCTAGTTGGCTTTGACGGTCAAAATGACCCATTTTCAAGGTCAAACGAGCTCAGAGCAGGTAAAACTCCCATTTTGCTGATTTTCATGTTCTATAGTTCACTATTTATTTTTTTTGTGATCTAAAATTCTTACGTCATTTTTTATGAATTTTTTAATGAAAGTTCGTTAAGACCTTAGTCGTAGAGACAGTTGGCCCTGATGGCCAAAACGGTCAATTTTCAAGGTCAAATGAGCCCAAAAATAGGTAAACACCCTATTTTGCTGATTTTCGTGTGCTATAGTCCATGGATTTACTGTGATCCAAAATTCTGAGTCATATTTGACAAACATTCACATGGACGTCCGTTAATACCATAGCTACATAGTCAGTTGGTCACCACAGCCAAAAAAACCATTTACAAGGTCAAACGATCCCTAGAACAGGTAAACTGCCTATTTTGCAGATTTTCATGTGCGTCCATGGATTTTTAGTGACCCGGAATTCCGACGTTATTTTTGTCAAAACTTTACATGGACTTTTGTTAAGACCTTAGCTATGGAGTCGGTTGGTCACCACCAACAAGACAACTCATTTTCAAGGTCAAACGAGCCCTAGAGCATATATATCCCCCATTTTATCGATTTTCGTGTGTTATATAGTCCATGAATTTTTGGTGATCCAAAATTTTGACGTTATTTTTTTCAAAAAATTACATGGACGTCCATTAAGACCTTAGCTATGGATTCAATTGATCACCATAGCCAAAACAGACCATTTTCAAGGTCAAGCGAGCCTAGAGCAGGTAAATCCCCTATTTTACCGATTTTCATGTGCTATAGTCATGGATTTTTTGTGATCCAGAATTCCGATGCGTTTTTGACAAAAAGAAATTACATGGATGTTTGTTAAGACCTTAGCTATAGAGTCAGTTGGCCACCAAGGCCAAAATGGTCCATTTTCAAGGTCAAACAAGCCGTAGAGCTGGTAAACTTCCAATTTTGCCAATTTTCGTGTGTTATAGTCTAGAAATTTTGGTGGTCTGAAACTCCGACGTGTTTTTGCCAAAATTTACATGGATGTTCGTAAAGACCTTAGCTATGGAGTTAGTTGGTCACCACGGCTAAAACGGATCGTTTTCAAGGTCAAACAAGCCGTAGAGCAGGTAAACCCCCCATGTTATCGATTTTTGTGTGTTATAGTTCACCATCTATTTTGGTTATCCAAAATTCAGACGTCTTTTTTTCTAAAATTTTCAATGATGTTTGTTAAGACCTTATATATGGAGCCAGTTGTCCTTGACAGCCAAAATGACCAATTTTCAAGGTCAAACGAGCCCATAGCAAGTCAACCCCCATTTTATCGATTTTTTTGTGCTATAGTCCACCATCTTTTTGGTGATCCGAAATCCCAATATCAAGTTTGCCGATATAATTAATGGACGTCCATTAAGACCTTACTTTTGAAGTCAATTGGCTCTGAAGGGAAAAATGACCCATTTTCAAGATCAAATGAGTCCATAGCATGTAAACTTCCCATTTTTTCAATTTTCGTATGCTAGTTCATCATCTCTTTTAGTGATTTCGACGTTATTTTTGCCAAATATTTTCATGGATTAATGAGTGGGATTTTTTGGAGTTTTGTATCATTATTGGTACTATAATGGAAATGTTTGTTATAATGTTCTTACATTCATCAATAATAATATTTGAGCTTTTTTTATTTCTAGAAAGAATGCATAAATCAAAACCATTATTAGCAACTCATAGTACAAGAAAAAGTGATTGATACTTCTAGAAAAATAAAACAAGTTTTACGAATTTAGGGTGTAGTTTTTCGCGACTTTTTCAAACTATCATTTTAGACAGATTTTGGTATGAGATACATCTATCTTACAACGCGTTTATATATATATATATATATATATATATATATATATATATATATATATATATATATATATATATATATATATATATATATATAAAGTAGGTGTAATTTATTTTAGATATATTGTATCCAAATAGATTCGCATGTATCTGTGATACACTGAGTACTCGCTGGCTCACCTCTCTCTTCTCTCCCTTGCCTTTCTCCCTCTCTCCCTCGCCTCTCTCTCTATGTATTTGTATTTATGAATGCATATGGTATAGGTATCTAGTGTGATACTCATGTATCTGCAATGTACACTGACTCTCTCAGTCACCTCCCTCCTATCTCATTCGCCTCTCTCCCTATGTATTTGTATTTTAGAATACGTGTATTTAATATCAAAAATACGATGTGAATTATTAAATAGTAAGACAATATGTAATTATTTCAAACTATAAGATTAAGAACTAATAAATATTATAGAAATGTTTGTGTAATTAAGTAGTTTTTCCCTACTTTTTAAGCATGTTATATTACTAGACTAGATGTTACATATGTCCATGGGCCAAAATGGATCCATGCACAATTGGGCTATTGATATGAGTCAAATTGTATTATGAATTTCATATGTTTAAGGTGCATATTGAGAGAGAGATTTCTTCCTCCATATTCATTACATTGTTTGATGATATATCAAATTCCAATAGTATTGGGCCAAATTCAACTTATAAAAAAATTGTACAAACTAATTGCTTGAAGAAATTGGGGTGCAATTGCCTTCTTTTGTAAAAACATAAAATCATTTCGATTTTATTCATCATCTAAGATATATCATACTATAGTTATATGACATGTCAATCTTTTAATCAAAAAACTAATGGAAATATTCCATGCAAATATTTTCAAAAAGTTATTTTCATGATACTTAAAGTTTATTTTAACTTGTCACTTTTCAAATATTAACACCGAAAAAGAAATCTATTTTATCATCAACATTAATTACTAATTATTCAAATCATTTCTCAAGATTTTAAGACTATATATTAATTAATATGAGTACGGTTGATAAATTACTTATATCAATCATTATTTCTTAAAAAACATGCATATGCGTAAAGTTTAAAATGAATAAGTAAAAGTGAACGGAGCGAATATATCTTTAAAACTTAATGATGACTTGATTGCTTCTTAACTTTGAAAATGCAATGAATTGGCTTGTTTTTATTCATTCAATGTTTCTCACCAAACATGCTTTGTGTATTAGATTTTGTACCACACATTTTACATTATTTATTCAATTGTCTCATTTTTAATGCCTAAACAAACTTCCTAACTAGTAAATAATACATACAACAAATAAGGAAAGAAAGGGGAAATAAATAATAATTCAGTAATTAATCAAGTCATGTTCAGATATTATTTAATTTGCTTGATTCAAATAATGGATTTCTCTTTTTGTCATTAATGCCAATTATTTCAATTTTCTTAAATAATATCTGTCTATATATATATCTGACTTTAGATTTTAATTGGTAAAAATATGTGTTTTTAGTATTTTTCAAATATTTAAAGGAAAATATTTTAGTCTTGTTTAGTCCAATTTTGGAGTTTGGACTAGATATTGTAATGTGTTGGTCAAAACCTAATTTGCATTTTCACCTTTTTTTAAAAAAAAATAAAAAAATAAAAAATCTCCTATATTAATGTTATTGTCAAAGTTTGGTGTTGGTCATTTTGAGTGGAAGAAAACATATACCTAAATTTTAGTTAAGACTCTCTTTTATTTCAATGTTCATTGAACTTTAGCTAAATGAATATTATCAATATTCATTTGTTCAATCTAACTTGATATTATTTGATATCATAAATAAATTGTTTAAAAAATTATAATTCCAAAACTACAAATTCATAATAAAACCAAAAATTACTTGAATTTTGCTAAATAAGCAAATAATTAAAATTAAAAAATGAGAAAAAGAAATATAAACTTTCATTTCAAGTAACTTCCCCCAATTCTCTTAACCAAATGCTCATTTATAAAATAAAAAAATTATAACAAAAAATCCAACTTTATAGATTATAATAAAAATTATTTTTGTAGAATGTGAAAATTATATTAAAAAATAATTAATTATTATCATTGTTATAATTTATTTATTTTCTCGGATGGATCTTCATAATTAATGATAGTTTGATGATTTATAATAACTAATAATAATGTGTTAATCATACTTTTTATTAAAATACATGTTATGATTTAGGATAATAATATACTAACTAACTCATCATAAAAATGATAATATTTCTGTCATTTTAATAGTAAAAAAATAACTTATGAATGTAATAAGTCATTCATTAGTTCGACCACTTCTTTAAGCACTTTTAGAAAATGTGAAACTTTCTTATAAAATTTATCAGAAATTGACTTATCATAAATGTTCTTAACAGATTTTTCATCAGCAAAAAATAAATAAATTTGAATTATCACAAATGAGATACAGATACTTTTTTGTCATATTTTTGAAAATATTAGTGCCCTTGTTGTCCAAACACTAATGTATATATGTCTTTCACTCTAACGAAAGACTAAATAGGGACATGTGACGCAATTTTATTCGTTGATCCGATATTTAATAAATGTCAGATCGTTAGATAAAATTATAACACGTGTATATATACTCTAATTTTTTAACGATAGAAATATCAATATTTCAAAAGTATGAAAAACGATTTCTTTCAAAAGTATGACAACTATTTCAGTTTAAACTTGCAAAAAGGAGAAAATATTTGTATATAATATGTAACAGGTGTTAGTATCTCTACAGTATCCACTTATAGATGTCTCACAAAGTACATTCATCATGCTGTTTTCAAATTAATACATCATTAAAGATGTGTTGGTTAGAAGAAAAAAAAGTACTTTTTGAAAGAAATTAAAAAATATTCACTATATTATTAGGTCAAGTACAAAGTTATAACATAATATCATTGTTGTTAATTATAAACTGATTAGATCATACAAAATCCTGAAATTAATACTTAGTAATAATATATACTATAATATAAATATATAAATTGTAGGCTTAACTTTCTGGTGAGATATTTAGTATTATTTTGAATTCGCTTAGTGAAATATAAGTTTCATTATAAATCTATCTTATTTTAGATCACATTTACTTTATGTTAAAACCACTAAGCTAATACTAATAACCTTGCTAGTCCCACTAAAACCTAGATAATCCCCTTGTTTAAAATATGTTTTGGATGAGGATTAACTTTTTGTTTAGTATTAGTTTAACAAAACAAACCCCTAAGCAAGTACAAATTTAACATAGTAATTTCAATTGGTATCTTACATATAGATGACATAAACACATAGATGGATTTTCTTACTTGGATTGGGACAATTTAACATAATAAAAATGGAGCAAATGGGACCTAAGATGACATAAAAGATAGATTCAATATAAAGGATAAAGCATAGGTCCAAAAATAAAGATTTAAATATGAAAAACATTAGTAATTAGTAGATTAAATTGAAACTTAAGAAAAATTTACAAGAAGAAATAGACAAGTTTCCCTTTTATTTCTCGATATTCGAGCACATATTTACAAAAACAACGCTTTCAATAAAACTTTATCAGGAGCTAAAATTTGAGATTTATTGTACTGAATAATCTCAATCATCCTATCACAATCTATTATTATTAATAAAAAAAACTCAAAATTTCTAATTAAATATAAAAGGACATCGACTATCTCACCACGATCCATTATATTAATATTAATAGACAACTTTTAAGTTGAATAGATTAGTAACTTGCATAGCTATAAAAAAAAAAATTAGATAACTTGACAAATTGACATGTTTCTACAAGTTTCCTTAAGAAATCATCAAGAATATGACATAAACATATAAATCTTTTCATACCAAACTTCTCCAAAGAAACCTACTAGATATTCTTCTTTTGTACTGAATGTGTAATTTAAAATCTTTGTACCAAACTATGACTAAATAAAACACTAAATAAGCCTCTAAGTTATGCTTTTCAAAATAAAATAAAATAGAGTCCGGACTACACTATTAGAAAATTATTATTTTTTATTAAAAAATATTTAGTGAGTACTTTTATAGATATTTTAATTAAATTAATAAAAAATAAAAATTATCAAATAATTAAATTCTCCATTATTTCAATAAAAAATTACTCTTTATGTATTTTTCTAATGAACTAGTTTGATAAAAATGAGTAAAAAAAATTATTTCCTCTGTTTCAATTTATGTGATCTTTTTTTCGTTTTTCAAGAGTTAAATGTTTAAATTTGATCAGAAATTTACACATGAAATCTTTATTTTTTAAAAATAAAATTTATATTATTGTAAACCATGTCAAAAATATTATAAGTAACAATAATTAATAATTCAAAATATTTAAAAGATCTATAAAAAATTTACGATAAAAAAACAGGAAGTATATTTTATTTTTCAAATTTTTCATTAATTTGCTATGAGAACAACTTTCTTAATAATGCTAATTGTCATGTTTCATGGAGTATAATAATCATATTACATCTTATATAACAAAATCTAACACTAACTCTTTTTTTTTTATGATTGTGATGTTCGAATCAGCTTTCATCATCTTCTGTCAAGCACGACCTCTCCCTGTCATCTTTAGAGGACTTCCGGACAATCCCCTATACCGGACCTTGCGGAGGAAGTGCAGTAAGTGAGCTCTACTTATTTCATTTTCCAAGCGAATCTATAAAATTCACTTTCCTCATCGACTCCAACCCCAAGTCACGATAATCAACCACCCCTAGATGCAACTTCACTAATTCTACAAAATAGTCACCTCCTACCAGCAACACGTATCAAATAGCAGGTAACTCTTTCCACTAAAACTAGAAAGAAGAAAGGAATCATCTAATATATTTTGTCTTCACTAAATCTTGAACCTGAGAGGCTGAAACTTCAGTATTTTCAACCACTTTATTGACCCGTAGAGCCGATAGCGCAAGCTCTACCAACTTCTAAAATGTAAAATTTACAAAATAAAAATTAACAAACTAAAACAAGGATGAGTAATAGAATTAAAGAGTATAAAATTTCTTACCTATTCAAAAATAATGACAACTACTAATAATAGATATACCCTTCTCTACCTCTAATTTTCTCCCTAATTAGTGAAAATATTACCCTAAAAAAGCAAGAAAAAATTGAGAATTTAACTAGAAGATGGTGGATATTGGGTAGAGCTATTCCAAAATTGTGTAGAAAAAGTGGAGCTGCTACTGGTGCTGGTGCTGCTCGTGTTGGTTCCTTGAATTTGATTAGTTTGTGGTGTGTAATAACTCGAAAATAACAGGGGATATGAAGTTGAAGAAGTTGCTAACGACGAAGATGAAGATATTGATGGCAATGTGTTTGAATGCAACATCGCCATCGATGAGGCAACGAACATTTGTTCCAATAAGTTTGATGGTTGTTGATCCGAAAAATCCCCTTGTAACAATTGTGAGTATTCCCAGTAGTCTCTTGTTGTATCTGAACTCTGGATCATCGGATTGAAAAACGACGTTGGTTGAGTTATTGGAGAGGTAAATTGGGACGGATTGGAGATTGTTGATGTTATAGTATTTTGCATTTGTGGTAACGATGATAATCTGGCGTTTTCAGGGAAGTTGAGTTTTGCTCTGTTTCCTCGAAATCTTAATGCAGCTTCATCATATGCTCTTGCTGCAGCTTCTGCTGTATCGAATGTTCCTAACCAAACTCTGGCGGCTTTATGTGGATCTCTTATTTCCGCTGCCCATTTACCCCATGGTCGTTGTCGTACACCTCTGTATTTCCTCCTCCTATCTCCTCCTCCTGTTTCTTCGCTCGAACCCTCACCTGTTGTGGTCGTGGTCGTGGTGGTGAAAGCGGGAATTGTTGTGTTTGATGGTGCAACCATACTTGTAGCTTCTTCTAATACAAAGATAATAAGTCTTAGTACTTACATTGAGAATAGAAGAACAAAAAATTGAACTATTTTTTTGGGATTTCTATATCTAAATTTTACTTAATTACTCTCCTAGTTATGGTAATGATGAAATGTCTACCTACATTTTTCAAAATACATGCAATAATACCTTTGAATAAAACTAAGCAAGCAAATTTTTTTTAAAAATTGCCTATTCTTTTAGTTTTGCTTTTTTTTTAAAAAAGGACAAAAAAGGATTACAATGGAAATAAATTAGAAACTAAACTAAAAATAAGAAATAATGGAAAAAAAACATTTTGAAATTTCATTTTACAGTTGAATCATAACTATTTATGTATAAAACTAACTTCAACTATCAATTTTTTTTTCCTTTTCCTCCTAAAAGTGGTGGGGTAAAAATAAAAATTTCAAAAAAAATAGTGAACAAACACAAAGATGTGTTTTAGTTCATTTTTGAAAAGCTAAAAACCCGAGACTTGTAACGGCGGAGCTAAAATTTTCAATAAGGGATTCAAAATCTGTGGAAATAGAACTGTGAATAGTCTAAGAGAATTCGACATCTACCATATATATATATACATTATAAAATTATTTTAATTATATATAAATAATATAATTTTTTTCACCAAACCTCCTTCGTTGAAGATAGCTTTGTCCCTGCTTGATTGGATTGATTTTTTATTTATTTTTATTATTTTAATTTTAAAATAAATATTTATAATCACTTTCTAATTTTACTCAAAAACTTCAAAATTACTTAAAAATTATTTTAACTAAAAGCACCTAAAACAAATCACTTCAAAATTACTTAAAAATTATTTCAACTTAAAAGCACCTCACTTCAAAACTACTTAAAAATTATTTTAACATAAAAACACTTAATATAAGTCAATTCAAACACACCAAAATAATAAAGAAATACTGATAATTGAGATATGAAACTCGGAAAAAAAAATAGATCACTCACCAATTTTAACAGAGGAAGAAGATGACAACCCAGTTCTAAATTCTTGTTGATCGCGGCTTCTCTTCAGTCCAGCTCTAGAACCCGAGCTGGACGAAGAATAAGTCGATGACGGTGAATTCACCGAATAATACCTGGCATCGGGTCGATAATCCTGACCCGATACCACATGTGTCAACTCCGTCACCATCTCCGACATATCTCTCGTCTGAGAATCACAGTACCCTGTAAACACCGAATAATCGCCTTCTTCGAAAAATTGAGATTGCCGATCAAACTCACCACCACCGCTTTCTACACCGCCGCCGATGGGAGTATCGGCGGCGGTTACGGTGGTGGTTTGTGTATCATCTGAATCTGTAAATCTAACAAATTCACTTGATTTTCTTGAATTCGCCACCTTTAAAAAGCACATATACACAAAATTAATTATAAAAAAAAAAAACCCAGATGTTATTTTTTGTTAATTATAAATACCCTGTTCACCGATTTTGAAACTGACAAATAAAAAAAAATTAATTTTTATTTAGCACAAATCGTATATGATTTGGTTTTTTCTCTTGAGCACATGCATAAAGTAGAAATCAAAACAATTTTTTTATATATAATAAACAAGATTAGAGATGCCGACTGAAGATAATATGTTCACACTGTTGATTAGTTACATGCATCTCTATATGCTTACGCCCCTTTCGAACTATTTAAAAAGAATGTCGGTTTATTTTATAGAGAGAGAGAAAAAAAGAGATGGTCTTCAACTTGATTTCTCTTTTCTTATATTTTATTTTTATTTTTTTCACTTTCATTTTCAACTTGGTTCAATTTTAATTTTGGTTTTCAACATCCAACTTGGTTCATTTAATTTGTTTGACAAATTTATTATTCAAACTAGCGGTGATTTTTTTTAGATCTACCTATTTCAAGCTAGTGGTGAATATCTTTAAAAGTTATTCGGTCATATTTTATTTAGTTATCATTGTTTTAGATTTTAAATCCTTTAAAAAATTAGATAAATTTACTAATTTCAACTTGTGTTAATAGTATGTATATATATCAGCTCATTATATGGGAAGCCTTCTATTATAACAGCGTCGTTATAACGCCTGTATGTTTGCTATAGCGGACTGGTGAAATCAGACCTTGGTAAAAATATGATTTTTTTTAATTTTACCTCTTACTATTTTTCAGGAAGAAAATAGAGGAGGGCTATTTTAAAAGCGTTCTTAACATACTAGTAGCATGAGAGCAATAGAGATAGACATTGACTCGAGATCACACCGATATAAGATATCAATGATTGTCTCGTGTACCACGTCTGATATGAAACACTAACACAAATTTGTTCAGATATATCGGTACATTAACAATTTATGTGTAAATTTCATGAGAAATTAAACTTTTATGTTGATATAGTGAGTGAACCAAGTTTATTTATGTTATGTTTATCACCAATTGATCTTGAGTGAGCAGATAAGTGCATTTTACGCGAAAATGATTCTTATGTAGATCACAATTGAATGTTAAACACCTTAGGTTGTGCCTTAGAGGATCCTTGGCTTGTCCAAGTTACTTGGAAGGTGAGTGGGCTTTGTGGGGCATATTTCATGTGTGTTTGGTTAGATCAGGTTGGTGATCGAAGTCTTGTTCGGAGTTGTTCTACATGACCAATGTGTATTTGCTAAAGTGGTCAAAATATATTTATAACGAATAGGCTTGAGAATCTTAGAGTGACAAGAGGATTGAATGTTTAATAGTGGAGTTCGCAGCGGAACGAGGTATGAAGTTGGACTTATGTGTACTACTTTTTATATGGGCATTATATTTGGGATGGTACAAACATAAGGGCAAAGACTTTGGGGATAGTGTAATTTTTATATTGAATGTTTCCTTTTGAATGTCTACTTTGTATTAAGTGATGGATTGGAGTCGATCGATGATACCTATCAGTACACATATTTGTACTAATACAATTCGTGTTATGTCACTCAACATAGTTTGGTTACAGAATCAAATACCAATGATATCTTATAGGTGAAGACGATGGAGATCTCTGACAGTTTCTACTTTTCTTTATTTATGATAGAAGTTGTGTCTTATTTCTTTATGGTAGAAGTTGTGTATTATTTCTTTTATAAATTGTATACTTAGAAGCTCTTATACCTATTTAGACTAGTTCATTGGGAAGGTTACAAATTACAATGTTTCTCTTGCAAATAACTTTGGTTTTAAATCATGTTAAAAGCATTTCAGTATATATAAGTTTGAGTGTCAAGTTTATATTTTGTTCCCTTTCGCATATTATGATTTAGTTTGAAGTTGAGGATTCTCTTATCGAAATGTTAGAGCAAGTGCACGAGTAAATGAATTGAATCGTGATAATTAATTAGAATTAATCTAAAAAAATTATTATTTTGTGTATTAATTTTTAAATTACGTGTTAAGTCAAGCATGACGACAAAATAAAGAATAGAGGGTAATTAAAACAGTGGGCTTTGACTTCCATTTGGGCTGCAAGTTGAATCTTCAATCTTGAATATGGGTTAGTCCATAATTAATTTTTGACCTTACAAAAAGTCATAAAAATTTCAAACAGATTTTGATTCTCCCAAGAAAATCACTTCTTCATCTCCTACTCTTCTTTTTTCCTTTTTGTTTTCTCATTTCTTTTTTATAATTGAAATTTTGTTGGTAATATTCCATATATACAGAACTATTTGAATTGGTCTAGTTAGATTAAATAAATTAAGACCTCCATTATTGATTTTTTCATCTTGAAAAAGAAAAAGACATGTTAGAAAATATAAAGTGGATCTATTTATTTTTAAATGTTTTAGTTGAATATATCAATTAAAATTATTGAAATTAATATTAGAAGTTAGTGTATCCATTTTGGAGTTAATTAGAGCTAATTTTGATCAATTTTCAGATAAAATCGTGTATACAATAAATTATGGTGATCGTTAAAATTTGATCAAGGATCATCAGAATTATAATCACAAATAATAAAAAAAGATATTTACAATTCGTTAAAATTTCTAGCAAGATCAACATAACTTATTATTAAATCAAATTTAGCTCAATAACAATGAAAAATCCTATTGACTTGCCAAAAAAAATCCTCATTATGACAAAAGGTTTTTTAAGTTTCTTGACAATTATAATTACTCCTAATATTGATAAAAGAAAGTTAATTTACATTTTTTTTAATTATTGAAACTCGAGATTCAAATTTATCTGTAGCGTATGTATCTTTTTTAATTTCTCCTCTCCTTTAATTAAATGAACTATTTAAAAGAATATTAGCAACTGCATTTACAATGATAAAAATGTTTAAAATAATTATTATAATGTTTACATAATTGAAAAACCATAATCAAAGTAAAGAATATTCAAAGGTTTGACTTCAAATAAAAATACTAGAAGTAGTCATTATTATATACTTGAAGTAAGCTCTTTATAATTTTCAACGTTAATTTAGAGAAGAATATGTCTTCACGTTTATCCATTCATAGGATTTTATTCCATTAAAGTGACTTGAATCTAACAACATATTTAATTGTTAATCAATGTTTTCAACTGTTGAATAAATCTCTTCTTTTTTTTGTTCATTTTTGAAAATTAACAATATGAATTTCGTCAAAAAAGAGTTATAAGTAAATTAATTAAATACTACTTCAAATTTGTTTTTAAAAAGTGTGTAAAAGCAAAATATAATTGGTAACTTATTGAAATTTCACTGGTTTAGGAAGTTAATTACTTAGATATATATTAGTTTGCAATATTACGAATTTACTAGATTTTGGTGAGTCCTAATACATTCACATATATGTATCTCGAGATATATGATGTCAAAATTATGTGTAATTTGTTCTAGATACACTTTGTCCAAGTAGATTTGCATGTACTTGAGATACACATAGATAAATCTCGCTCGCCTCTCTCTTTGAGTCCATGTATCTGTGATACATAAACGTCACTTTTCTATGTATCATATACATGTGAATCACATCAGATGCATACAAATACATGTATCTCTTGTGTGTAATCTCGTATGATTCACGTGTATCTGAAATTCATATACAAAGCTCGCCTCTCTCTCGATTTGAATATATCTGATAGCAAAATACATGTATCTGACTTAAAATTAGAAACTATTAATTAATGTTATATATTGTTTTATTTTAAACTATAAAAAATATATATAATAGCGACAGCATGACCCTGAGTTCAATAGTTAGAACTCCTTTTGTTTGTAAACTTTGAAATTCAACATTTTCCCTACCATCTTAGCTTTAAAATAAAAATTCGAACAGAATCAATAATGTTTTCTTTTATCCTTTAATAAGAGTGAAATCAAATTTTTAATTTGTCGATTGATGATAGAAATTCTATCGATAATATCTTCTAGTAAAACTACAATTTTGGTTATACGTTTTCTATGATAATACTTTAATTTGGACGTTTGGATAAAATCAAGTCATTTTCTAATTATGAAACAAATGTTGACATCAATAGATTGACAAATGAGTTAGAATTGCGTCACTAAATATAAGACATTTCACCATTATTATTATTTTTATTTTAAAAAACCAAACTTTAAGATTAATAACCTTTTGGAGTTATTCTTATATTAATAATTTAATTCCAATCGACATTAGAAGAAAACTTGTAAATTAAAATCGATCCAATTTAATTTTTTTTAAAAATCAACGATCTAGTTTAATTTTATATAGTATTCCGTACAGTCAAAGCACGGCTCTTTGCCAAACATTAATCTCTAAAAAAAATATAATTTAAAATAAATTGTCAAAATCGTTGAACTAACTAGTCGTTCACATGACGATTTTATTGTTCACGTCTATTAAAAAGTCATAAATAAAAAAAATATCAATTTAATTTTTCTAAAAAGAATAATTAATTTATCTTGATCGTTTTGTAAGCAACAAAAAAGGCTCTATTCAAGCCTTAAAGTACTTAGACTAATGAATATATTGATCACATTTTTTTTTTTAATGTCTAACGTCTTCAATTTCACCTAGCTTCTCTCGATATTATTAGTTGATAATTATCGATCACATTTGTTCCGTCCCTTACTACCACATACACTCAAGCTAATTTTATCCAATATAAACACTGAATAATTTAAATACAAATTCATAAAATAGTGATAGTTTAAAAGATTTTAACATAATACGATACTATATTAATATCTCAAACATTTTACAACAATATATGTGGAAAGTAAGAAAGTATCAATCAAGGCCTAAAAAGTTGTTTTTTTTTCACAATATTAAGTAACTTGTTATTTCTATAGATCTAACTTTTTAAAAAAATAATTAAAAGCGTCCATGTCAAGAATGGATATTTTAGTAATTTTGTAAAGTTTTGTAACCAAGTGGAACAACTAGTTAAAACCATGATTTTAGCCTAATGTTTTGTTGTAATATTATATAATGTGTTTTTCGGTGCAACTTGATAACGATAAAGACTCAAAATAATTTATCCTTTAATGTCTATCCTATATAATTTATATAACTAACAAGTTTATTTTAGCGATCCTCGTTAATATATCATTAACTGGATGAGAGAAAGATAAAGCGGAAAAAAAAAAGATGAGCATAGTGGGGTGTCGTGTCACCTTGATATCCTGTAAATTGATGAATTATAATTTGTTCGTTTACTTTTATTTGTTCAAATTTCATATATTTCTTAGAAATACTCATATTTATTATGATATTTAAGTCAATCTATGTATAATATTTAATGGATTTAAAAAATAATTTGAAATGGGTAATTAACTACTAAAGATAAATAAAAATAAATATTGTTTTCTTAATGATATGTTAAAAAGCAGAGGCGGAGCTAGGTGGGGTTTGTGCGTTCGAATGAACCCAGTACCTTTTCTGGAGATTCTATATTAGTACTAGAAAATTAACCAAATATATGTATATATTAATATGAACTCCTAACAAAATTGATTGATAGCGTGGAAATACTTTTCATGCTAGAGTTGTGGGTTCGAATCCCCTCTCTTTTAAAAAAATAACAAATTTAGAATCCAAAACTCTTAATCTTGACTTCACCTCTGCTAAAACGCCTAAATGAATATGTAAAATTGAAATTTTATTAATATAATAGGCAAATAAAAGTGAATGAAAGATTTAATTAAAGGTTGAATTATATTTACCTACCTACTAGCTACCTACTTTGCTTTGTTAGCTAATTAAAATTAATTTAACGTGTCAAAAATTTAATATACACAAAATAATATTTACATCGTGGAATATCTTTTGACAAAGACAAGAAATTGTTATCATATTCGAAAAATAATTATTAATGAAAAGAAAGAAAAAAATTTTAAAACATGTGTTGCACAAGGCATAATGTGAATTTTGTTTATATGTAGAACCATGATGCTCATACCTTGAACCTCAACCACATTATTTAATATTAGGAATTTTTGTCCAAATTTTTGAGTTAGTTGTTTAAAAGGTGATTCAAATTATAAAAGTAATACGTGTTTAAAGGTATCTAGATAATTAAACAATTATTTAATGGATATTCAAAGCTAAAGTGACACGTAAATTTTAAAGGTATCTAAGTAATTATTTGTAACGTAGCAAAGACAAGTAATACAATATATGTTTCATTTGGCTAGTAAATAGATCAAGTAGCTGGAATAGCTCAGTTGGTTAGAGCGTGTGGCTGTTAACCACAAGGTCGGAGGTTCAAGCCCTCCTTCTAGCGGTTTTACAAAATTCATATTTTTCTCACTTGTCTTTCTCTTTTGTATTATTTTTTAATCTGGTCTCCACATTCGAGCTCCGACTAAATTCAGACTGCGTACTACATGACTTATTTAGGAGGGGGGGTGGAATGTAGGTGCGCTCACAACATTAATTTTTTCATATCTAAAGGCTCAAACTCGAGACTTTTGGTTAAGGGGTGGAGCAATCCCATCATGGCTTTAACGTTGTATTATCATCATCTGCAAAACTATAGCAATCCTCATTTTTATATTCTAATTTCTTCCTTATTAAATATACCCTAAGTTTAAGACGTTTAATGAAACTCATGTCAGATGTTGTTGATGTTAACGCAATTATAAGTGGTGTCTACTAAAATTCTTTTTCAATCCTATTCGAGAATCAAACGTCGAAACATCTAGAAGGGTTCGCTTATAGTTATTCAAATACCTCCCTCCCCTTTCTAAAATACTAAAAAGGAACTTTTAAAAAAAATTGATTCTTATCTTTTCTTGTTATTCCACCAAGAGAAATCTAAATAGACAAGTTGATAAGGACGACAAATTCCATAATGATACAATCAACCAATGAATTATGACTTAATTATTCCCTCACTAAGAGCTCATCTAGATGAGCTTAAAAAAAGTAGATTTCCAAAAATATTTTTGAAAGTGCTGAAACTTATTTTTAAAATAAGTAGTTATGTGTTTGGATAAAAGTGCTGAAGTTAAAAAAAAAAGTTGTTGATGTGTTTGCCAAATAAGTGCTGCTAAACACTTTTTTTAATCAAAATGTCAAAAATACCCTTAAAAGATGTTAACATGATAAAAGTTGATTAATTTAATAATACTATATAATATATAATAATAATAATATATAATCATAACAAAAAATAATAATAACAAAATAATATGAAAATAATAATAATAATAATACAATAATAATAATAATAATATATAATATATAATAAATAATAATAATAATATATAATAATAATAAAGAATAATAAAATAAATAATAATAATAATAATAAAACAATAAAATTTTAAGAATAATATATAATAATAGTAATAATATATAATTAAAAATATATATAATATATAATATATAATATAATAATAATAATATATAATATAAAATATAAAATAATAATATGTAAAAATAATAATAAAGAAAATAAAATAAATAATAATAAAATAATAAAATAATAAATTTTAAGAATAATTTATAATAATAGTAATTATATATAATAATAATAATAATAAATAATAATAATAATAATAATTAAATATAAACAATAATAATAATAATAATAATAATATAACAAAATGAAAATAATAATAATAATAATAATAATAATAATTATTATTATTATTATTATTATTATAATATTATAATAATAATAATAATTATTATTTAATAATGATAATATACAATATATAATAGTAATAATAATAATAATAAATAATAATAATAATAATAATATAAAATATTAATAATAATAAATAATAATAATAATAAATAATAATATATAAATAATAATAATAATAATAATAAAATAATATGAAAATAATAATAATAATAATAATAATAATAATAGTGATAATAATAATAATATAATAATAATATATAATAATATATAATAGATAATAATAATAATAATAAAAATAATAAAATATTAATAATACTAATAATAATATATAATAATAATAATAAAAATAATATATAATTCTCCTATATTAGAAGTATGAGTGAAGGAGCTGGTATCAACCTGTCAGTTTTTTGAAATTAAATTCACATTAAAAGGTATATTAGTCTTACTATTTAATTTAAAGCATTCTCATTCCACGTGGCTTTAAAATCTACGGACACCACATATATTTATTCTTCTCTTTGCTCTTTAGAACTTTAAAGAACAATTGCTATGTTTTCCAGTTCTCCTCACTTGACAGTTGACATAGAATACACATTTAAAACTTGTTCAAATTTTATATTTTTATTTCTGTTAACAACAATTTGTCAGACGTATTTGTTTTCTGATTTTCTCAAACATTTTGGTGTTGGACAATAAGAGTTTGGGGCGGAAATTAGAGCTCCCCAACAATAATGGTGAACTTTTTCAGGGTAATTGCCTCTTTTTGTATTTTTCAAGCTAATTGTTGTTTTTTCGTATCTATATTATGTGCGATTGTTTTTCTATAATTTGCGCAATATTATCATATACTTGCCATAGACCTCTGATTCGACAAAGTTGACACACTGCTTATTATGTATTTCGCTTAATTTTGGATAAAATTATCCAAGTTGATTGTGCGGAAAAGAATCTAATATTAGAAGTATGAGTGAAGGAGCTGGTATCAACATGTCAGTTTCTTGAAATTAAATTCACATTAGAGGGTATATTAGACTTACTATTTAATTTAAAGCATTCTCATTCCACGTGGCTTTAAAATCTACGGACACCACATATATTTCTTCTTCTCTTTGCTCTTTAGAACTTTAAAGAACAATTGCTATTTTTTCCAGTTCTCCTCACTTGACAGTTGACATAGAATACACATTCAAAACTTGTTCAAATTTTATTATTTTATTTCTGTTAACAACAATTTGTCAGACGTCTTTGTTTTCTGATTTTCTCAAATATTTTGGTGTTGGACAAGAAGAGTTTGGGGCGGAAATTGGAGCTACCCAACAATAATGGTGAACTTTTTCAGGGTAATTGCCTCTTTTTGTATTTTTCAAGCTAATTGTTGTTTTTTCGTATCTATATTATGTGCGATTGTTTTGCTATAATTTGCGCAATATTATCATATACTTGCCATAGACCTCTGATTCGACAAAGTTGACACACTGCTTATTATGTATTACGCTTAATTTTGGGATAAAATTATCCAAGTTGATTGTGCGGAGAAGGAATCTAATATTAGAAGTATGAGTGAAGGAGCTGGTATGAACCTGTCAGTTTCTTAAATTAAATTCACACTAGAGGGTATATTAGTCTTACTATTTAATTTAAAGCATTCTCATTCCACGTGGCTTTAAAATCTACGGACACCACATATATTTCTTCTTCTCTTTGCTCTTTAGAACTTTAAAGAACAATTGCTATGTTTTCCAGTTCTCCTCACTTGACAGTTGACATAGAATACACATTCAAACTTGTTCAAATTTTATTTTTTTATTTCTGTTAACAACAATTTGTCAGACGTCTTTGTTTTCTGATTTTCTCAAATATTTTGTGTTGGACAAGAAGAGTTTGGGGCAGAAATTGGAGCTCCCCAACAATAATGGTGAACTTTTTCAGGGTAATTGCCTCTTTTTGTATTTTTCAAGCTAATTGTTATTTTTTCGTATCTATATTATGTGCGATTATTTTGCTATAATTTGCGCAATATTATCATATACTTGCCATAGACCTCTGATTCGACAAAGTTGACACACTGCTTATTATGTATTCCGCTTAATTTTGGATAAAATTATCCAAGTTGATTGTGCGGAAAAGGAATCTAATATTAGAAGTATGAGTGAAGGAGCTGGTATCAACCTGTCAGTTCTTGAAATTAAATTCACATTAGAGGGTATATTAGTCTTACTATTTAATTTAAAGCATTCTCATTTCCACGTGGCTTTAAAATCTACGGACACCACATATATTTCTTATTCTCTTTGCTCTTTAGAACTTTAAAGAACAATTGCTATGTTTTCCAGTTCTCCTCACTTGACAGTTGACATAGAATACACATTCAAAACTTGTTCAAATTTTATTTTTTATTTCTGTTAACAACAATGTCAGACGTCTTTGTTTTCTGATTTTCTCAAATATTTTGGTGTTGGACAAGAAGAGTTTGGGGCGGAAATTAGAGCTCCCCAACAATAATGGTGAACTTTTTCAGGGTAATTGCCTCTTTTTGTATTTTTCAAGCTAATTATTGTTTTTTCGTATCTATATTATGTGCGATTGTTTTGCTATAATTTGCGCAATATTATCATATACTTGCCATAGACCTCTGATTCGACAAAGTTGACACACTGCTTATTATGTATTCCGCTTAATTTTGGGATAAAATTATCCAAGTTGATTGTGCGGAAAAGGAATCTAATATTAGAAGTATGAGTGAAGGAGCTGGTATCAACCTGTTGGTTTCTTGAAATTAAATTCACATTAGAGGGTATATTAGACTTACTATTTAATTTAAAGCATTCTCATTCCACGTGGCTTTAAAATCTACGGACACCACATATATTTCTTCTTCTCTTTGTTCTTTAGAACTTTAAAGAACAATTGCTATGTTTTCCAGTTCTCCTCACTTGACAGTTGACATAGAATACACATTCAAAACTTGTTCAAATTTTATTTTTTTATTTCTGTTAACAACAATTTGTCAGACGTCTTTGTTTTCTGATTTTCTCAAATATTTTTGTGTTGGACAAGAAGAGTTTGGGGCGGAAATTGGAGCTCCCCAACAATAATGGTGAACTTTTTCAGGGTAATTGCCTCTTTTTGTATTTTTCAAGCTAATGTTGTTTTTTCGTATCTATATTATGTGCGATTGTTTTGCTATAATTTGCGCAATATTATCATATTCTTGCCATAGACCTCTGATTCGACAAAGTTGACACACTGCTTATTATGTATTCCACTTAATTTTGGGATAAAATTATCCAAGTTGATTGTGCGGAAAAGGAATCTAATATTAGAAGTATGAGTGAAGGAGCTGGTATAAACCTGTCAGTTTCTTGAAATTAAATTCAAATTAGAGGGTATATTAGTCTTACTATTTAATTTAAAGCATTCTCATTCCACGTGGCTTTAAAATCTACGGACACCACATATATTTCTTCTTCTCTTTGTTCTTTAGAACTTTAAAGTACAATTGCTATATTTTCCAGTTCTCCTCACTTGACAGTTGATATAGAATACACATTCAAAACTTGTTCAAATTTTATTTTTTTATTTCTGTTAACAACAATTTGTCAGACGTCTTTGTTTTCTGATTTTTCTCAAATATTTTGGTGTTGGACAAGAAGAGTTTGGGGCGGAAATTTGAGCTACCCAACAATAATGGTGAACTTTTTCAGGGTAATTGCCTCTTTTTGTATTTTTCAAGCTAATTGTTATTTTTTCGTATCTATATTATGAGCGATTATTTTGCTATAATTTGCGCAATATTATCATATACTTGCCATAGACCTCTGATTCGACAAAGTTGACACACTGCTTATTATGTATTCCGCTTAGTTTTAGGATAAAATTATACAAGTTGATTGTGCGGAAAAGGAATATAATATTAGAAGTATGAGTGAAGGAGCTGGTATCAACCTGTCAGTTTCTTGAAAATAAATTCACACTAGAGGGTATATTAGTCTTACTATTTAATTTAAAGCATTCTCATTCCACGTGGCTTTAAAATCTACAGACACCACATATATTTCTTCTTCTCTTTGCTCATTAGAACTTTAAAGAACAATTGCTATGTTTTACAGTTCTCCTCACTTGACAGTTGACATAGAATACACATTCAAAACTTGTTCAAATTTTATTTTTTTATTTCTGTTAACAACAATTTGTCAGACGTATTTGTTTCTGATTTTCTCAAATATTTTGGTGTTGGACAAGAAGAGTTTGGGGCGGAAATTGGAGCTCCCCAACAATAATGGTGAACTTTTTCAGGGTAATTGCCTCTTTTTGTATTTTTCAAGCTAATTGTTGTTTTTTCGTATCTATATTATGTGCGATTGTTTTGCTATAATTTGCGCAATATTATCATATACTTGCCATAGACCTCTGATTCGACAAAGTTGACACACTGCTTATTATGTATTCCGCTTAATTTTGGGATAAAATTATCCAAGTTGATTATGCGATAAAGGAATCTAATATTAGAAGTATGAGTGAAGGAGCTGGTATGAACCTGTCAGTTTCTTGAAATTAAATTCACACTAGAAGGTATATTAGTCTTACTATTTAATTTAAAGCATTCTCATTCCACGTGGCTTTAAAATCTACGAACACCACATATATTTCTTCTTTTTTTTACATTCTGCTCTTTAGAACTTTAAAGTACAATTGCTATGTTTTCCAGTTCTCCTCACTTGACAGTTGACATAGAATACACATTCAAAACTTGTTAAAATTTTATTTTTTTATTTCTGTTAACAACAATTTGTCATACGTCTTTGTTTTCTGATTTTCTCAAATATTTTGGTGTTGGACAAGAAGAGTTTGGGGCGGAAATTGGAGCTCCCCAACAATAATGGTGAACTTTTTCAGAGTAATTGCCTCTTTTTGTATTTTTCAAGCTAATTGTTATTTTTTCGTATCTATATTATGTGCGATTGTTTTGCTATAATTTGCGCAATATTATCATATACTTGCCATAGACCTCTGATTCGACAAAGTTGACACACTGCTTATTATGTATTCCGCTTAATTTTGGGATAAAATTATCCAAGTTGATTGTGCGGAAAAGGAATCTAATATTAAAAGTATGAATGAAGGAGCTGGTATGAACCTGTCAGTTTCTTGAAATTAAATTCACACTAGAGGGTATATTAGTCTTACTATTTAATTTAAAGCATTCTCATTCCACGTGGCTTTAAAATCTACGGACACCACATATATTTCTTCTTCTCTTTGCTCATTAGAACTTTAAAGAACAATTGCTATGTTTTCCAGTTCTCCTCACTTGACAGTTGACATAGAATACACATTCAAAACTTGTTCAAATTTTATTTTTTTATTTCTGTTAACAACAATTTGTCAGACGTCTTTGTTTCTGATTTTCTCAAATATTTTGGTGTTGGACAAGAAGAGTTTGGGGCGGAAATTGGAGCTCCCCAACAATAATGGTGAACTTTTTCAGGGTAATTGCCTCTTTTTGTATTTTTCAAGCTAATTGTTATTTTTTCGTATCTATATTATGAGCCATTATTTTGCTATAATTTGCGCAATATTATCATATACTTGCCATAGACCTCTGATTCGACAAAGTTGACACACTGCTTATTATGTATTCCGCTTAGTTTTAGGATAAAATTATCCAAGTTGATTGTGCGGAAAAGGAATCTAATATTAGAAGTATGAGTGAAGGAGCTGGTATCAACCTGTCAGTCTCTTGAAATTAAATTCACATTAGAGGGTATATTAGTCTTACTATTTAATTTAAAGCATTCTCATTTCACGTGGCTTTAAAATCTACGGACACCACATATATTTCTTATTCTCTTTGCTCTTTAGAACTTTAAAGTACAATTGCTATGTTTTCCAGTTCTCCTCACTTGACAGTTGACATAGAATACACATTCAAAACTTGTTAAAATTTTATTTTTTTATTTCTGTTAACAACAATTTGTCAGACGTCTTTGTTTTCTGATTTTCTCAAATATTTTGGTGTTGGACAAGATGAGTTTGGGGCGGAAATTGGAGCTCCCCAACAATAATGGTGAACTTTTTCAGAGTAATTGCCTCTTTTTGTATTTTTCAAGCTAATTGTTATTTTTTCGTATCTATATTATGTGCGATTGTTTTGCTATAATTTGCGCAATATTATCATATACTTGCCATAGACCTCTGATTCGACAAAGTTGACACACTGCTTATTATGTATTCCGCTTAATTTTGGGATAAAATTATCCAAGTTGATTGTGCGGAAAAGGAATCTAATATTAAAAGTATGAATGAAGGAGCTGGTATCAACCTGTTGGTTTCTTGAAATTAAATTCACACTAGAGGGTATATTAGTCTTACTATTTAATTTAAAGCATTCTCATTCCACGTGGCTTTAAAATCTACGGACACCACATATATTTCTTCTTCTCTTTGCTCATTAGAACTTTAAAGAACAATTGCTATGTTTTCCAGTTCTCCTCACTTGACAGTTGACATAGAATACACATTCAAAACTTGTTAAAATTTTATTTTTTTATTTCTGTTAACAACAATTTGTCAGACGTCTTTGTTTTCTGATTTTCTCAAATATTTTGGTGTTGGAAAAGAAGAGTTTGGAGCGGAAATTGGAGCTCCCCAACAATTATGGTGAACGTTTTCAGGGTAATTGCCTCTTTTTGTATTTTTCAAGCTAATTGTTATTTTTTCGTATTTATATTATGTGCGATTGTTTTGCTATAATATGCGCAATATTATCATATACTTTCCATTGACCTCTGATTCGACAAAGTTGACACACTGCTTATTATGTATTCCGCTTAATTTTGGGATAAAATTATCTAAGTTGATTGTGCGAAAAAGGAACCTAATATTAGAAGTATGAGTGAAGGAGCTGGTATCAACTTGTCAGTTTCTTGAAATTAAATTCAAATTAGAGGGTATATTAGTCTTACTATTTAATTTAAAGCATTCTCATTCCACGTGGCTTTAAAATCTACGGACACCACATATATTTCTTCTTCTCTTTCCTCTTTAGAACTTTAAAGTACAATTGCTATATTTTCCAGTTCTCCTCACTTGACAGTTGACATAGAATACACATTCAAAACTTGTTCAAATTTTATTTTTTTATTTTTGTTAACAACAATTGGTCAGACGTCTTTGTTTTGTTATTTTCTCAAATACTTTTGTGTTGGACAAGAAGAGTTTGGGGCGGAAATTGGAGCTCCCCAACAATAATGGTGAACTTTTTCAGGATAATTGCCTCTTTTTGTATTTTTCAAGCTAATTGTTATTTTTTCGTATCTATATTATGTGCGATTGTTTTGCTATAATTTGCGCAATATTATCATATACTTGCCATAGACCTCTGATTAAACAAAGTTGACACACTGCTTATTATGTATTCCGCTTAATTTTGTGATAAAATTATCCAAGTTGATTGTGCGGTAAAGGAACCTAATATTAGAAGTATGAGTGAAGGAGCTGGTATGAACCTTTCAGTTTCTTGAAATTAAATTCAGTTTAGAGGGTATATTAGTCTTACTATTTAATTTAAAGCATTCTCATTCCACGTGGCTTTAAAATCTACGGACACCACATATATTTCTTCTTTTCTTTGCTCTTTAAAACTTTAAAGAACAATTGCTATGTTTTCCAGTTCTCCTCACTTGACAGTGGACATAGAATACTTATTCAAAACTTGTTCAAATTTTATTTTTTTATTTCTGTTAACAACAATTTGTCAGACGTCTTTGTTTTCTGATTTTCTCAAATATTTTGGTGTTGGACAAGATGAGTTTGGGGCAGAAATTGGAGCTCCCCAACAATAATGGTGAACTTTTTCAGGGTAATTGCCTCTTTTTGTATTTTTCAAGCTAATTGTTGTTTTTTCGTATCTATATTATGTGCGATTGTTTTGCTATAATTTGCGCAATATTATCATATACTTGCCATAGACCTCTGATTCTACAAAGTTGACACACTGCTTATTATGTATTCCGCTTAATTTTGGAATAAAATTATCCAAGTTGATTGTGCGGAAAAAGAATCTAATATTAGAAGTATGAGTGAAGGAGCTGGTATGAACCTGTCAGTTTCTTGAAATTAAATTCACACTAGAGGTTATATTAGTATTACTATTTAATTTAAAGCATTCTCATTCCACGTGGCTTTAAAATCTACGGACACCACATATATTTCTTCTTCTCTTTGCTCTTTAGAACTTTAAAGAACAATTGCTATGTTTTCCAGTTCTCCTCACTTGACAGTTGACATAGAATACACATTCAAAACTTGTTCAAATTTTATTTTTTTATTTCTGTTAACAACAATTTGTCAGACGTCTTTGTTTTCTGATTTTCTCAAATATTTTTGTGTTGGACAAGAAGAGTTTGGGGCGGAAATTGGAGCTCCCCAACAATAATGGTGAACTTTTTCAGGGTAATTGCCTCTTTTTGTATTTTTCAAGCTAATTGTTATTTTTTCGTATCTATATTATGTGCGATTGTTTTGCTATAATTTGCGCAATATTATCTTATACTTGCCATAGACCTCTGATTCGACAAAGTTGACACACTCCTTATTATGTATTCCGCTTAATTTTGGGATAAAATTATCCAAGTTGATTGTGCGGAAAAGGAACCTAATATTAGAAGTATGAGTGAAGGAGCTGGTATCAACTTGTCAGTTTCTTGAAATTAAATTCAAATTAGAGGGTATATTAGTCTTAATATTTAATTTAAAGCATTCTCATTTTTTCAAGCTAATTGTTGTTTTTTCGTATCTATATTATGTGCGATTGTTTTGCTATAATTTGCGCAATATTATCATATACTTGACATAGACCTCTGATTCGACAAAGTTGACACAGTGCTTATTATGTATTCCACTTAATTTTGGGATAAAATTATCCAAGTTGATTGTGCGGAAAAGGAACCTAATATTAGAAGTATGAGTGAAGGAGCTGGTATCAACCTTTTAGTTTCTTGAAATTAAATTCAAATTAGAGGGTATATTAGTCTTACTATTTAATTTAAAGCATTCTCATTCCACGTGGCTTTAAAATCTATGGACACCACATATATTTCTTCTTCTCTTTCCTCTTTAGAACTTTAAAGAACAATTGCTATGTTTTTCAGTTTTCCTCACTTGACAGTTGACATAGAATACACATTCAAAACTTGTTCAAATTTTATTTTTTTATTTCTGTTAACAACAATTTGTCAGACATCTTTGTTTTCTGATTTTCTCAAATATTTTGGTGTTGGACAAGAAGAGTTTGGGGCGGAAAGTGGAGCTCCCCAACAATAATGGTGAACTTTTTCAGGGTAATTGCCTCTTTTTGTATTTTTCAAGCTAATTGTTATTTTTTCGTATCTATATTATGTGCGATTGTTTTGCTATAATTTCCGCAATATTATCATATACTTGCCATAGACCTCTGATTCGACAAAGTTGACACACTGCTTATTATGTATTCCGCTTAATTTTTGGATAAAATTATCCAAGTTGATTGTGCGGAAAAGGAATCTAATAATCAAGGGTATGTTGTTGATTTTATGCACCCAACCTGTTTGATAATATGTCTGACTCGGTTTATTTAGAGTGATCATGTTGGCTGTTGCAATTTCAAGGGTAACTCTTTGTAATCTCTCTGTTTTGCTCTTGGTTTTTTAGATTTGATTTCATAGTCTTTTGTTTTTCCTCTACTATCTTTTGACGCTCAATTTTTCTCATGCATGTCTCTACATTTGCCTGTAGATTTCGCATATCTTCATATGTTTTCGCCTCGATTTTCTTTTTATGTTCAATTTTCCACCGCCTGTTTCTAAATTTGTCTGAATAAATCTATATAGCTTTCATTTTAAATTTAGTTGTATGGCTCGATAAAGTTTGAATCTGATAAGTACCGAAAGCTGTTTTTGGGATTTACATTAACATAAATAAGGATAGAAGGTTTTACCTCTTGGTAGAGGGAGTGATCTAGCAAACAAGTAGAACGTAGATATGAGTTCAGCTTATTAATACAAGTCTACGTGAAGGATAGGCGTAAAATCAAGAAGGAAATGATTAATTTAACACTTCATAGTTAATGCAGCCTTGTGTTGCCAATTATTTAAAATTAGATCAATGACTTCTTTTGAGATTTAGAGATGAGTATCTAGAAAAATAATGAAGTTGTTGTTCTACCAATTTTAATAGTATATTTCAAATGTTTGTCTACTATCATTACATTAGCTACTTATCATTATTCCTATAGCATACTGTGATTATTCGTGCGTTGAATTTCCTTCACTTTTGTTTGTCCTGCTCTTCAACTTTCTTTGATTGTTGTCACTTAGCTTCTTCGTTTTACTTCTTTCACTTACATTCATGCTTCCTTAAATGAACTACTTAAACTTTAAAAGGAGCCACTCCTAGCTTAGATTACTATTCTAACTTTTGCTAAAATGAACGATTAAAATGAAATATCTGTTTTTGATATAAAAATCTATTAAATTTAAACAGAGGGAGTAGCTAGAGGTTGAGGCTTACTTATCAAATAGAACAACCTTATTAATAAAAAATTAGCATCATTACTATAGACAACTCTAGGTATATTCCTTGAGCTTTAACTCACCTTCTTCCTCCATCTTCCTGTACTTTAATGCCCCACCAATATAACTGCACTACCTGGCTTCCACTTCCCATTTCCAATCGTTATTCTTTATACAGTTCTTGACGCATAGATCTATTGAGATTTTCTTTTAGGACCAATATGATGATTGTGCTTTTGCACTTACCATATTTGTGTTGCATGTTTTATACTGCTTTATGTCTACGTTGAGAAGAATTCAACAACTCATACAATATTTTTGAATTGCTAAAGAACTCTTGCAACTCTCATTATCTTCTCAAATCGCCGTCTTTCATTTTCTATGCATATCTCGATCTTCATTTGTTACATGATTTTTTTGGAATTCTCTGCAAAACCTTTAATTTTTTAATCGTGATTACTGATTGTATCTTCCTCTTTGGCTTTTATTCCCAAAAGTTCTCATATCTATTTCTCAATGCTACTATTTTCAGTTGCATCAAAGTTGATGTATAATTTTTCATTTTGGGATTTTTCCTACTTACAGTAAACATCCAACTCAACCCTAAATCTGAAGGACTGGCCAAAATTACTTGCTTCAAATTTTCCTTGAAGAATTGCCACTACTTGCTCTTGCCGCCATCATCACTGGTAAGCTCTCTCGCAATATTGATTTGTTGTGGAGGTCTTTCTCTCAAAGAACATGAAAAATGAAATATTTATTACTCTTTTGTATGTATATCTTCATTTGAGATTTTTCGCTCCTATATTCATTGTATGCATATGCAACACAAGTTTGTTGCAATTCAAGCTCTCCTCCTCCATTTCTCTAGAGATTGTTGCTATTTCCTGTTGTAGCCTAATAAAAAGTTAGGAATTATTGAGCATGTAAAACTGATTTGAGATCTTGTTTTATATATATATTTATATGAACCATGAAAAGCGTAGCTTTTTTTGTGCTCTTTGGCTATGTTTTACTAACCAATGTTTCTGCTTTTGGAGGTTACAGCGTTGTACTTCTGGCATGAAATAGTGTTTGATACACGCGAGCTGTTACTTGCAAGCAGTCTGACAAATTCAATGATCCAAGAATCTTGTGTATATTTTTAATTTTCTAATTTTGTTTATATTTTTCCAATTTTAAGTTGTTCCGCTTGAGATTTAACAGCTAAAATCAATTGTACTAATGTATTTGTTTTTAATTTGTTGGGCCCGTGCCTGCACAGGCATATTGTGTCTAGTAATAATAATAAAGAATAATAAAATAAATAATAATAATAAAATAATAAAATATTAATAATACTAATAATTATAATAATAATAATAAAATAAAATAATAATAATAATAATAAAAATAAAAGAATTAAGGGTAAAAAGGTAATTTACACGGTCAACATAAAATGACTTTTAAGTTGAAAAAAAAAACACTCCTCACCTAGATTTTAACATTTGGCTTAAAATAAGTCATTTTTTACTTAAAATAAGTTACTTTAATATTTGTCAAACACTCTAATAAGTCAAAAACTGACTTTTAAGTCAGTTTGACCAACTTTTAAGCCGATCCAAACATGCTCTAAGACTCATCCAGTCGAATTAACTAAAAACTTGAGTTGAAGTAATAAGATTTTAAGTTTTAATTGTTCTACTTATTTTTTTATATATAATTTTTAATATCTAATAAAATTACTTTTTTATTATGATAATGTCACGAGCCAAAATTAAACTTCATGGAACTCATCTTATCTCACCAAGACAAGTCAGCCTAATCAATTGTTACAATAAAGGGCAGAAATTTTATAATCAACTAAAAAATACCCCCAAAATCTGGTTGTCACGTGTACAAGTCTCTAAAGTAATACAATTGATTCAAAACAAAAACTCAAGTCTCAAATGAACTTATTTCTAGAATAGAACAAGATCATAATTAAAGAGAAAGAAGGTCTGCTGAGACGACAAACAGTTACCTCACAAATCTCCAAAAAGCCTCGGAAAAAAAGAGAATGACAAGTACCATAAAAATCCAGGCTCATAACCTACAAAAATTTGTAGAAGCAAGGAGTGAGTACCAAACCACACGGTACTCAGCAAGTAAATCCCTAAGCACAAGCTCAGGGGATGAAATACGGATACTCCTACCACCCCAACCGAACCTCCACAACTACAACCTGCATAAAAATCAGCCCAACCTAACATCTCATAGTTTACATAGCACATAGCTCAACAACAACACTTTGACAAATTACATGTCCTCAACAACAACATTTCAACAAACATCGCGTACTCAAGAATAATAATCAAACTCATCTAATTTAAAGAAGAAAATGATTATGTAACCACCTAGCGAGCGATACATCCAAGCATAAAAAACATCTAACGACACTATCAGACAACCAAAGATCACTCTTCATGATAGCTCTCTCATAAGTTATCAAAAGCAAGGTGGCACATGTTGAACCACAAAAATACTTCAACTGCTTCAAGACGACATCAACTATGTCATGTATAAAATGACCTAGTCTTGTCAAACATCCTATCCTATCAAGAGGACATCACAGGATTGGTACAACCGATCCACCACTAGGGATACACCCATAAATGTGGAAACAATCATAGCATAAGCAGCGAATCACACTTTTAATAATGTCCAGTACGAAAAAGGTGGTCATATAAGAATATATGGAAGTAAGGTCGAATAACACAAGATACTTCTAAGTGCCCATATAAATAAAGTTTTATCCATCTGACTCCATCTCTC
Organism: Solanum lycopersicoides; assembly: GCA_022817965.1. Taxonomy (NCBI): domain Eukaryota; kingdom Viridiplantae; phylum Streptophyta; class Magnoliopsida; order Solanales; family Solanaceae; genus Solanum; species Solanum lycopersicoides. The sequence goes on along the minus strand of CM040629.1, from coordinate 93,031,428 downwards.
AATCTTTAGCCACCCACAATCAATCAATTTGATCTCCATCACAATATTACAAATACTCAATTCATCAACTCCCACATACTTGTACCAGTATCCCATTGAAGCTAACACTCTAAATACCAACAAACATCATATCTACACTATCCATTTACATTACTCTCCAACAATCACTGCTATCAAAGTCTTTCTAGTAAATCCATTATCACCTCTAAAAATTTCAAACTATGGCTCCCTCTTTTTTTACATGTAAGTATCTCATGACAGATATGAATCACGCCCAAACTGATAGCACTATTTTGAAATCAAATAGTACTTTTCTATCGAAGTACAACAATTGAATCACAGCCAAAATCAACTTCATACAAACTTTCAAGTTTCACATACAATATTTCAACTACCATTTCAAATTGTCACATAGCTCATTCTAAAATACATATAAATTCTTGGTCACTCAAATAGTTTTGTATGTTCTAAGAACATAATCTCTATTTACTATCAAAGGCCTATGTAATGCATCATAAGAGCTTATACATCCTATCAAGTAGTTTCAATCCCTTAAGATCCTCATTAACCATGTAGAATTATAGGTCCACTCTACTGAATATCCATAAGTTACCTATCCTAATTTGAACAATCTAGCTCGACATAAAAACCTTTCATACCTGATTACTTGTCACCCAATCAAAACTCAATCTTTATAAAACTTCGATGACAAACCATAGTAACTCAGTACCAAACTAGTTCACATCTCACATTCATATCTAAATTCATAGGCAATAATCAATAAATCTTCAACAATATATCAATGGCTTATACTAGAGGTCTTATTCATTCACTTTTCTTAAATTCTTCCCATGACACAAAATTTCTAATATATTGAACTCTTTAATACACCAGACTCTTGTCCCTTTTGTTGACTCGCTCACCAATTTTATTCTTTCGCCGACAATGTCTGGCATTTTTACCTTATCCTCAAATCAAGATTTTAAGTGAAACCTTTCCTCAGGTCCTTTAACAATCAAAAGTGACAAGCCCTACGATCCAAACCTTGTACATGTTCTCTTAAGTTCTCAAATACCTGACGCAATCGATCAATTCTTACCTTACTTATTCATACCTCGACAGATCATACTACCAAAAACCTAACTTCACTATGAAAAACTTGAAATTTGAGCCTAACTATGTAACCCAATCTCATTATCTATCAATATTAACTCATACCTTGCAGATTTTTATGAACTCACATATCTCAGCTTACATTGATCATCTCCATCGATCTTAACATATATGTCGCTAAAAATTCAATCGCATTTATTACCAAACTCAAAATCTTTAAGAAAACTTATCATCACACTCAAGCTGAACGTTTGAAAACTTATTTCTCAAATTTTATCCAATAGCTTTTAACCAATATGATGAACTGGTGACATTATTATCATAACCAAAGCAAAATGAATAAAATCACGCATCTCTAAACCAGTTCTCAATCCCTTTGAAGATACCTCTTTAGCCTTTGCAATAAGAGAAAATATACTTACTCTCACCTCTTTCTAAATGCTCCAGCACATCACACACTTTTTCATTATGACCTTAGATGTTTTAAATTTTATTCTAGCAGGGTCTCCACATATTCTTAGGCTTTCCATACAACCACATTACTCACCAAATAGTGGAAAACCACCACATTAGATACTTGCTAGCCGTTATTACCATACAAAATTCGTTTAACCAACAATTCTTATCATATAGTTGCTTCTTAAATATGATTTCATCACAAATTCTTAATGTCGTTATGCTCATTAGACACTTTTTTCATCTCGAAGTCAACCTTGTCATCGACATGACATTTCAAACCCATCTATATCAATCAAATTCAAAAGACTAACTCAACTTTATACGTGTTTCCTTGCTAAAATTCTCAGTTACCTTCACACAAATAAAATACTCAGTCAGACTTTCTTTACCTTTAAGCTTCTCATCCTAATATCTATCCACTTTCATGAAGCTTACGATGGAATATCATTCATTTAAAATCTTTGGGATACACTTCACAACCTAAACACATCAATACCGTATCAAGATCCACCACTAAAAGCTTCTTTATAAATAATGTTTAATTCATTCTTCCGTAGTAGCAAGCTAATTGGTTTCTCAAATATGAATGCAACATCAAATCTTATTATATGAGCATGTGATACAATTGATAAATTCTTAAGTAGTTAATATTCACACTTGACAATTGACGCATTCGTTTTCATATACCACTAGTACCATAAAGTACCACTTGCAAAATTAGATGTGATGGCACTCGTCTTATCTCACTAAGACAAGTCAGCCTAAAACTCAATTGTTACAATAAAGTGCATAAATTTTATAATCAACTAAAAAATACCCCCAAAATCTGATTGTCACGTGTACAAGTCTCTAAAGTATTACAATTGATTCAAAAGAAAAACTCAAGTCTCAAATGAACTTGATTCTAGAATAGAACAAGATCATAATTAAGGAGAAAGAAAGTCTGCTGAGACGAAAAACAACTACCTCACAATTCTCCAAGAAGCCTCAGAAAAGAAGAGAATGACAAGTACCATAAAAATCCAGGCTCATAACCTACAAAATTTGTAGAAGCAAGGGGTGAGTACCAAATCACACGATACTCAGCAAGTAAATCCCTAAACACAAGCTAAGGAAATGAAATACGGATACTCCTACCACCCCACAACTACAACCTGCATAAAAATCAGCCCAACCTAATAGCTCACAGTTTACATATCACATAACTCAACAACAACACTTTGACAAATTACATGTCCTCAACAACAACAGTTAGACAAATTACATATCATCCACAACAACAGTTTGACAAATTACTATCCTCAACAACAACACTTCAACAATTACATATCCCCAACAACAACACTTCAACAAATTATATGTCCTCAACAAGAAGCATCAGTCCGGGACCCATGGGGGACATATTTGTCGTTGCATCCATCGCGGTGTGCGATACGATCCTCGATAATAGCAACCATCGCGGCGCGCGATACGTCCCTCAAAATATAATATCCTTCGCAGCTTGCGATACGTCACTCGAAATATAGTATCCATCGCGGCGCACGATACGTCCCTCGAAATGGTACATTCTTTTTAAGTTCTCATTCTTTCTCAATGCACATAACACTTGTCACAACCATGTCTCAAAACAAAGCAAATGACATGTTAACAAAAATAACGAGGAGATGACTATTTTCATAACATTGAACAATTCACAACAACATCAACAATAGTTCAACAAGCCTTTCCATTCTCCATTATCAACATATCACACACAAACAATTAATCACATTGCCTTTTATTACCCTTTGTTTTTCATCATTAGAGTCAATCAATGTGGACAAGTCAATCAATCACCAAGTCCCATTACTCCCAAACATATACCAAAAGGAAATACACACATTCCATACACTTAACAAGAGTTTAGAAATTCACTTGCCTGAATCCAATAAGAATTTACTCTGGGACTTGAGCCTTTTCTATTTGTTGAACTTCCAACTCAAAGCAATCTATGTACATAAATAATCACAATAAGCTTTCAAAACTAACAACACCCAACTCTATAATCAAGTTCCTAATCTTGATGTCAATTAACATTTAAACTATCATATTTTCAAGTTTCAAGTCTAGTCATAATTTATCCAAAACTCCAATAACTTTCTTATAATATAATATACCCGATGCTTAATTACATATCTTATTATATCGAATTTAGATCTTAATATGAAAACTACAAGGACATAAAAAAAACAAAGCCAAGTCACGGATAATGCCAAACCCCATAGTAAGTCCATAAACTTCTTGTACGCATATCACAACCCAATTTGTGAACTTATCCTATAAGCTAAAACCTTCATTCATGATTGGCTCACAATTTTCCATAATGTCAAATCGTTTGTCCCCAAATTCATATTGAAACAATTTTACTTTTTAAAGGTCAATTTACTTATAGATTATTTTTATATATATATTAAAATAAAATAATAACAACAACAAATAAGTAACCGAAAAACTTATGACGGAAATAATTTACAGAGTAAAATATTTTCTTTTCACTAATCAACAGTGATCAATCGCGGAGTCCACCCTAGTCCCCCACTAAATCTCAATTGACCAAATTGGTACAATGATCAACTATAAAAACAATTCAAATTTCAATTCTTTAACAAATCAACTTAGTATAGGATTGAGTCAAATTATATTTACAACAATTATAAATTATTAGTTGCAGGCATACAATTGCTTTCAACTAAATTGCTTACTTGAGAGTAGTGTTGCTGATCTCTCTCTATCTGTGTTTGCCGCACGTATATGTTAGGTCTTCCTTCTCCTTTTCCTTTTTTTTCTTTCTCTAGATTAATAATAATCATGTACTAAAAATGATAAATTTAACTCACTTATTTATTAAATATAGGCTAAATTATATAGGGTCTTAAATAAATTATAGTTTTATCCCATTAATTATCGGCTAAGTCATTTATCTATAATTTTTCATCAATTTTTCAATTCAAGTTAAGCGAATAGTTCAAAATTCTCAAAATTAAACCACCGGTGGTTCAAAATTCATGAATCAATTTAGGCTAAACATTTGCGCAAATTTGAACCACTAAATTGGATTGAGGTGATCACCGTCGCAACAAAAACAATGGAAGTGAAAAAATAACATGAGGATATATAATTTAAACTTTTCCTTTATTCAATCAATTTCATATTATTAGGCAAAGTATATAATTGTGATTCTTTTGTTTCTAACAACAAGCGGTTTTACAAACATTACTCACAAAATCATCATCATTATCGTTATTGTTACTATTGTTATTGTTATTATTATTTTTATTTTTATCTTTATCTTTATCTTTATCTTTATCTTTATCTTTATTCGGACAAGTACAACCTAAACAGGCTACATTAAAAACCCAACTCCATCTTCCACCTGCTTTTTGGATTGTTCGGTCGTTCATCTCTATATTCTGAATTTCATTCGCTGCATCAAAATTCATATGTACAATTTTATTAGATAATAGAAAATATATATATATATGTGTTCAAAAATTACATATAGAAATTAGAAAATACATAGCTTTTTCTTCTCCCACGCTATTTTTAATAAAAATAGTATTATTTTCCTTTTCTCTATTAAGATATTTTTGTATTGTAAAAAATCTTTTTAATTTAACCATCTTCTCTCTTATGTTTGTCATATATAAATATATGCATTACTCTCCTATTTATAAACTTTTTAAAAAATTGGCATATCAAACTTTTTAAACAAAATAGTGAAACTACACATGATGAATTGCCCCATAACTTCTATTCAATGTGGCCCAATTTTTCTCTTCAAGTTTGCAATAGTTTTAATTTGACAGTAAATGGTTTTTTTAAATTAAAAAAAAAAAACTACACTAAATTCCTCACTATTTTGCTAATTTTAAGAGATATAATTTATTAAATATTTAGCAATTTATCCGAATAAGACCAATTGGCATAAATCATAGACAAAGAGGACGAAAGAAAGACATAGGAATTTCCCCTGAAGCTAAAGGGGTCTCTACTAGAAATCTTGCTTCTAGCTTTGGGCACCTCTGATATAAACAGAAATAGCGTATATACAAAGGCTAGCCGTTTCTCTCAAGCGTCTCGATATTGAATCTACTCTTCTATTAACATGAACATGAATTAGATTCTATTCAAATTCTTTATTCTTAAAGAATCCCCCAAAGAATCCCCCACCTGAACCATTCTTAAGACCATCAAGCTCTCTCGGATGAATTCTACTCTTTCTGCTTTTGAGCTACACCAAGGAAAAATCTTTTTCCCCACTAAGACGTGGGATATGTTTTATATGAAGAAATTAAAAATATGTATATTTCTTATTTACTTTCATGTACAATTTCTTTTATAACAACTTTGTATTATTATTACCAAACAAAGTGAAAAAATTAACATGAGGAGGATATATAATTTAAACTTTTCCTTTATTCAACCAATTTCATATTATTACAAAAAGTATATACTCTCCGTTTTAAAAAGAATGTTCCTATTTCATTTTTAGTCTGTTTCAAAAAGAATGTTTCCTTTCCTTTTTTGGCAACACTTTAACTTTAACTTTCCACGTGACATGTTTAAGACCACAAGATTAAAGAATATTTTGGTATATTTGACATAACTTTAATTTAGAACCACAAGATTTAAAAATCTTCTCTTTTTTTTTAAACTTCGTTCCAAGTCAAACTAGGTCGTCTTTTTTGAAACGGAGGGAGTAATATTTTATAGTTGATTAGAAGAAAATGATCTTATGATTCTTTTGTTTCTAACAACATGCGGCTTTACAAACATTAGTAATGAAATGATCGTCATCATTATTGTTATTGTTATTATTATTGTTATTATTATTATATTTGCTTGGGCAAGGGCAACGTGAACACGCTGCATCAAAAATCCATCCCGGCCATTTTCCACCTCCACCTCCACCACCACCACTTTTTTTTGGAGTGTTGGATTGTTCAATTATGTATTATGGATTTCATTTGCTACACCAACATGTACAACTCTATTAGATCGATAACAAAAAAAAAAATATATGTTCAAAAATTAAATATAAAAAAATTACAATTAAAAAACAACTTAATTACCCTCAAGCAATGGAAGTGAAGGCTCAACTATCTCCCTTGCAATAACTTCTGATGATATAATCATAAGAACCAAAGAAAATATGAGCAAAATATTTGCATTGAATGCCATTTTGTATGAGTTTGTTGATATTTAATTTGTTGATAAAAAAAAATACATTACTCTCATATTTATAGACTTCTAAAATTAAAAAGATTGGCTTAATTACCTAACTTTTTACACAAAATAGTGAAACTCCACACGATGAGTTGCCCCATAATTTAGTTGCCAACTATTTAAATTTGTTTTTGAAAAATCCCTATACAATGAAAAATAGTATTATATTATTATTTTTGTTAAATTGATGAACAAATGTCCATTAGTTTCTACTAATAATCGCAATATAAAATCAATTAAGAATATTATTATTATTATTCATGGTTTGAAGAAAATGTTTTATAATTTTCTTATATTTTTTGATTGATCAAAATATTTTTTTCTTTTTTCAAAAATCAGATTAACGATTACTTTCCTAATGCAAGTATAATAGTTAAAGGAAAAGCTACAGAATATGACAAACATCAATAGACATTTAAATAAAATAGCTATAGTTTAAATTTTTTATGTTATATGGATATAACTATACAATAAATAGCAAAGTTAATTATATACCAATAATTATTTTTTATACATTTAATATAAATAAATATTAAATAGGAAGTTATTATTACACTCATAATTAATTATGTCTTCATCAATACCTTCTCTTTCATCAATCTCTCTATATTACAAATTTTTTATATTCCCCCCCCCCCCCCGAATTTCTTCCAATTCCATATCTTTTTGTACGATTGTAGGAGCGATTTTTTTTATTTGAATTCATTATAAGGTATTTTAAGTGACTTTCTCCTCATTTTATGAAAAAATTATTGATATACATCTAATTTTTATAGGGCTTTGATTGAAATTGTTTTTTCATGAAAATTATATTGCTTTTACTTTCCTTTCCATGAAGAAATTGCATATCTCCTTGCGAAGAGTGTTACCTTTACTGATGGAGTCATTTCCTTATCCCGACGCATCGATGAGAGATCCCCAACGATCGATGAGATGGGAATACCCGCAGTTCAGCGGAGCCGTAAGGTTATCGTTGTTAGCGGAGAGTGTAGAGAGAGAATTTTGTTGTTTGTCAAATGTGTAATTTAATAATACTTATATACATAGATAGTTGTATTGTAATATTAATACAAATGGTGATTTGTGAATACAAGTAAATCTGGATACATAAGTAATTTATCTAATTTGATAAGGCAATACAAGTATAGTTGGATACATCAATACTATAATTTTTATAAATAGATACATATGTTAACATCAAGTCTCAAGTATTATAAGAAAAACTTCACGAAAAATAAATCGACGTTTTTGTTGATTTTTTTAATTTTTTATACAATCGAATACTTACACACTTTGATACATACACGCTCTATTGTTTTCTCCATTTTCTTATTTAATAACAGTGTATTCATATGTATAGTATATTGGTGTATTCATTGTTTTGGTTTAACAATAGTGTATCCATTTTTCAAACTGTTGTATTCATATGCTAAAATTGTACTACTTTACCTTGTTTAATTTATTAATATATTAAGTTTTTTATAAATACTTGTATCCTTGATATATTAATACTTTAAGTTTTATAAATAGAAACACAACTTGAATTCAAAGTATTCATATGCTAATTATACAAGTAATACATTTTCTTTATTTAGGTATTATAATTACAATTGTATTAGTGTATAAATAAATAAAAAACATATGCAAAAATACAACAAGAAAAGGACATGAATACTCTTTTATATTTAAAATTTTATGAATACCTTTATAATTAGTATTTAGTGAATATATTGTATTTAGGAATATAAATACAACTTATTGTATTATGTGAATGAATTAGAGATGCATACAATATGTAATTATTAGTTGGTAATTTAATAATGGAAATTTGAGTGATTTAGAAAATTAATAAAAGGTTGACATTTGACAGTTATGATAACATATCATACCTTATTTAGTGAATTGTAAAATCACTCTATAAATAATAATAATTAAAAAAAAATTAATACAACCATGCAGCTAGAAATTGACAAAAAGTGTAGTCTTTTTTAGTAATTAACATATTTATAACTATTGATCTTCTATAACCCTATAAATATAGTCATTTTTGTAAGTTGCTCATAGTTAAATTTCATAAATGACATTTCAAGCTCATTATTTTCTTTTCATGCAACACCCAACCCGTCCTTTCATTAACTTATGCTTAGTATTTATGTTAAGAAATTAATTAAATATGTGCACATTAAATTTAATATTAAATCATTTATTAGAATTTGAAACTCTTGTTCTAAAACTCATATATACATATTTATATATATATATATATATATATATATATATATATATATATATATATATATATATATATATATATATATTGTAGACATTGAAATTTTGTGGGACTCTATAAGATGCGTTCGATTCGAGTTGGGACTGTACGAATTGTGTTCAACTCAAATTAGGATTCTTGGAGGCTACTCAACCCGAAACCCTAATTTATGACTATATAAAGGGTACTAAATTCTCTTAAAAGGCATCTCAGAAATTTCATAAAGAGATCAAGATCTCAATTACTCCGCAAATTGATAGATTATTCAAATAGAGAGGTCAAATCTAAATCATCCTAGTTCGAGAAATACGACATTAACGGCCTCGAATCATGGACAAATCTCTAAATCTTAGGAGAGTAGAATCAAGGGATCAACATAATTGTACTCGCAATCTATCTTGAATAATAAAATCATGTTTCTTCATATTTTATTTGTATGGTTTATTTATTTTCCATATATTTAAAATTTGTTGCAAACAAATTGGCACGCCCAGTGGGACCAAATCTGCCCTTCATCTCTTCTCTCCTAAATCAAACATGAAAATCTGAAGCTGCAAAGGTGGAAAAATGAGTACTTCAAATCTCGTCTTTGAGTTTCATCAAGTCTACACTCAGACAAGCCTTGAAGCAGGGGGCATTTGTAGACATTGAAATTTTGTGCGACTCTACAAGATGCGTTCGATTCGAGTTGGAACTCTACAAATTGTGTTCAACTCAAATTAGGATTCTTGGAGGCTACTCAACCCGAAACCCTAATTTATGACTATATAAAGGGTACTAAATTCCCTTAAAAGATATCTCAGAAATTTCATAAAGAGATCAAGATCTCGAACACTCCGCAAATTGATGGATTATTCATATAGAGAGGTCAAATCTAAATCATCCTAGTTCGAGAAATACGCCATTAACGACCTCGAATCATGGATAAATCTCTAAATCTTAGGAGAGTAGAATCAAGGGATCAACATAATTGTACTCGCAATCTATCTTGATTAATAAAATCATGTTTCTTCATATTTTATTTGTATGGTTTATTTATTTTCCATATGTTTAAAATTTGTTGCAAACAAATTGGCACGCCCAGTGGGACCAAATCTGCCCTTCATCTCTTCTCTCCTGAATCAAACATGAAAATCTGAAGCTGCAAAGGTGGGAAAATGAGTACTTCAAGTCTCGTCTTTGAGCTTCATCAAGTCTACACTCCGACAAGCCTTGAAGCAGGGGGCATATGTAGACATTGAAATTTTGTGGGACTCTACAAGATGCGTTCAATTCGAGTTGGAACTCTACAAATTGTGTTCAACTCAAATTAGGATTCTTGGAGGCTACTCAACCCGAAACCCTAATTTATGACTACATAAAGGGTACTAAATTCCCTTAAAAGGCATCTCAGAAATTTCATAAATAGATCAAGATCTCGAATACTCCACAAATTGATGGATTATTCATATAGAGAGGTCAAATCTAAATCATCCTAGTTCGAGAAATACGCCATTAACGACCTCGAATCATGGATAAATCTCTAAATCATAGGAGAGTAGAATCAAGGGATCAACATAATTGTACTCGCAATCTATCTTGATTAATAAAATCATGTTTCTTCATATTTTATTTTAATGGTTTATTTATTTTCCATATATTTAAAATTTGTTGCAAACAAATTGGCACGCCCAGTGGGACCAAATCTGCCCTTCATCTCTTCTCTCCTGAATCAAACATGAAAATCTGAAGCTGCAAAGGTGGAAAAATGAGTACTTCAAGTCTCGTCTTTGAGTTTCATCAAGTCTACACTCAGACAAGCCTTGAAGCAGGGGGCATTTGTAGACATTGAAATTTTGTGGGACTCTACAAGATGCGTTCAATTCGAGTTGGAACTCTACAAATTGTGTTCAACTCAAATTAGGATTCTTGGAGGCTACTAAACCCGAAACCCTAATTTATGACTATATAAAGGGTACTAAATTCCCTTAAAAGACATCTCAGAAATTTCATAAATAGATCAAGATCTCGAACACTCCGCAAATTGATATATTATTCATATAGAGAGGTCAAATCTAAATCATCCTAGTTCGAGAAATACGCCATTAACGACCTCGAATCATGGATAAATCTCTAAATCATAGGAGAGTAGAATCAATGGATCAACAAAATTGTACTCGCAATCTATCTTGATTAATAAAATCATGTTTCTTCATATTTTATTTTTATAGTTTATTTATTTTCCATATATTTAAAATTTGTTGCATATATATATATATATATATATATATATATATATATATATAAACAAATAAAAAAAAATCATGAGAAAGCGGCCTCTTATTTTTCAAAAAAAATGAAAATCTTCCGTATCAAACACACCCTAAGTTTCTTAATTTCTTCCATATAAAAAAGTTTATTAACAAGTTATTTATCATTATATAATAAGTGATTGATTGTAAAAATATATTTTACTTTATTTGCGCTTCTTTAAAACTAAAATTACTCATTGTGAGCCAGTGTTATAAAAGACACTTTTACGTCATTAATGCATACACTTAAACCTATTTAATTAACAAACTAATTATAAAATTTCACATCAGTCTTTTAAATTTAGCATTTTATTCAGTATGTTTTCCCTATTAGTTTTATGTACGGATGGCAAATTAGCAGGTCCGGATAGGACGTGAGCCGATTAAAATATGTTGAGTTAATAAGTAAACGGGTTAATAATTTATTCAAAAATTTCTTGAGCTAAAAAGTGGATTAAAACAAACGCGTTTAATTCTTACTGATTTTTAATTGCTTTATTTTTTCTTTCATAATCTTTTATTACTTAAAAGAATTGTTATTCTTCTTCTTTATTATCAGAATCTATAACATATTAAATATTTTCACATGATATTTCATGGATCAATTTGGGTTAAATATCAATCTAAATTTTAATGAGCTAAAATAAGTTAAACTTAAATGAATTGAGATGTAATAAATTAACAGGTCAATAATCTAGTCAAATTTAACTGTATTTCAATATTTATTTAATTATAAATTGTAAAATTTGAACTTGACTCGCATCGTTATTATAAAAGCAACAACTCGTATTATTATTACAAAAGTGAAATTAACATAACGATATATAATACAAACTTTTCCTTTATTCAACCAATCTCATATTATTATTATTACATAAACCATATATCTTTTGTTTCTCTAACAACACATGGCTTTACAAACGTTACCTATGAAACTGTCATCGTTATCGTCGTCATCGTTGTTATTATTATTATTATTATTTTTATTATTATTATTATCTTTTTCTGGGCAACTGCAACCCAAACACGCTATATTAGGAAATAACGATCCCCCACCTTTTCCACCACTACCTTTTTTCTGGAGTGTCGGATTGTTCATATTTTGAACTTCGTTTGCTGCACCAAAATTCATGTATACAAACGATTTTATCAGAGAACTATAAAAAATAAATATGTTCAAAAATCAAAATATAATAATTAAGTTCAAAACAATTTCTTAATTCTTCCATGTTAATTTTAATAGTAATTATTATAATTTTCTTTGTTTCTCTATATAGTCAAATATACCACCTTTTTCATGTGGGATCAATGGTTACTTAGACAAGTCAACTAATGCTACTATATAAGATTTCTTAATTTTACCCTTAATTATATTTTGGGTCTATTTTATATACTTTTACACTAGTAAATTCTCTCATATTTGCTCTTAATTTTAAAATTTAAATGAGCTCCAATATAGACGTTGAGTTTCACATGTTATAATACTTCATTAAAAAAGTTCAAAATTACTCATTTTCTTTTAATTTATTTATAAGATTAAAGATAATATGAGACAATTTGCTAATAACAAGGATATAAAACATAGGGTAAAACTATGATATTTCATAAAGTAAAATTATTATTTTTTACCATATCCCATTATGCACTTAATTTAATTTGTCATATGAAATTTGTAATTAGTACTTAAAACTACAATTAAAACAACTTACCCTCAACCATTTCCCTTGCAATAACCTCTGATGATATAATCATAAAAACCAAAGAAAATATAAGCAAAATATTTGCCTTGAATGCCATTTTCTATGAGTTTGTTGATATTTAATTTGTGGATGATCAAATAAATATGCATTTTCTCTTCTATTTATAGTGAAACAATACTTAAAAAAAGAATTAGCTTACCAAACTTTTTTTAAAATAGTGAAACTCCACATGATAAATTGCCCCATAACTTAGTTGCCAACTCTTTAAATTTGTTAATTTTTTTCCCCCCATTTTATGTGTTTTAATTGATGAACAAATGTCTAGCTATTAGTTTTTTTATTAAAAAAATGTCTATTAGTTTCTAGTATTGTATACTGTGCAATTTTTATGAGTAAATTTTCTTTAGCTCATCTTGGCAATATCATTGATGGGAGAATGTATATATGTTAAGTCGGAGAGGGTAAGAATGGTCGAATATTATAATTAGCGATTTTTGGATGGATCGTCTTAAGGCGATGAAGGCTCACATATATTTTGAATCTCGACTCTTCTCAAGAAAAAAGCTGAATATTTAGCTGAAAGGGTGAACAAGGCCTAGCACCTTCAAAGGTTCCTCCAGTCGCATGAAGCCTTGTGGATTGATTATAGGAGATTTAGGCGTGTCACGCCAATCAAATAATAAAGCTGAACAAAATAAAGTGAGGGAAATATTTTATCATTTTTGTGTATATACTAATTCTTTTAAGAGAAGTTACACATTTAACTGCTCAACTTAAATACTTTACACCTACACACGTTAAGATATATACATATATCATGTTTATATTATACATTTTGGGCTGATTTTATAAAAAAAGAGAAAATTAGTAAACTAGTCAAATTAAATAACATAATTAGTGAAAGTATTCATACTTTATAAATATTAGTAAAAATATCAAAAATGTCATTATTTTTAAAAATTTTGTGTATTTTAATTTTCTTCCTACTTTATCTCTCATTGACACGTTCCCAATTAATTCTCTCCTGCTTTTTTGTTAAAAAATCTCTCTCTCTCTTACCTAACTTTTAGGATTCTTAATTCTCTATTCCATTTTAAAAAAAAAAAATTCACGCCCATTTTTATCTTTTCTAATTTTTCTCTCCAAGTTTTTTTAAAAATTATCTCTCTTATCTTTTCAGATTTTCCTCCAAGATTCAAGTTGCTCATATCTCTCTTCCATAAAGGCATGTCAACTACACAAGGTCAATTTGTAGTAATAAATTTAAATTAATACATAATAAATGACAACATAAACTCACATCTGAATACATAATTATTTTCTTTTTACATATAATAAACTAGATCAGTTTTATATTTTGTACTGATCAATATAGTTGTATCCAATGTTACATCCAGAAAAACAAGTCACACAAGGTTAATATTTAAATGAATACATAATAAATGACAATACAAACTGACATATGAATACATAATTATTGTCTTTTACGTATAATGAACTAGATCAGTTTTGTATTTCGTACTGATCAATATAGTTGTATTCAAAGTTACTTTCAGAAAAGCAAGTCACAGAAAGTCAATATTTAAACGAATGCATAATTAATGATAATACAAATTGACATCTGAATACATAATTGTATTTATTTTACATATAATGAACTTGAACAATTTTGTATCTCGTATTGATCAATATAGATGTATCCAATGTTATTTTCAGAATCGCAATTCAATATGTCAATTTGAAGTAATATATTTAAACAAATGCATAATAAATGACAATTCAAATTGATATTTGAATACAATTCTAAAGGTGTCTTCCATTGAAATCTGTGATCAATGGCATATTTCCTCATCATGGCCTTTAAAGTATCTTTGTCCTTGTATACTTGATCTTCCATTACCTCTATTTGATTGATATTTGAGATAATTTGGTTAGTTATCGCATTTCTCGTTAATGGTGCACTAAGAACTATTGCTTGTGTATCAATATTATCTCCTCCGTCTATACCAGACATGTCGTCTTCATATAAATTTCTATCAATCAATTCACGATCTTTCACAAACACAGTTACACATATGGGATACTTTGCCAATTCCTTATTTGCTTTCTTCAATGACACATATACTCTCACGCCCATCTTGTTGTGTATCTCCAAAGGTGCATTGCTACCTTCTATTTTATACTTAACCTTCAAACAGTTATATCTCAAATCAATAACAATCTGCTTAGCAACTTCATCAACTAAATCTTTAAATGTTGCATATTCTTTCATTATAATTGCTTCTATTGTGTAATCAACGTAGAAATTTTCTTCGTTCCATCTCTCAGAATGCACAATTATAAAACTAATACTTCTCATATTATTTTTGTATTCAAACTATAAAAAAAATACCGAAGTTATCAACAAATACATTATTAGAGATGTTAACAGTTTTTTTTGTATCCAAGTTAAAAAATGTTTGCATATACAATAGCCCTTGCATCAAGTATAAAACATATATTAAAACATTAAAAACAAATTTGAACAAAACTATTTTTTTTCATAGTTCAATATAGTCTGCCAACATTTATGTATACAAAACAAATATTGAACCATTAAAAAAAAATGGCCAATCAAAAAATCTTTAAACAATCTATTATCATTTTTCTTAATCAACAAATACAAAAAAAATTAAACAAATCCAAGAAAACTAATTTTTCTTACGTCGTTCATACTACATACAATTTTCAATGGAAACAGATACCGTTTACAATTATTTACAAACTTTCATATCAAAATTTTATAATCAATTAGAAAAAGATTAAAGAAGAAGCAATTAACTAATACCTGGTCAAATCTGTATTTAATTAATTTGATCGAACTCCCAATAGAAAAATCTTTCTCCACAACTGTTTGTCGATGATTTTGTCGTCCTGTTTCGTTAAAATAATACTCAACAAACTATTTTTTTTTTAAATCAAAATATATTGATAATCGATGATGAGAGAACTCATCAGCTATGGAGAAGACCGATTAGTATTTAGACCGCTGAGATTTTTAAGCAATTCTTTCTTTTTTTAAAAATTCTCTCCCCTAAATTTCTCCTTTTTGTTATTTAATAATTATATTCATTCAATTGAAATAAATAATAAAAATTTAAATAAGATACATAATAAATTAATATTTTAATATTTTTACTAAATACTGAAAGTGTTGACATGGAATCCTATTAAATGTTAAAGTATTGACATTTTGAAAAATTTCCCTATAAAAAATAGAGTAAGTTTCACATATAGCAAACATAAAAAATCATATTTGTATACTATAGTTATACTTTGCATAATTGCGCTCCATAGCAAATATAAATATGTATATTTTGCTATACATATACAAAAAATACAGTTGTATAATTCTCTATATATATACAAAGGAACCGATTGTATAATTTGCTATACATATACAAAAGAAAGCAGTTGTATACAAAAGATTAATTGTATATTGTATATGTATAAAACAAGAAAGAGAGGAAGACAAAAGAAAATTGGGCAAGGAGATATTTGTACTGTATGATTATAAATGTATAGGACGAAGATATATGTATTTGCATGTGTATATACAATTTTCTCTCTCTTTATACAAACAGAAACGTAATTTATACATTTCGTTTCTGTTTGTACAAGCGAGAGAGGCAAGTGAGATATGAGAGAGTTGCGAGCGAGATCTGAGAGAGGGGAACGAAAATATATGTATATATACAATTTTCTCTAACTTTATACAAACACACACTCATTTTATATATTTGTGTTTGTATAAAAGCAAGAGCGAGCGAGAGAGGAGAGTGGCGAGCGAGAGTTTGAGGGAGAGAGGCGACTGGCAAACAGTTTGTTACATGGCACAATTAAATCAAAGTGCGGCTATAACATTTAATTTAATTTATTAGTTTGCTATTATATACAATTTTCCCAAAAAAATACTACTCCCTCCGTTTCAAAAAGAATGACCTCCTTTCTTTTTTAGTATGTTTCAAAAAGAATGACCTCTTTTTTTTTTGGGTAACAACTTTCCACGTGGCATGTTTAAGACCACAAGATCAAAGGGCAATTTTGTACATTTGACGTAAACTTTAATTTAGGACCACAAGATTCAAAAGTCTTCTTTATATTCTTAAATTCCGTGCCAAGTCAAACTAGGTCATTATTTGTGAAACGGAGAGAGTACATAAATGGAGGATTGAAAATATTGACCAAAATTAATAGCACATATAATAATGGAGAGAAAAGGGCTATTATTTAAAATTAAGGGGGAGAACTTGATTTTTAAGACAAAATTGAGAGTGGGCTTTTAAAATAATTTTCATGAATATAAATAAGGGTTTAGGGCAAACACAAAGTAAAACTATAAAAAGGGACATCCACACTAAAGTATTAACAATCGCCGTCAAATAATTTGGCTATGCATATTCTTCAACAATTCTTTTTATATCTTCTTATATTATTATTTTTTTGGGTAGAAATATATTTTAACTTTGTGTTTATGATTTTATTTGATTTTTTTGGGGAAAGTATGATGAGATTTTTTGCATTATGTGCAAACGCAGTATCCTCTCGATGCAGTGAGCGGCACTTTCCACACGAGATTTCTGACTCTCCCTTTACATTTGTTTTTACTTCGCTATCGAGTCGTTACGATTATCGATAGATCTTTTAGATTGAATCATTTTCGATATGTTATTATTGTATACAAAATACCGTAATATCAAAATGATATATCAGTTTGTTAGAACTGACAATAAACAGGTGTAATGTGAAAGCTAGCAAAACAAATCTATTTCTTATAAAAAGAAAAACAAGAAACACGTTGCTTGGTCAATCGACCTATATCCACAAAGAAAGACGTGCAATCCAGTATAAATGTGAGAAAACAAAACACAGTCAATCGACCTATATCCAAAAGAAAGAAGACATGCAATCCAGTATAAATGTGAGAATACAAAACATAGAGAGAAACAAGTTCAACCAATTCACAAGACTACGTTGTGATTAATACTAATTAAGTTATTAATTAGAAGGAACAAACTTATATTTATAGAGTCAAACTTTTCATACGAAAAAAGAACTACGTTGTAAATGCTAATTAAATTAGAAAAAACAAACCTATATTATAGAGTCTAAAACTTTTCTTCCTACCAGAAAAGGACTAATCGAAAAGCAAAACCTTGGTAAGAAGCAATAAAGTCTAACACAGTTACAGTATGATAACTAGAGTACTAGACTTAATTAGAGCATCATTCAATTGCAAGTAGCAACAACAAAATTTAATGAATAGTGCAAAAACATTAACATTTCTGAAAATCAAATTGAACTGCATAGGCAACTACTAACTAATACCAAAGTTGATAAAAAAAACAGATTTTACGCAACAATCTTCGATTCGCCAGTTTAGACCATCAACTACAACATACAGAATGAAACATCAGAATCCAATAACACTTGCTTTCAGTGTGAAAATCCCTTATTGAGAAGGGGATATAACTTATGACAAATAATCTTATGTTCTATTGTGATTGCAAATATTGAAACTCCACAGAATGCAAGCCACAAATCCCAAAAAAACGTATCGAAAAAGAATCAAGAGAACACTTTGCAAAACGAATATCAATGTGTCTGCTGCTGCTACCTGCATTTTATAATCTATACAAAACCATCACGAGCTCTTCCTCATATTCATCGATGAACAAACAACAGTGTTAGGGGATTGAACTTGAAGTTCTCCCCACGATATGAACTTTCCGTTCTCATATACATTTATGTCTCTATTTTGTGTCTTCTTAGTCGCAATCCAACCCACATACTTCTAACGAGAGTCCACCTTTTGACAAGAATGGGTTGACTCGGACCCACAATAACGAAAGGATAGAAGCTAGAAGGATAGACCACACAATAATGATAGTGGGAACGTTGCTTTGTCTACCCATCATACCTTTGAGGAAGGGGTACAAATGAACAATGACCCATAAGGCGAAGAAAAGCTTTCCGAATAAAGGACCCCATGACTCATACCCGTTATTGATGGCATCTGAAACTCCAACGACAACTCCTATGATGTTCATAATCAACAAGGTCAATGGGGGGATCAACAAGGATGTCCACTTGAAGATGTAAAGCTCAGAAAACTCCCCGTCGTCTGCTGCTTTTGATGTGACGGTGAAGCTAGTGTTGACACCAGCCAAAACTTTAAAAAGACCTTGGAGAAGAGCAAAGAAGTGGGATGAAACACCACCGATAACCCAAAATTGCTCATTTCTCCACATGTCCTCGAGGCTAACACCTCCCCATCGTATCTCCAGAATAGTAGTGGCAGCAATTGATATAAAAAGGGCCATGAACACAAGGCTAGCATAGTTGGTAAGCTGCAGACAGTAAAATAATAGTCAACAAAAGTCCACGAGATGAGTTGATCATAAAAGTTTATAATGTTTCGTTTATGATCAAAGAAGTTAATAACAGGAACGGATAAAGGGGAAGCCTTACCTCGGGAACAATGAATTTCCCAGTAAGCAAACAGATGGCTGGCAATGTACAATATGCAATCAGAGGGAGGGCAGTCAATGGATAGACAATTGAGTTTATGTACGAAAACCGTTCCAATGGTTTAAGACCACATCCATATCCATACCAAATGGGACAATGTCTACTAAAGAAAATCTCAACGGATCCCAAGGCCCACCGCAGAACCTGATGCAAACGATCTGAAAGATTGATAGGAGCGGACCCTTTGAATGCAGGCCTTTTGGGGATACAATACACAGACCTCCAACCATGGCAGTGCATCTTGAACCCAGTTAAGATATCTTCAGTAACCGATCCATAAATCCATCCAACCTGGTAAAAGTAAAACATGAAAAGTGAGAGCCCAAACAGATAATGCAAACAAATCTAAAAAGGTTAGAAATTAAGCAGTCTGTTTACCTCTTTACCCCATTCTGTTTTGTCTTCATAACCACAACTAATAACATGGATGGCTTCTTTCAGGAGAGATGCTGACGATGCTCCTGGAGGAACACCACCATCTTCTAGAAGTGTTGAAGCAACAAATACTGGTGATTGTCCAAATTTCTTCTCGAGTTTTATTTGCGGCATGATGGAAGCTTTTTCGCTATCAATTCCTGTATCACATAGATGGTTAGCAAAAGATACACAAATATATATCTCGAAAAGCTCTAGCATGAACAAGGGAATAACATACTGTAGAAGTAAGCAAAGAGGAAGTTATTTTGTAATGATAATAGTTACTACCAAATATGCAAGTAGAAAATTAATCCAAAATCAACTATCAGAGTTCTTCTTTCTTACCTTCAATTCCTTCCTCGATATTCTCAAGAGCATGAACCTGAGTTGAAGCATCCTTTCCTTTTATCTTCTTTTTATCCTTGGTCGTTTTCCCCTTCTTATGCTTCTTTCGCGCTTTACAACAAAAGCAACACCAGTTCGGCCAACAATTGCATGTTTTTCCTGGAGGTTTTGCCTTCTTTGGAGCATCATATCCATAAAGCGCTTGCCTCCTGAAGACGCATCCAGTTCCCACATAAATTGGACCCTGGATCCCATCAAGTCCTTTCATGTTTATCTGTTCCCAAAAGCATAAAATGAGCTTCAGTAAGGTAGCTGAGGATGCATATCATATCCATACGCACAAGCATAAACAGATAACAAGGTATGGATCTGTGAAACACTGCATAACAAAATAACTAAAAGGCATTTTACGCACATCAAAGAAGACCACATTGCGATTTGAGTATCTATCATGTCGATCAATGCCATCAAATCTCTGAGGAAATTGTACGTAGCATATTTTCTTTCCTGAAGTGGGGTCCATCATAAAGCACATAGATTCTCGCAGTGCTTTACTGTTATTTATATAGTGATCACAATCCACATTGAGTAAATAAGGAGCATTTGAGATGACCGCTGAAACCCGCATCTACAATCACAAGTTTCAAAGTGAGTCAATAGGATTTAGTCTAAGGCTATATTTTCAGGAAAAAGGAAGAAAATGGAAGACGGCTTACCAAAGCATTCATGGCACCAGCCTTTTTGTGGTGATCAAATCCTGGCCTCTTCTCACGAGAAACATAAATAAGGCGAGGAAGTACCTTCCCTTCAATATCACGGACACCATCATGGCCTAGAAAGACCTGCGTAAAGAAATGAAACAGGTTACATCACAATTTTATAATCTTAAATTTTCCCCTTGAAATTGGATTATGAAGGAGAGCAAACAAAACCTGAATCATTCCTGGATGATCCCTAACATTGTTTCCTGGCCAAGGAGTTCCGTCTTGCATGGTCCAACCATCCTCAGGAACCTTTTGTGCAATGGAAACCAATCCATTTATCCGAACCTTAAATTCTTCATAGTCTCTCTGCACCAAAATATGGTACCAAGTTTATGTCTCCACCAATAGTAATTAACAATCATATCCATACACCTGGAAAACGAGGAAGCAGAACGAAAATTTAAATGACTTGCACACCTTCATGGCACGGCGTTCCCTCACAAATGATGGATCTACTGTGTTCTTCAAATAATCAACCTTCTGAGCAAAATACCACTCCGGGGCTCGAGGCTCTATGCTGAATTTCTTGCAAAATGGGACCCATTTCCTTGCAAACTCAGATGTTTCAGAGAGTGCCTCAAAAGTAAGCATGGCAGCACCATCGTCAGAGACATAGCATGAAACCTTATCCACAGGATAATCCACAGCAAGAATGGAGAGAACAGTATTTGCAGTAATAAGTGGAGGCTCTTTCAAAGGATCCACTGTACTAACAAAAACGTCAATATGGGCCAACTCAGAAGGCTTCCCTTCTTTCTCATACCTGAGAAAAATATACGGCAGAGAACAGGTTAGGACGACTGCAACATTGATTTACAAATTGCATGACATAAAAATGTATACCTCAGTGATAACCTATCTAGGTATGTCTCTCGCTGAATGGGAACCCATTTTGGAAACTGATCGAATATCCAGGATACGGCAAACCATATTTCACATATAATAGATGTCAACCACAATCCATAAGCATCATGGACAGGATGCATTATTCTATAGTGGAAAAAGAGCCCAAGAATTACAAGTCGAAGTAAAATGACTAATCTGTATGGGCTTAGCTTGCTAGAAGCAATAGGCGTCTTTCTTGAAAGCGGTTGTCTGCCTTCATCCATCCTGCAATGTGGTTATAGGAAGAGAGATAAATCTCAGGATTTCGAAAAACATCCAAATAAAGCACTAAACAACATTTAGAATATAAAAGGTCCTCACTAGAACAAATGAGCATGGAACATTTAGAACTCAAAGAACAATTAAGAGAGACAAGATATTGAGAGGGAGAAAGTGTATGTCCCCACAATGTGATTGTCGCCTATTTCAAAGGGCTCCAATGGATAGTTTATCAAAAAGCTTGTGTAAAATGTGAATTTTATTTTTTTAAGAATCGATGTCAAAGCTAGCTTGTAGACACCTCGACTATTTCACCAGGTACCTGATCATCCCAACAACAAAGACACTTCATCACTCTGTCCAACAAGGCTTTAAGTAGGGAAAAATTCACATAGTGTTTACCCTGATCTCCCATGGTTTCGTCCTATTACATTGACCATTCCGCACAGATTATAATACAAGGATTCTAGTATATCGATTAGTAATTCCTATTTTATTTAGTAATATGCATTTCTTGAAGAATGTTTGGTTCATAGTATCCAATTAGCAGGAATTTGTTTCTAAAGGGAAAGTGCAGCCCATAAAGGGGAATCAACGAAAAACAACAAGGTATGAATTTACTCCAGTAGCAGAATCTATATTTGCATATCAAGCTTTTCATTTCTTCTCCTTTATACCTTTTTTCTTACTAATCTAACTAAAATAATGAAATTAAAATCCTACAACAGTCTTTCACTTAGGGTGTGTTTCCCATGTTTGGTTGGTCATATTGTTTTAAAACATTTTCTCTTGGAAAATAAGTTCCTTAAAAATAAGGAGAATAACATCCGATCTCACCTCCATAGTGTTTTGCTAGATTATATACAATGCTCTTGGGATAAATTTTTGCTTACTTACCAAAAACTATAAAACTAAGTAATAAATCTACTTGTTTCCAAGATAACATTTTCCAGAAAATGTTTCATGGAGAACATTTTCATTCAACCAAACACGGCCTTACTTTTCCATTTTCGACTCGCATCCGCTTTATTATAGCTTTTGATCAAAGCCCAATTAATAATAAGTTAAATATACTCGGTTTATTTTTTGTCCGAATCAACACTGGGTTCTCCTACAAGAGTGGGGACCAGCAGAACAAGTCCCAGTGTCCACTAGTGTGGAGATTCGATTTGATGAATAAGAAAGTACAAGCGAGTTGTCAAACAATCCAAGAAAACCAACATCTATGGAGGATTGGAGGCGCATCCGTTATTTTTAAATTTTATCGCCACTTACAACAGCTGTTATTTCCATATATATACTTGTGCTAATATTAACTAATTTTGGAAGATTCCAAAACTTGGATAGAGGCTAAGATGTCGCCTTGAAAGGTCCCAAATTCCATTACTTAAGAAACAGGTTGTCTCTATACGCAAGACCTCAAGATAAACGTGATACCGACCCTTTGGCCGCATACTAAACTACCGACACCATGACATTTCTTTGTCTATTCTAAGGGGTGTCAATTGTCAATTGACCCCCCTTACTTTTTACATATGTTTACTTTTTCATATTTTGACACCCTTCAATAAATTTCCAAACTCCGCTACTGTCTTTGGCACATAATCACTCAGAATGCTACAAGCAGTGTGCACTTGCTAAGTCAAATTACCATTGCCAAGAACAAAACAAACAATTAACAAATCATATCATCATCGGGACTCACTTAAGAGATTAACAGAATAAAAGAAAAAGGAACCTACTTGGGCAAGTCAGGATCCAGCTCATCTCCGTCATTGTTACCACCTCCTTCGTGCTTAATCATCAGTAATTTATCGTTTTGTTTTTTCTTCCAGTCTTCCATTCTTTCCTTCCATGCAACACTACCATACCCATAAACAGCCAAGTCTTTCTTAGGATCCATGGGGCGAGGAGGAACTGCAAACACCAGCCGCATTAAGCCTCTTAAAGTTCACAAATTGGTCAAAGAGTTATAACAAGAGATTCTGATTTAACTTACAAGACATGGAGGAATCCGCGACTGGATGAACTCTCTTCCCACGACTCATAAATGGTGGGACTATTAGAGCATGTTTGTCAGCTGAAATTCCATCCTCCTGCAAAACAATAAACTAATTACTTATGTAAAAACTAGCAAAATTATGAACACCATTATAACAAATCTTGTATCATTACCTCTTGACCATAAGTAAGAAGAGGGATCTCTGTGCCAACGGCAGCAGGATCCATCTCTGATGGAGTAGCATATCCAGAAGCATTAGGATTCCCCCGGCCAACGTTAAGGCGAGCTGAAAGGGCAGCTTCAGCAGTTTGATGAGGGTCAAACTCATTGTCTAGATCATCAAATTCATCTTCTTCATCATCCCCTTCAACTCGAGGACTTCCTTTAATTCGCTTATACCTAGTTTTACATTGAGGACAAGCTTGATTCCCCTCTCTCCTTTCATACTCATAGCAAGGTCTGCAAACAGGAAATGCACATTCATTGCAAGCAACAAATGGCTCCCCATCTACCGTTATTTCGAGCTCATCTCCACAAATCTGGCAAATCTGCCCACTCAATTCTTTCACAGAAGTTACCTGCAGCAATCAACCAACAACAAAAACAAGAGATTGAACTCCTCAGATCAAGAAGTTCCATACTTTGAATTCACATCCACATTTAACATTTCAATAACCTAATAGCTAATGGAAATTACTACAACTAATTAACATGAGCTGAAAGATCCAATTTTGTACAGTCATAAGTCATAACAAAGCAAAACAAAGAAGAGGAAACAAGGGATTTACAAAAAGAAGTAAACTTTAGCACATAAAAAGGAAATAGGCAACTTGAAAAAGGTCAAGAACACTACCACCGACACAAAAAGTCACACCAGATCCTCAAATCTCTTGAATTAATTCACTATGGAGGTGCAATTATATACTAAAAATGAAAAAAGATTGGATTTTTATAGCACTTACTCTTCCAACTTCATCAGCATTGATGAGAACAAACTCATTCCTATTATGTGAACCAGCAATAAGTCTCCCTTTAGTATCCATTACCAAAAAATCAACTTCAAAACAAGAAACACAATCCCACTTCACTTATCAACATACCCAAAACCCATTACACTACACATCAAGAAAAATGGGTTCTTGAACACCCAATACAAGAAACAACAACCCCTTTTCCCCCTTTTCCCCTTTTAACTTAAAGAATGACAGAAAATGAGGTACAAATACACATTTAGTAGAAAAATTAATTCTTTTTATGAGTAGGGGGAGTGGGGTGGGGGTGGGGTAGTAGGTAGATTCTTTTCCTTGTTTGAGAGAAACCCAAGTTAATGTATAATGGGTTTCTCTCAATGTTGAGCTGTTAGTGGGGGTGGATCACAGAATCAATTAACATGAGAGTTGAATAACTAAGGATTTGACAAAGACAAAGAGGGGTAAAATGGGAAGAAAAAAAATGTTTGAAAGTTCAACGCGTAATGCACAAGAGACAGAAGAGCAAGAGGTGGGGGACTATGATAGAGGGGGTGGGGTAAGGGTGTAAGTGGGACCCAACATGGTAGGGGTGAGGGGAGAGAGGGTGTGTTCGTAGCTTCAGTAATGAAATTTTTTTTTTTTTACATTCATATTGAAGTTTTGATTAGGATCGTTATGGTATGATTCATTTAAGAGTGATGTTTTCAATAAAAAAATTCATATGCAGAACTCAAATTTAAAGTTCTAATCGAGAGTAGTAGTTTCAGTACTGCACCATAACCCGCGAGTTGCTTTTTTTATAATTAGAGTGACATAAGTAGTAATTTTGTAACCAAAACTTAAGGAAATGTAATTAATGATGATGAAGATGATTATGATGTCTAATCTATTTTACTGTATTTAAGGTTCTGTTTAGTCAAATGAGAGAGAAAGAGTATTACTAGGGATTATTTTCTATTGAAATCATATAATAAGAAATTGTTTGAAATTGATAATTAGTGTGTTAGGATATTATATTTGAAGTCATTTAGACTCCATATTGACAAACTTGAATTAATTTGAAACAAAAAATGTTTTCTTAAAATTTCTTGATAACTTTTTGTGAATCTTTAAAAAAATGATTGATTTATTTCAGATATCTCAAATGATGACTTGCTCGAATATTTGTATTAATAAATTCATGATGAATTAATGATAGTAATTTTTTGAGACAGTTTGCAATAAACTTTTTATGATCGTCATATATTGTATTCATCTAATTTTTAGCGATCTATTAAAGGTACATTGTCAAATTCTCATACAAAAGCTAATTTTGACGATCTATTAAAACTATATTATCAATTTTTAGCTTTATTTTAAAATTTCATATCAAATTAAAATTAGATAAATAAATTATGAAAAAAAAACATTATATAATTATAACATCAACAATACAATAAACTAAATAACAGAAAGACAAAAAAAATACACATTATACAATAAGTAATAACCATCCAAACATATTGAATATGAATGACACTAGCAACTATCATATGATAGAGGAGGGTGGGGGTGGGGTGGAGTGAAGCGGTGACGAGTTCATAATTTTTTAATAATAAAGTAATATTTGATATTTGAATTTAAAATTTTATATAATTTTTTATCGAGAGATTCAGATTGGGAGCACTCTCGTCTCGAGTGAACAATGATGAATTAATGATTTTCAATAATAGATTAATATTTCATATTTAAACTTAAAATCTCAAAGTTATATAAATCGTATAATTTTTTCAATCTAAAGATTCAGATTAGGAACACCCTCGCCTTCTCCTAGATCCGTTTCCGAGTGAAGGTGGGGGGGAAGGGATATTAAATAGTAAAGACTAAACATGTGTACAGAAATGCATCCACATGCCCTCTATATTTTCACAACAAAAGACTCAGAACACAGCTTGCTCTCTTTAATTAAATTCATATAATAAATTATATGCTACTAATAATACAGCAAAGTGGACCATATGGATCCTTCTTCACCAGCTTTGTCCCTCACAATTTATTTTTATTTTTTCAATCACCAGATCTCTTGGCCACCATATTAAATTGTTCACTGACTTATTTTAGTGCACATAAATTGGTATTTAATTGGAAAAATTATGGAGAATACCAAATATTTAGCTTATATTATGTATTATAGCTATAGTTTAAGAAAATCGTAATTTGTGGTTATAATTTTCTTAATATTGCTATTTTTCTGATTTGTATAATTTGTTTGATTTGTAAAAATTCAGAATTTGTGTAATTCGGTTCGTGATTGTATAAGTTCAGAATTTTGTATATATTTACCCTAGCTATTTATATAGTATGATTTATAAAAAATTCATAATAAATTACTGTATTTTTTATATTAACAAGCGAAATATACAAATGGAGTTTCTGAAAAATTCTGAAATTAATGAATACGAAAATTACATATACTAACCCTAGCCCTGTTTGTTTATTCGTAGCTGAAATATCTAAATGGACAAAAATATACAAACCACATTCTTCATAGCAAACAGAATTATAGGTATAAAACCCAATTGTCAAAAATATAGTTTTAGGGCATTATTATATGTATTATGTTTGTTATTTCTAAAAAGTTATTTTAGTTTAGTTTCTAAAGTTTCGACATAAAAAAATATATTTTTACAAAAAATAGCATTTGAATAAAGTATTTCAATGTTGAAGTTATGTTTTGAATCTGTAAAAAGTCAATCAAATATATAGTAGAACACTGTTTTGAATTATGATTTTGAAAATAAGTAAATTATTTCCAAATTTTTCTCCTTAGATTTTTTTAAAAAGAATTAGGAAACTCTGTTTTTTTCCTTTTAAACACAATCTTTTCCTGATTAAATATTGTAACATGTCATTAATTTTTACATATATGAAATCATAGTAATTCATAATTAATTTTCATTTTTGGATAACTAAAATTAATATATAGATAATTCATTAGTAGTTACGTTCCACAATCGGTGAATTTGTTTTTAGTGTTTAAAGCATTTTACTTTTTCAATTTATACATATTTGGTTAACTTATCTGGATTTAGAGTTTTGAAAACAATTTAGAACAATAAATAATGAGAAGGCATATTTTGATAGCTTTTAACTCGATAAATGATAATAATTTATTTGTATTATATATATCTAGAACAACATGTCTTTGAACTAGGGCCGGATCTTACGTGCAAGGTTCTTATTTATATTTAGTATATATATATATATATATATATATTTTTTTAAATAATTTATCACTATAAAATAAAAAAGGTAACCTAGTTAAATAAAGAAAAAAAGATTGAAAAATAAACTAATAAAACAGTACTGTTGAAAGTAACATGCAAATTAATGTCAAAGTCTTAGAATGTGACATTGAAAAACATGTTCTAACGAAAATAAAAATATATAAAAAGAACATGTTCTAACCACTTTATTTTCATAAAGAAAATATAAATTTGTGTTGCGTTTACATTTCGATATTACTTAAAACCAACTTGATATTTATATAAGTGAAAATTGTTAATGAAGTTTATTACTATGTAAGTATATATAGACTTTGATGTGGAGACCATGTTGGCATATATATTATTAGGAATGAAGTTATACGGAGCTAGGAAGGTGTGATGTTAGTGCTCGATAAGAGAAGGAAAGTGAGATTAATTAAGATGATTCGGATAAATGGAGAGGAAGAGCATGAATGTGCGGTAAGAAGGTTTGAGAAATTGACGGAAAGATAAGTTAAAAGAGGTGAAGGTAGTTACGTAGGACAAAGAAGAATTAAGAAATGATGATTATACCTAACATAACACGTGGATACAATTTAATTCACGAGAAGATGATCTTAAATATAAAGAAGTAGTGAAGATAAAAAATAATATGTCATAAAGTTAGTAAATAAGCGAGTGTTTTTTATCAAGGACATGACTTCCTTATTAATAACTAATATATATAATAATCGGGATAAAGATTCGGTCAGCTAATATTAGGTCAAGTAATGTCCAATGGCCTTATAGATTCATCACATGTGTGCTACACAATAATTTATGATTGAGATTCATTTAAATTATATACTCATTATTATAACAAAAACAACAAAATTGTCAATCTTTTTTTTTTCAAAACTATCAAATAAAGCAATTAAGTGTACCAAACTAATATTTTCAAGAAAAAATTTAAGATTAACGAGAATAACCGAACTTCCTGTCTTTATTACCCGCCATTCCCGCTAGTCTTATTTTTTTCTTGAAAATGGTAGGATACACTTAATTGTTTTATTTGATAATTTAGAAAATAAAAATAATTGACTATTTTATTGTTTTATTATTATAATGAGTATATAATTTAAATAGATCTCAACCATAAGTTATTATATAGTACACATGGCATGAATCGATAAGACCATTGAACATTACTTGACCTAATTATACTTGATCAAATCTTTATCCATAATAATCGTGTATTACTATCTTGCTATTCATTTTCTTTATTTGTTCTGTATCTTATAATTTTATTACTAATATTTTAAATTTTTCTTAATTTTTGCTACTATACTTTGAATTCTTTTATTTTTCTCTTGAAAGATAATTTATTGAAAATAATTTTTCTACCGTTTCTAATAGAATAACACTTCATATACTAAGCACGCATCAAAACAAAAGAAAATTTGACCATTAATTATGTAATCTAGTTTTCAAGAAATGGCTAATTAGATTCATTGTTGTAATTATTACGTCGCTATGATTTTTTAGGTGAAAAACTTTACATTAAAAAAGAAAAGTTTTTCTTATTAGAAATTGATTTGTCAAGTAACGATCATTATTACGTACAGCTAATTAGCAAAATAATTCAAAATTAGCAATTAGTCCAACAACCTCCACTCTTTCCATCCTACCTTTTAATTTTTTTTAAAAAAGAATATACTTTCATATCTTATTTTATATAAATAAATATGCTACTTTTAAAAATATGAATGTAGTATGATCTCTTGAACTTTTATAAAGTCTTTTGAATATATGATTTTATTTAAAAACACTAATTTACTTTAGAAGAAATTCAGCTTAATAATTAATTAATAAAATATGATATTCAAATATGTATATAAATGTAACTTATATTCAATTATTGTATCAAACTATAATCAAACGTTTCTATAACTAGGATAAATATACTTAACTAAATATAGAATAAAATCGAGAATCAAAATTAATAGACATCTTCAATTATATATAACGTCAAATCGATTGATTAGTGACTTGATAACGTCAGAAAATGATGGATTGGTAGAAGAAAGTTGTCGGACAATAAGAGTTAAAAATCTTTTTGGGAGTATTGCTCTAAAACTGAGTCCTATAATATAAAAATTTAAATTAATCAGACTTTAATATAAATATTCGAGAAACATAAGTATAAAGAGATAATCACAATTAAGATTTATAATCAGATTTTTTGCAACGTGAACTAAAGTTGCCAAAAGTAGTAATTTAAGATAGTCAAAGCAGCCAGCCAATTTTTGATTGGATTAAAAGACTTAATTTATTATTTTCGTGATTGATTAACAAAAAAGCAATTCCCTTAAACAGGAAAATTAACACTATAATCATTAGAAATTGACAAATCATAGTAAAATAGTATATAATTAGTACAAACAATCAAGAGGACAACATGACGGTGAAAATTGGACGATTTAATGTATACTTTATAATTCAACTTTTTATACATATTTAAGATTATGAATTTTTTATATTTTTGTGTATATACTTTTTTTGAAAAACACAATAATTATTTTAACAATTTCCTACCTTATTTTCATATCGTATGAGTAAAAAAAAAAAACTTCAACCTCATATTTTCGAGTTAGATAACTATATAATATAAAGAAAGTATAACCATATTAAAAATATGATAGTATATTTATAATACAAATAATGTTTTTCTCTGAAATTAATTATGAGAGTCCTCTCGTCATTGTGTTATCTTTTTTTTTTTTTTTTTGTTTGTTGATTTACTATGATAATCTAATATAAAACAAGGTTATTTTTAAAATATTTAATTTGAAGTTCGATTAATTTTAATTAAAATAAAAAAAAATCATAATAAAATCAAGATACTATTTGTACAATCTGATTTCAAAAATCTTATAAATACATAAGAATAATCACAAATAAATTAAGACGACATTAAATATTATATCTTTTTTAAAGAAGTAATTTTGAAAATCTCGTAAACTCTTGAGATATTCATAAAGAGATATCAAAATATGCTAATTTTCTCTTGATAGTAAAATACTTCTAGAAGATCCACTTTCAGTGAGATCAAATTGAGATCATCCTTAGTTTAAGAAATTCGTTACTAACAGTCTTCGAATTAAAAAAAAATTACAAAAAATAAAATAAAATCATACTTTGTACTATTTATCATTAAGATATTTTTATTTCTTTAAAAAAGAACACCTTATATAAGATGATTTTATATATATAAAGCATAAATAAAAATTTTTAATTAAAAACAAAGGAGAAGAATACTTACTATTCTATCGCAAATTAATCGGAAAATATTTGATGATCACACGACATAGAAAAACAAAAACAATAAAAGGGGTAAAAGTGGAATAGTGATATCTTTAGGGTCCAAAATCAAAGTTTACAAACGCGGTACCCCACAAAATTCCACGTGGCATGTTATGTGGGCCCATTACCGACATTTTAAAGAGAAATTTATGAGTGATGTTTGATGTGTTGGTTTTATTAGGTGTCAACCAACACCTCTTGAGTTGTCTCAATTTGGCTACTTATGCTTAATAATATTTTCTCCATTTCGATTTATGTGATGTATCGTATAACAAAATAATTTTTATGTAATGCATAGTATGTTAAATATAAAACAAAATGTAGGATTTTTTTAGTTATAAAATTGAAGTGATTAGAATAAATATTGTTTGAAAATTGGAACCATGTTCAAAATTGGGTTTTGGTAGGGACAGTAATACTTTTCAGAAAAATAATTTGAATTTTTCTTAAATAAGATTGGATAATTCTTATATTTTTTCTGATAAAATAATTTTTCAAAATTAATTTCCTCGATGGAAATAAGAAATACAAATTTTATAAGTAACACTTAACTCATATGATTAAACGCTCTCGATTTCGACTCTCTCTACTCCGTCTCCCTAATGTTTTACTAAATTACCTAAAATATACTATAGAGACATTTACTTTACTTTACTTATTGTAACACTTAAAAATAAATTATCAAACACTTGTATTTATGTCAAAACCAACAACATTAACAACAATAGTGAATAATAATAATAATGTCGCAATTTATATGATTTATAGTATGATTTATAGATTATTATACAGTGAAAAGTTTATTCAATGCGTATAAATACTTATCATAATGTGCTCATTCAGAGTAGATATTATATCAGCGGTGGATTATTTTAAAATTTTTAAAAATAAAATTAAATATAATGATTAAAAATCTCAATGAAGAAAAGCGTGGTACATATGCCTTTGAAATAGTCGACATAGTTTGGTTATGACTTAAGATGAGTTGGTGAAACTCATCGATCAGAAAAAAAATGGAAAATATACATATATATATAAATAGAAAAATTAAAAGTGATGGAAATGAAATAAAATTTCTTGATCACTTATAAATTAAATTATCAAAAAAATGTCATTTTCAGTTCTTTTATATATCCGTATAAAGATTTTCTTATAAGAATATCATAATTTTTTAAAAAAATGTGAATTGGTCTACGACCATTTCTTGTTTCTAGAATAAGAGAGCAATGAATGTAGTCGTTTACAAGTCTTGATGACTTCAAATAAAAACCATTTCCAAAATTACATGTTGGTTATTTTCCAGTCGGGGCGAAGCTAGTATACGAATTATAGATTTGGTTGAAGTCAA
Source organism: Solanum lycopersicoides (assembly GCA_022817965.1). Classification (NCBI taxonomy): domain Eukaryota; kingdom Viridiplantae; phylum Streptophyta; class Magnoliopsida; order Solanales; family Solanaceae; genus Solanum; species Solanum lycopersicoides. The sequence goes on along the minus strand of CM040629.1, from coordinate 92,998,223 downwards.
TAATTTTGATCAAAATTTCTATATTATCGTTGAATATGAATAAATTATAATTTAGAACTCAACAATTCAAATAGAGTAACATTCTGAACTCATAAACTCCTAATTATTTTTGTAGAACAGAGAAAAAAATAGGTAAAATTACCACCAAAGGATATGATGCAACATATGTGGTTGCTCCTTTTTTAATAAGAGATCTCGAATTCGAGCTGAGTATTAAGAAATTCTTGCGACGGGACGTAATTAATTTTTAACACTATGAAATTTATGTAAAATTCCTATATTGATATGCTCCATTGTAAATATCGAGTACAAATAAATTCTTGGGCTATCTATACCTTTAGGTTGTTTGGTTATTGGGTATGATAATTGGGATCCACTTCTATGACCCACTACACTAGGCCCATATGAGCCCATAAAGGAATTAAGCTAACAAACTAATGATGTAATTGTTTTTTATGATAAAGATCTCTCACACTTGATATATATATATTCTTTTAGTTATAAAACAATGATCTAAATTTTAATTAAATAAATTAAGTACATGCATAAAGACTTACATTTACAAATCAAAGAATATACATATACACAATATACATGTCTAATATTGATTTTTCACTTACAAGATTTTCCAATTTCATTAATCACCAAATTTCTAGCTCTATTAATAGTTAATAGACATAAATAAACATGTTCTTCAAGCTCTTCCACTTGTTTCCTAAATCCAACATTACTCTTTTTCAACTCCTTCAACACTTTCAATGAAATACCATCTTCCCTTCTGTCCAAACACAACTTTATCATGGCCTTGTTATGTTCAATTTCGTCGTGCAACCGATCCACCAGCCTACTCATCGTATCGAAATCTCTGTTCAAAATGTATGTACCTTTTGCCGCTACATCAAGTTGTGCTCCGATTTTGCTTAGAAATCCACATTTCAAGAATCGTAGACGATTCGTGAATTTATTAATTTTCGATTGCTTTAAGGGTATAATGGTCAAAATTGCTGGCCCCATTATAAGTGCAGCTAGTGTATGTGCTGCTAGTACCACAGCTGCAACAGCTACTAGTCCACATGTTGTCACAAATACCCCTGAAACCTTATTTACACATTTAATAAATTTTATTTTCCTAGCTATTTTTTTCCTCTTTAAACTCAAACGTTGCAAAATCGACGAATATTCATCGTTGATTCGCGTAAAATCTTGTTTTTTAAGGTCGGAAAACGGGTTGTTATGGATAATATAAGATCTTAGCTCTAGGATAAGGTGAGAGGAAAAATTATTATCGATCGATTCGAGGATGTGTTCAACGAAATCATAGTCATTTTGGACTTGATTTATTGTTTTGAGAAGGTGGCTACAAAATTTTGAGGCTTTTGCACTAATATTGAAGTAATTTAAAAGAAGGGGTTTAAGATTATATTTTTTTGGAAAAATATTAGTTGATTCAAGAATATTTGTTATTGTTTCTTGGCCTGGCTCAAGAAGTATATCTGAAAATAATGAATATTGAGAATTGGGTGATAATGGTTGATTAATATTATTGTTATTATTATTTACTAGTAGGTCATGAGCTTTTGTAAAAAATTCACCATATGATTTTGTCCTTAATGCACCTTGGTACTCTTCATTTACATTGAGGCTCCTTCTACCCTCTCTCACCATGGTCTTCGTATCTGAAAATAAAATTTAGATATTCAAAAACTATATAAAAAAAATCTAATAAATTAATTCAGTATATATGTTGCTATAATTTTAATTTCTAATTTACCTCACATGGGATGTGAATATAAAATTTCCATAGTATATAAGGTATAAAAAAAATTATTTTTTAAATATAAGGAGTATACGAAAATGAGTCATATAACATATTATAGAAGTGTTTAATGTAATTAACTCCTAATTTAATAAGAAGCTAACTAACCATATGTCTTTCAATTATTTAGTATTCCCATCCCATTTCAATTGCCATTTTAGCCAAAAAAAAATATCTCAAAATAAATATAGTTTTTCAAATTCAAGACCAAAGTTGGCAACTATTTTCAATCATATATATCTTAACATTAAAGAAGTACGCAATTCTTTTTAATATTGCTTAATTATAAAAAAAAATATCTAATAAATAAAAGTAACTTACTTGTATTATTTTATCTTCTGATGAACTTGAATATTATTTAAAATGACAATTAAAATAGAATAGTGAGTACAAATTTAACTTTTTTTCAAGAAACACATGCAAAACTAATTGTTTAAAAATGAATTAGTAATATAATCATATGTTTAACTAACCTTTGATGGTTTTACAAGCTTTGTCTTCTCCACTCATATCTTGAAACTCTTCAATAAATTATTAAAGCTTATAGATGGATGGATATAATATATTGTTTAATTAGAAGTCTAAGTTGTTTTCAAATGCACTAATGAAATATATATATAGTAGTAATAAAAAGAGTTTGTGATGTATCACTCCAAAAAATATGTGTATCACATTAAGACTTTATAAGAAGCAATGAAATTAAGATGATGAGAGAGAGCTACCAAAATAATTAATCAAATCCTAGGTTGTGTGGTAGAGTTGTGAACCTTTTAAAACCACTTATAATAAGATTTATAGTTTTAAATATTGGATCTTACGTTATCCCTTTGTGGTTATAAACTTTACACATTCATTCATTTTTTAAGTAAGAAGAAAGGAAAAGGGTCTGAAAATATTTTAACTTAAGCTGAAATTGTTGTTACGATACCAAATATTATGAAGACCTTTTGCCTTCTTGAACTATTTAATAATGTATTTTCAAGATAAATATGTGCCCACGTGGACACATTACTATTTATAATTATGCAATATTTTTGTGTCCACGTAGGCACATATATACCTTTAAAATACACTATTAAAAAATGCAGGGGGTAAAAGGTTCTTTCCAAAGTTTAGTATCGTAACAACAATTTCGGTCAAAGTTCGGATATAACTCACACCTTTTTTCCTTAGAAGAAAGGAAGAGAGTGTTTTTGTGCGGAGATTTTATTTTGTAATTCTTTACAAATTTATTTTTAATTTAATGTGTATAATTTTTTAGGTGAGTTTTTAATTTTTATGACACTAGATTTTTTCTTTTCAAATTTAATTTGTAAGTAGTTATAACAGATCAATCTGTCGAAAGAAATAACTTGTGCCATATATTTGCTAGGGTTGTGGGCTTGTGGCTAATATGAGTTAATAAGAGGTGTGTTCTTGAAATTAATTAAAGTTAAGCTAACCTTATCTCTCACAACTTTAGTTTCACGGTTATATGCCTTTTTTGCATAATTTGTGTATAAAAAGTATATGCTTTACATATATATGAAATGAGTATATTCAAGTTTGCTATTTGAAAAAATGGTGCATGAATCATGTTACATAACAAAACTGAAAAATAAATAAATTAAGCAACTTGGGAGAATTAATAGTCTGAAAGATAGATTAATAAAAATAGGCTAATGAGTGGACCTCAAGCAATAATATTAATATGTATGAGAAATTACATAAATTGAGAAAAGCCACAACAACTCCATGACATAAGTTTTTGAAAGTTTTTTTCAATCGATTTGATATCTACATTGAGATTTAATTTTTTTTCTTATAAATTTATTAACACTGCCACATCTTTTAATGATAATTTTATTGATGTGGCTAAGTTTAAATTGAACTTAAATGACTAATTATTCATTTAACGTATAGTAATATTAGTTATCGAGCTTGAAGGAGGGTCTAAAGGATGTATCATCAATAATATCACACTTTGTCATCAATAAAAAAGTGGATTTTGCTTCACCCTTAACAAGATGTCTCGAGTCGAGCTCGAGCTCTGGGTAGGGAAAAAACTTTGTTTGGAGAGCCACACTTGAATGGGCCTGCAGAGCGCGATTCAAATTTAGTCGGAGCTCCAACGTAGGCCTTCGAATCCGGGTGAACCGAGGTGTCTCGGGTTCGAGCCCTGGGTAGGGAAAAATCTTGTTGGAAGCGCCACACCAATAAGCCCTACAGAACGCGATTCAAATTTAGTAAGAGCTCTAATATGAACTCCAACTCCCGAATAAAAAAAAATACAGTTAATTTTGCGCCTCCTTGTCAACCCAACTTACTTAAGTTAGGCTGGTAGAACAATTTTGTCAAGCAACTTCACTTAACAGAACTAATTTTCTTGAAATGCATAAATTAACACCTGTCTTCCACTGCATAATTAAGAAAATAACAATATAATAAGATTGTCACTATAAGGAATTAATGGTGTAAATATTTTCTAGTACATTATTATTAATTAACATCACTTATTTTTAAGAAAGACATTTTTGTGGGAAGAAAAATCCCTTTTGTACCAAACACACCATAATAGAAAGTTAAAAATACTTCATAGAATTGTGTATACATAAAAGGTTCAAATTATTGATAACTAGTATTTTATTTTTTTAGTCTGATCGTCATTTTTTTCTTTAAATATGATGAATTCATATTCGTATTAGAATATCTCATTTAAGCATATAACATTCTTTATTATCAACAATTTAATATTTAAAACCTTTAATTTTATTAAAAAATACTTACTGCTCTATCGATATCGTTAATATTTATTTCTGGATCCTGTTGAGTTTTGCCTACCTAGCTAGTGTCCCATGTTACATCCTATTTAATTTCTAATGTTTTTTCTTCTTTTACTCCACCTTGTAGAGGAAGGGGGTTATGACACGTGTAATTCCCCACAATTAATTAATATAATTAGGTAGGCTTTGAAAAAACCTAACAAAAATGTTCTTGGAAACAAATTTCCTTAAATGTAATCCTATCATACTAAATTAACTAACTAATTATGTCTAGCTTCAAACATATCGTGGATTCAAGTTTCTAAGTGATCGTTCGGGATGTTCACGGGTCAGTTTGGATTAGTTATTGTTTAAAATTAAAATCACATCAACTAAATCAGTTTTAAAATTATCAAAATCAAATCAAATATAATATATATTTATTAGATTGATTGTTATCAGATTTAAAAATTATCAAAACCAACTTGATCTGTTTTAAAATTATCAAAATCAAACCTAAAAAATTAAGAATGTGACTAGAGTTTTAAAAATATGATAAACTAAATTGTTATATTAATATTTTTAAATGAAATAATCACGCAACGGAGTATAAAGTAATGGCAAACAGAAGTTGGTGATGGCGATGGATGTTTAATTAGTTACTCCTTTAATTTTAATTTAATGTCTTTATATAATTCGACACAGAGTTTAATCAAGAATTTTTTTTAAAAAAATAATTGTGATTTTAGATTAAAGTGGTATATAACTAACTTACTTAAATATTTTTGGAATCTTGTAGTGATCTTAACTCTTATACATGATATGTAAGTTGTTAGATATAATGAAGACGAATTTAAAATTTAAAATTTATGAATTTTTATAGCGATCTCAATTACAAACTAATATATATACAACGTCGATAACAAAGTTCAAAATCAAATATTATAAAGTTTATAAAGTTTCTCATAACATATGTTCTCTTTGTCTCATCGTTTGTTCTTCTTTTCTTTTTAGTTCATTTTAAAAAAATCTTTTTTGATAATTTTTAATTTTAATTTTTACATGACATATTTAAAATTAACAAGATGAAATAACTTTTCAATATATTTAATATATTTTTTAATTAGAATCTAAAAAATCATAATTTTTAAATTTTTTAAAATTCATACTAAATCAAAATATGACAAATAAATTAATATCGGGAGAGTATATTAATATGGCAAAAATTAGTGGATTTGTATGAACCCCTAAATATGGCGGCAGTTGAAACTGTAATATTACTACTTTTGTTACAAAACTTGAACCAAAAAAATAAAACTAATTATGACGTTTTCATAAGATTCTAAAACCTAACAAAAGGCCAAAAAAAGAGGAAAAATTAAAAGAAAAAAGTATAGTTTTTTATAAATTCAGGCTTTGCTTTATTTCATATAAAATACTAACGTCTTTTAAGTAATTTAGGTACTATTTGTTAAGAGTTGCAATAATAATATATATAGTTGTAACGTCTAAGAATATTTTTATTTACTCCCTCGTCCGATATTATTTGTCATAATTTCTATTTTTAGAATTAAATTATAAAATTTTTGACTAACATTATAAGATATATTTTTTCATCATATTAATATGTAAAAAATTATAATTTATAGTATTTTTCATTTAGTTTTAGAATATCTAATTTTTTAGCTTAAAATATCGAATTAATGTGATCTAATTTAACTTTGAAAATTAGTCAAATTGACTTTCGAAAAGCGCAAAATGACAAACAATACCGGACGGAGAGAGTATATGGATATCTACACGTACGACTATACCTTATATCTTATTTGGGAATCTTATAATGTACTTTACGATTAGCTATTTAAATTTTTATTCTATTGATAATCGTTTGATTTTTTAAATTATTTTTTTGTAATCTCGGCTTTTTTCCATTTTTCTCTCCTCTTTGCCTCATATTATTTCATTTTTCTTTAAAAAAGAGTTAGTCTATAGATATTGAGTATTTATACGAGTTTTTATTAAATCGATCCAAATAAAATGTGTTTTATTATTATTATGTTGCGAAGTCAGGATTGTCACCGAGGAAATGTAGAATCTAAGAAAAAATAAATATAAAAGAAAAAAAATCAACATAAAAAAGGGTGTTGATTGACTCTTCTTAAACAAAGACAATTCTGCTCCCTTCGATTATATGCTTACAGTTATAATATAAATGACATTTAATTTTTATAATAAGGTCATAATTTAAATAATTGTATTACTTTCCAATAAATGTCTTAACTAGTCAAATTATAATTGTAAATCTTCTGGTATATAATTTAAATTCATTTAAAGTTTCACGGCACAATTTTAGCTTGTTCCTACTTTTTTTAAGAACATGTAAATGACAAATTTAATTACGTAACAAGCCAAGTTGAAAAGTTGAAAAGTTGATTGTTATTTTCCTCCATCCCCTTAGGGTGTGTTTGGTATGGAGGAAAATGTTTTTTATGGAAAATGTTTTCCTGAAAAATGTTTTCCTGAAAAACAAGTAGATTTTGGACTTATTTTCTCATGTTTGGTTGGTGAATAGAAAATATTTTTCGGAAATGATTTTTAGTGTTTGATTTATGAATGAAAAATATTTTTAAGAGACATCTTTTATTTTTACTAGAGTAAAAATTAATTTATTAAATTGAAAATATTTTTTTTTTGGGTGATGGTGGGGGTGGGGGCAGGGGGAGGGGTAGGAGTGAAAAAATAAAAATTTGAAATTGATAGTATTTTAAAAAATAAAATTAATTTTTTGGGGGTTGGAGGTGGGTTGGGGGATGGTAAGGGGGTTGGCCGGGGGAGGGGGGGAGGGGTAGGAGTTTAAAAATAAAAATTTGAAGTTGAAATATTTTTAAAAAACAAAATTATTTTTTTGGGGAGGGGAGGATGGGTAGGGGGGGGGGGGGCTGGCCGATGTGTGGGGGGTTATGGATCGGGTGAAAAAATAAAATTTTAAAATTGAAAATATTTTTTAAAAATTGATGTTTTTCCCCAAAAAAAAATATAATTTGAAATTGGAGGAGAGTTTTGGAAAATGTTTTCCTTAATTTTTGAAGGAAAGTCATTTTTCTTAATTTTGAGGAAAATGAGTTGATTTGAAAAACGTTTTCCAAAACTTTTGTCCCAACCAAACATGAGAAAATTGGAAAACATTTTTCATATATACCAAACACACTCTAAATCTCAATAAAGTTGGGAAAAATTAAGTGGTTTAGCTAATTTAGTTTTTTAATTATCTTTATAATAATAGTTTTTTTCTATATATATTTGTGTCGTTTGTCTTAAAAATAATGTATAATCGATAACGTGCAAAAAAATATTTAAATAAATATATATCAAATGAGTGATGATAATAAAATATTCAATAAATAATTTTATTTTTAGAAAAATCACATAAAACAAATAATGCATATTAATAAGTTATAATAGAAATGATCATAATTTAAAAATAGTAAGGCATACTAAAATAAATCTAATAATAAGTATTAATTACTTATATGACTAGATATTAAAAAAAGAAAAAATTAAGATAGTACTATGACAAATTATCCCTCTAGGGAACAATGAACATCGTGGCAATTTTTTTTATTTTTTATTTTGCATTAATATTGATTTGAACTTTATTTAAGCTACTAATATCTATGAGCTATAAAACTTATTAGACTATTTAAAATTTTGAGTTCAAACTTGAAATAATATATTACAAGATAAATCTATGTAAAAATTTATAAACTATATCAGAATTATTTTTATATTAAAATACTTTTAATAATTATATTCATATTATAATATCATATTGGTTTGATTCGATATAATTTTTTTTAGTTAAAATCAAATTAAATTAAATTAATTATGATGAAGTTCTATTTTTCCATACTAAACTACATTCAAATAAATCCAAAATTTGTCCTCCACTAATTTATTTGTTCCCCAAGTTAATTTACTAGCCAAGTAATTTGGCTAATTACCTTAGAAATGTATAATTGATTGTAGTCATTCTTCAATCTTCATTGTTGTGTATATCTAAACCATTTCTTATATGACCTATTGAAGAAACAAGAATATTACTCCCTCCGTCCACTTTCATTTGTCATGTTACGCTTTTCGAATATTAATTTGATTAATTTTCAAATTTAAATAATTCAATATTTTTTTTAAAAAAAAATTAGATACTCAAAAACTATATGAAAAGTACTATACATTGCAATTTTTTGCATATTAATATGATGAAAAAAATACATCTTAAAATGTTAGTCAAAGTTCTTATAGTTTTACTATAAAAATAAAAACCATGTCAAACAACAGTGGACGGAGGGAGTATTGATAAAACAACATGACTACAATTTTATTCCTCCCTTAATTCTTCTCTTCAATGATTTCTTCGTGATTTGAGAGTCGCCAGTAACGTATATAAAGGAGTTTCTTGAAATATTATCAAAAAGAGCCTGTCATATCTTGATCTCTTTATAAATATCTCAAAGAGTTTATATGATATTCGAGATTTTACAATAAATTGAATGTATACATGTACAACAAATGTTCTCTGTCTTAATCTTTTCTTTTTACAGATTGCTTCTTTTTTCTCATAAAAAGAATCACAAACACAACTACAGATAACATTACAGCTGATCCAACAATAACAGGAACACATACCTTGCTCCTTTTAGGCAGTTTATCATCCTCTTTTTCACAAACTTCATTATTTTTCAAATTTCTACATTCAACTTTATCATCACCTGTTTCGGTTTCCCTTTCGGGAACTTCATCTTTAGCATCATGTTGTTCGATTAGTCCTTTTCGAGATGCAGTTACTGAATCAGCTGATCCTTCGTCTTCTAGAAATCTCGCTCTTTTAACAAGCTCTGGCTCCTTCATTCTCTTTGGCATTGTAATAGTCAGGTTGGAGGTTTCCTCATTGAAATTAGTTATAATTTCGTCCACGATTATCCCATCTGGTATCTGGATTGACTTTGTAAATTTTCTAATCTGTACATCTTTCTTGATCACTTCACGCCCAATCGTTACAGTTTCTTGGACCGGCTTCTCACACGTTACCACCAGTTTAGTCCTGTCTTCGTCAAGATCAACCTTTATGTTTCCTCGCGTATAACCTACACAAATATTTTCCACAATCAAATAAAAATAACCAATGTCTTGCGTAAATAAACTTTCGAGCAAATGCTATTGAGTTCAGCAGAACCCGTGTTTAGGCTTCTACCTCTGCCCCTGTAGTGACCAAATACCATGAAACGTCATTCTCATAGAATAAGTCAGACATACTAGCTAGAGATAACCTTTCAAAAAAGCAGTGACGACGAACATGGAGTTCGTTTCTGTAGACTGGAAAGCAACGCCAGCTCGATCTCTCGGAAACTGAAAGAATTCATTGGAGTTGAATTCATCTGAAACTCTTGCTACTTGGATCTCCATTCCGTATCCATTTTTCGTGATCGTTGAGGAAAACTTGATTGAGCAAAGTTAAAATGCTAATTTCAAGTCAAGAACTAACAAAAGCATATGCTAGATTTGAGAGAGAAGCACGAATGCTTTGCTTCATAAACAATTATACTTTGGACTATGAGGTCACATGGACGAAAGTCTTCTAACAAAGTTTCGTCCAAGTTCGCCTTCAAACAAGATTTCGTGTTTGATTCCAAACACATGAATACATTGTTAAACATTAAAATTGGATCCTGATTTAAACGGAACAATAGTTTACCGAGTTTAACTTATGCACCTACAGGCTACATACAGTATAAAGGATTTTTACACTATCAATGTATGTAACGTGTTGTTTGTTCACAATAATGTAAACAAAAAAGACGACTTTACTAAACGACAGCAGCTGAGATTGAGACGTGGCTCAAGACATAAACGTACAAAAACTTGTTATATATAATAATATATCTTGTGAAATAGATAAGCAAGAACATGCAGGCAAATTAGTGAGAAACTAGTCATTACCTGAAGATGCTTTTGTTTGAGTAGAATTAACTTTGTGGCTACCATTATCGAGACCTTTGACCCAGTCAACGAGAAAGCCACAACTTTGACCAATATCTTGAGACCACAACTTCCTTACAGCTCACATGAGGAGAGAATTGTTTAATAATAACCTGAAATATCAGACAATTTCAAGTAGAAAACAAGAACTTCTACAGATAGTCATTGGTCAACAAAACCTTATAATAAGTCATTAACAAAGTTCTGCTATTGACCATGAAGACGGTCAATGACAAAGCCAGCACTCCTGTCAGAGAAGGACAACCGGGAGCACTAAGCTCCCGTGATGCACGGAGTTCAGGGAAGGGCCGGATCACAAGGGTCTATTGTCAGCAGCCTTAACCTGCATTTATGCAACACTCAAACCTGTGACCTCCTGGTCACGTGAAAACTGAAAACAACTTTATCGGTTACACCAAGACTCCCGTACAGAGGAAAAGAATACTGGTCCAGAATCCATAGATCAAAGATCTTGAGATTCCAGAAGAGAAAATGAGAACCAAAAAACAAAATGTCATCCCATGAAACAAGAGACAGTAGTTTGTGACCAGCAGGCTATGGAATGTAAAGAGAACAGACTTGTGCAATGAAAGATCAGAAATCGTACGATAAGTATTTGAAGAACATACCCGAAATACGACAGTTAAACCATGACAGAAGAATAGGAAAAAACTTTGCTTGGCATCATCATTGAAATACGATAAAGAAAATACCAAACTATAAGAGAAATAAAAGTAAAAATAAGAGATTCTTTGTATGGATGGTCATTCATAGAGAGCTGCTAAACAACTCTTACACACATTACAATTGGACAGATAGTAACTTGGAGACTAATGCAAGAACTTCAATAAATGCATAATATATATCATAAGCAAAATATTCAAATGAAACTCTGTTACAGAGGTAACTGACTAAACAACCTTACACAAGATGAACAACACAACATGGACCAGAGATCCAACTATTTTGCATTTTTTACATAATACATAGCGATAAATACATGAGTTTACCTCTTTAGACTATTTTGGGACATTGCACCATTTCATCCTCCCTATTCTTCTCATCTAAAAAAGGGCAAACAAAAAGAAACAAGGGGAAAACTAAGAGCATAATCTGCTCTTCTAATAATGGTTGCAGTGGCGGCACACACTCGACTACTACAACTCTAAATGGAATCTCGATTCCGTTTTACCTAAGGCAATGATGAATCCTTCACCCAATAGAGTCGAGTCCTTCCGTCCTGCTTCGAACAATCCTATGAAATACTTCTCGTACCTGACGCTCCAACGGGCCCAATCCATCTTTTAGACCATAGTAGACTATCCCAAGCTCCTGAACTCTTTGCTTAACTTCCCCTTCCTTTTCCTCTGAAAGGGGGAAGTGAATGGTATCGGTCAATTCATTCATGTGGCGGGCACATATCTCGATCTTATTAATCTCCCTCAACAATCCACAAGCATTTTTACGCTCCCTCTTTCTTGACTCCTCCAAGATCCTCTCATGGAGGGTGAGAACAGGAGCAGCCCAAACGAATTGCCTAGTAACATGAAAATGCGTTTGAAGGCCACGGTCTTGGCAGGGAATTGCAGCCACAAGCGTCCACATTACAAAGTAAAGCACATAACTCATTGTAAAAACAGCTGTAGCTAATCCATTGGTGGCACTAATTTCATTGTTTTTTGGAGCAACTAAGTTTTGACCAATTGCTTGAAGTTGCTTAGCAGCAGACCAGTTCCTCGATACACTCCATGACAATGATCGAAATTGGACCAACGAATTATGATCCTTCTGAGCATTGTTTCGTCCAAATGACCTGTTTCTATGAGCAAAACTTGAATTACTCTCTTTTTCATCAATCATTCCAATTGCCAAATCAATCAAAGCTTTCATTGAACGACGAATTTGACCTTCCCCAATACTCCTCTGGTTATCCAATGCATAATAAACAATCTCCAACTGCTTCTGCCATTGCCTGATCAACTCAATCCCATCTCGTATCGCATTACACACATCTAAAGCTTTTACACTCCTTTCGTAATATTCCATTACGTAACGATCAGCAGGGGATTTATTCAACAATCCCTTATTCTTCGACACAACAGACTTAAACTGCTCCTGGCAAGATAGAAACACATCCAATAATTTATGAATCCAAGGAATCGACAAAAGCTGATCAGAGTCAGCAGATGCCAAATCATTGAAACGCTCAGCTACTTGTTTTTGAAAAGCTTCAATCTCAAGCTCTTGGCTAGTTCCCTCATGACCACCAGATTCCATAGAATGTACTTGCTGATCACGACGTAAACTCAGAATAGACCTCCCAAAAGTTGAAAAATCTGTTGCTGGCATTTCTTAAAATTTTACATGAAACAATCAAATACCCAAAGAAATCTTGAAATTCAAACTAAAAAGATCAAATTCCCAAATAACTAATGATCAAACAAAGATAAAACCATTCAATATTTTCCTCAGCTGATCAAAATAACAACCCAACACCAAAAATCGAAACTTTAAGCAGAAATTAGTATCAACCTCACAAAAATTCTTCACTACAACAACCTAACTATGATCAAGAATTGACAAAAATGATTTGAAATTCACAAAATGAAAACAACCCAATACAAAAAATCAAAACTTTAAAAAGAAATTAGTGTCCAATCCACAAAAGCTCTTCACTACAACAACCTAACTATGATCAAGAATTGACAAAAATGATTTGAAATTCACAAAATGAAAGCAACCCAATACGAAAAATCAAAACTTTAAACAGAAACTAGTGTCCAACCCACAAAATCTCTTCACTACAACAACCTAACTATGATCAAGAATTGATAGAAATGATATGAAAATTCACAAAATGAAAACAACCCTTTTACCTTAACACCTCCAAATACTCAATCAATGGTCTCAAATCTTACTTTCACTAAAATGAGATGAAAAAAAGTGATGTAAAATTCAAGAAAAAGAGAAAAAAACACAAAAGGGAACCGAAAGACAAAGGTAAAGGATGTTTTTTGTAACCCTAAAAAAGGGGCTTATATTGTGGTCGATTTGGACCGCGTATATTAGTTTGTTGGAAAAAAGGATGTTAAAAGAAAAAGAAATTAGGCATTCTTTGCTTTTTATTCTGCGGTTATAAAATAATGTCTAATTTTATTTAAATAATTTCAAATATCAAAAGAGTTTTTATTAATTATAATTCAACAAAAAATTATTATATTTATTGATTATTAAAAGTTTTGCTAAGGCAATACTATAAACTAGAGTGTTTACACGTAGGTTTGAATCGATTTTTAGTCAAAAATCTAAATTAAACTAGCTTAATCGGTTTTCAAAATTATTAAAATCAAATAATATAATAGTATATATGTATCGATTTGGTTGTTATCGATTTCAGTTAATTTAGTTTGATATATAATTATTGACCATACATAAAAATGAAAAAAATAATTCACTTCAAAACGAAAATAATTAAATGATTGACTTACATAACGTTTTATCATTAAATTTACTATGAATAAAGCTTCAAGTTTTACTAATTGACCTAGAAGGAAGAGACAGTGATCTTTTCTGTCCCACAAAAATTTCATAGACACTCGTATATATGAAAGAATAAGAGAATTTTTCACCTTGGAATTTTCTTTTAAAAGTAAATTATAAATATTTTTGATGAATATATATATCTTTAAAATTATTTACACAAATAATATATTATGTATATATAATAATAAAATTTATGTATATAATTATCGATTTGATTCAAATATTTTTTGGTTTTTTAAAAAAAAATCATAAAAAATAAAATACTATCAGTTTTAAAAATCTAAAACTAAATTAAACCAATCCTAAATAAAATCGATTTGATTTGATTTTTATCCAAATCATGAACACCCCAACTATAAATAAGTAAAAATAGATGAAGTAGTTAATTAGTACTTCACTCTTTCGTCTACTCTTATTTGACTATCATACTAAAAAAAAATTACTTTTTTTTACTAATTCAGCTTAAAGAGTAAAGAAATAATTATTCACTTAGTTTTTAAATTCTCTTTGTTCACTGTATTAAAATAAATGTTTAGTTCTCGAAATATTGATTTGCTTATTTCAATAGTCATATAGTAAAATTCTCATTATTTTATTGCTATTATAATCATTAAAATGTATTTTTTTTTTATTTAAGAATAAATTATAATGCAGATATTGGAGTATTACAACGGCTGAATTATTTTTTGGTAGATGTTATCATTAAAAAATAATAAGCGTACAATGTATATATTTAAAATATGTCTATACTTTTAAACAAATAAATGTCTCTTCACTATTATGAGAAGTAATTTTGTTATTTAAATTGTTTTAATCCAATTATTAGTTGTGCTCATAATATATTGAATGATCTTTTCACATAAAATAATACATGAATCTTCATATAGTTTTTGTGGATATTGTTTAAGATTAAAAAAAAATAGCAAGCAAACATTCTTTTTCTGTAAAATAATAAGGTTAGATTTTAAGTCAGATTTAAATATCCTAATTCAACAATCATCAACAATATGTTACATGTTTGTGATTGAAATCTCGTAATTATTTTGTGAAAGATTCAAAATTCAAAGAAATTATACTTAATGAGATTATATGACCAATTGTAATTTAAGTAGAAGAAAATGATGATGTAATTTTTGTTAATAATGCAGTTATAAAGACGAGGTAAGAGTGATTTATGTGCCAAAAAAATTAAGAAATTAAGTTAATGCTGAGACGATCGAATCGAATATATAAAAAGACAATATGTGAATATATCAATGTAAAAGAAATGTAAAATTGATTATAAATGTAAATCGAAGAAAAAATAAAAAAAGATAATTAGACAAATATAACACAAACTTTAACTTATTAATTAAAGACATGTACCTTAATAAAAAAATATAAAATTAATAATTAAATAAAATATTAGTAGGTAATCAAATTTTATCGCAGTTTATGTGGGAAAGGAAACGGGTCCTCTCTTCTCCTCCTCCTTATTAGTATTAGTATTATTTAATAATTACATAGTTTCTTATTCTTTATCGTATTATTATTTGTTACTTTATTTGCTTTATATTTGTTTTCCTATAACACTTTTGTGTAACTTTATTTTTAGAAAAAATTAATCGAAGTTCTATCGAAGATAATTTATTTATTCTATAAAAGTAAAATCAATATTTGTATATTATGTACATTCAATTTTTTCCGCACTTCACTTACATATTGTTATTTCAAGATAGAAGAATTCTTCACCATTTAAATGAGTTTCATTACAATAACGTAATAACAATATATTCAATATAATTTTAAATAAATAGAGGTTCTTTTTTAAATTTCATCGCTTAGATTTCTGACCCCGTCAATATAACTTCAAAAATAAAATAGAGAGTGATATGTATGCAAACCTTATCCATATTTACGAGCATAAAAATGTTATTACTAAAATTTGAAATTAAAAATTAAAAATAATAATAATAATGATAAAAGCTTTCCATTTCCTCTAAGGTGGACCCTTACACGCATCAGACACGTTTTACCACCAATGGAGATGGGCCAAGCAAGAACGTGAACCAAAAAGAAATTAAAAAGCACCAAATATCTAATATTTTTTCCTCTCAATTTATATAAATTAATTTAATTTGATACGGAATTACAAAAAGAAAGAAAGAATTTCAAAATTTATAATTTAAAGTAAATTATATATATTTATTTGTGTGATTAGAAATCGTTTCATTAAAAATAAAATAAACAATTAAAAGTTAAATTGTTACTGAACATATAAATGTATTATTCTTTTTAAATGAAGAAATTTTGCAAATAGTCACTATAATAAAATTAATTAGTTTTTTTTTTTTTTTTTTTTTACATATTTACATGTTGTAGCTATAGTTTAAGTTGTTATGTACGACCTCATTTGTATATATATTTGTATACATTTATATAATTCACGTGTATTTGTATAATTGAGCTATTTTTGTTCGTATTGTATAAGTTGGTTAGTACCAATTAATTTATATTTATTTGCGTACAAATTCAAAATAACAAATTTATACAAATATAAACATCTGAATTTAAATATTTATACAAATTACGTGTATACAACTAAAACTCAACCACATAATTTTACCTAAAATTAAGTGGCAAATAACAATTCAAATTATATTAATCTTACCTAATTAATTAGTATATATTTATTTATTTACATAATTTCTCCTTTTTAAACTAACTAAAAGACAAGTAAGTCGTATAATAAATCCCCACATCTTTGATTCACTTTTTTAATTATTTTTTATTATATATTGAAGAGATTATTAAATAATTGATCAAATTATCTTGAATATCTCATTCATTTAACAATACAAATATAATTAACTTGAATTTTAACTTGAATTTTTTGAAAGATAAATTTTCAAAAAATGATCAAATTTCATGAATAAATTATGTTTCTTTTTATCTTCGATCAAACAGGAACTTAGTTTTTTAAAAAATAATTTTTAAAAATTTATGTTTTTAAATAATTTTTCTAAGAAAATATTTTTTGAAAAAAATTACTAAGTTAATCTTCAAGAAAATGGTTCACGATTCTTTTGGTTTCTTTTTAAGAAATATTGACTATCAATTAGCCTTTAATAAATTAATTTTAGCTTTTTGGATCAAATTTGACCAAATGTGAAATAATAATAATTCATTAAAAATATTATTTTTTTTTAAAATTCATTTAAAATTGCATGCACACGTACGAAGTTAGTCTACGTTGGCGCGTATCCCTAGAACATTTGAAGGAGTACTAATAATTTCCTTCTAGATTAATTCTTCAACCTTCAATTCCATAATGTCAAAAAAAAAAAAAAGTATAAGCAACTTGTTAATAAAAATAATTGAAAAACAATCTTAACATTGAATAATGATGGTATATTAATTAGATTCGTATCGCGTATATGATCAGTTAAAAAAAATAGATACGTATCTCTTAATTAAGAATTTCTCTATGTTTAAGATCAGTAATGATGTTATTTTTATTTAAAATAATATCAAAAATTACAATATGTAAATACATATATATGTTATATATTGAAAAACTATATATGTTATAGGTTTGAATTTTATTTTTTCTAGTCTTTGTATTTTAATTTTCCTTTTGTGAAAATCATATATTATCGTTAAAATGTTTTGATTAATTAGTCAATTAAATTGTGCAATGAAATTGCAGTTAAATTATTTTTTATACATATAAGTTTATCGTTTAGTGTTTATATTTTTGTTTAAAAAAGAATATATTCTTTTCACATCTTATTTAATATTATTTAACCATTCTTTTTGTAAAAGGTCTCACACCCTCCAATATATCCTTCCAGCCTAGAACAACGTAACACCATGATATCTGTTTCACTTTTTTTTATATTTTTAAATCGATGTTCACATTTATATTTCAGATTCGATTAAATTTAAAGTCATAAATATATTTTAGTTTCACAATAAGAATGCGATAGAAATTGTGAGAAATTACAATAGGAAGACGATTGAACTAAATGATAGTAAAATTAGAATGAAATGAGAAGCCGAAAGAGGACGAGAATATGTAAAGTCTTTATAACGTTAATTTGCATAAAACGTTTTTTCTCATTCTTGATGGTTTTATCAGTTGTTAATTGAGTTTGAATCTCAAATCAACCTTTGTGAATATCTTTCAACTTCGTTGCTTCTTTTCAGTCAAATAACTAATTTAAGAACATTCGTATAAGTATTAACATTAGGCCAAAACTAATTCGTAACATACAATGTTTCTAACAAAATTTTAATCTAATAATTAAGAGCTAATAAATTACAAATCATCTCATCAAAATTCATATTTATCGTATCAAAGAGCATAATAAATGAATTTGACTTATAAAACTAGAGAACCCCACAAAAAGAGTCACAAAACTATTAACCTTTTAGGGTAATGAAAAATGATCACAGGTCCTTTCTAAAATAAATAAATCTTTTTTTATTAGGAATTAAATTAGACCATACTCTAAATTCCAAATTTTAGTTTATCTCAAAAGCTGATTTTCATGTCACTATCAAAAAGATATTGTTATATTGCGTTTTTTAAAAGTTAATTTGACTAATTCTTTTTAATTATATTAATTTAAAATTTTAAATTAAAAATATAAATATTCAAAAACTATACTGAAGATATTATAAATTGTAATTTTTTACATAACAATATAATTAAAAAATATATCGTAAAAAATTAGTTAAAATTTATATTTTTTATTTTTTTTTAAAATATGATAATTAAAAGTGGACGAACAAACTAACAGCGATTAGAAATGTTAAAACTTGTCAATTTCTTTCTTCCTCTAATTTTCTCCAAACTCCCAAAATTTCCCACTTAGATTGAAGAGAAATGTGGCTTAGACCAAACTGTTGTCATAAATATTTCTTTGGTCTCCAATTAAAAAAAAATAGATTGTTCAAGTGTGTTTGGCAGAAAAGAAAAATATTTTCCTAAAATTAGTTTTATATTTTTTTCATATTGACTCAGAAAGTTAATTTCTTACAAATAAATTTTTTCATAATTTAAAGTAGAGAAAAAATAAATATATTCTTAAACTATTGTAAATTACGGATATTTTTTTATCATACTTTTAGGATATTGGTGCTTTTTTCGTCTAAAAACTAGAGCGTATATACCATTTATACTAACGGGCATGCACTGTCATAATCTCATCCACATATACGACATTTATTAATGATCGGATCGACAATAAGATTGTGTCACATTTTCCAATTTAGTCTTCCGTTAAAGTGAAGAGCATATATACTCTACAGGAATGTCAATGTCCTAAAAGTATGACAGAGGATATCTGCATACTATTTACAATAGTTTGGAGGTATATTTGTCATACCATTTAAAATAAATTTTATAAGTAACATTTCAAATTTACTACTTCATCTTATATCTATTCTTGCAACCTTCGATTCAACTCATAGTATTTTGTTAAATTATATATAATACTAAATATTTAAAAATACGTGAAAAATATCAACTTATTTTCTAAAAGAAATTTCGAATAATTTGATCTTCTGTCTAATGCTCATATCTTGACCTTGACTTTGAAAAATTCATTTAAGATAACGTTTGCTTTAGACTCTCATGATTTTTTGTGTTCTCACAAGTTATTATCATTAGCAGATTTTATGCATCAATTTTTATTTAAAAAGTTCGTATAGTTAATTAATTGAACTATTAAGATTTATTATATTTCGTTATTTCTTAAAATTCACATTCTTTTATTATTATTAGTTGAACTCTCTTCTATTCTAACACCTTATATAAATATTATCTTTACATATCGAATGATTATATATAAAGGGAAATTACGTGAATGAGCAAATATATACTAGTTAATTAGTTAACATAGCTATAGTTTAACTAATGGCTTGGATTTGAGTTTGAATAATTTCACGTTTGTATAATTCGCCATTAACAATTCTTTGTTTGATTTGTATTTGTATATGACAATGATTTCCTTTGATTATTCATTTTTATCATGAGATACATTCAATCTTTTTTTGTAACTTTTTAAAGTTTGTATAAACATGTAGTCTTAGGAATTTATATTCGAAATTTGTATAATATATTTTGTATAACTTTTGTATAATGTAATTTGTATAAATGTTTAAAGTTTAGATGTTTGTGTTTGTATAGATTTGTTATTTCGAATTTTATCATATTTGTATAATTTCAGAATTTGTATTACTCTGAAAAGACAAATCAAATTTTAAATCTATAGTTGTACCCATATTTGTATGAATCTGTAATTGTATATTTCTATATTTTATACTTATACAAAAAAATATAAGTACACAAGACTACCAACATAATTATATTTATACAAATACGAATGAAAATAATTTTATTATACAAATATATGTGAATTATATAAATGTACCCTTGAAATATACAAATGAATAAGCTAAAGCTATAATCTGTAAATATTTAAACTAAAGCTAAGGAGACTAATTAAATTTATTATAGTGTCTATTTGTGAAATCTCCTGAAAGAAAAAAATGAAAAATGGAACCCTTCACCGTTCACGGATCATATTGTATACTCACCAGTATACATATTATACATTGAATATACAGCAAATCGTATACAATAAAGTACCACCACAATATTACATTGCATCTAGGCACTATGTTTTCTTACAATAGTAGTTAAACAATTCAGTATACAATATATACATCTGGTATATGACATTATACACTATGTTTTTCTTTTCTTTTACAACAATGTTTATAAATTCGATATACAATATTATATACATATTACTAAAAAATATTTTACAAAATTATAAGAGTTGTTTATACACTATTATATTTATAAAAAAATCTTCTTATTTCTTAAATTCAAGCATCAGATTCATTTAAAATACCTCAAAAACTACATCAAATCACTCTAATTTTCAATTTAGACTCTTCAATGTGTATCCAACAATAGTATCCACTTGAAAAAAAAATTATTTGCAGAAAATCAATTTTCAAACTTTGCCTTAATTATAATAATATTGTAATCTTCAAAAGGTTTGGTGGCCATTATGAGTCCAACCACCACATTCTTTTATATAACTTATTTTTTTATATAGGTGATAACTATATAATACCAAAGGGTTAGCTAGATAGAGTTTTGTAAATTCAATTAAATTTATTATTTTCGTCTCAATCTATTGATACATAAGAAAATTCTTAAAATTATAAATATCATAATAATTTGTTGCACAAAATATTTCATAAAAAAGCCTTACTTAAGTGGTCTATGATATAGAAAAATTATCCTAATACCCTTTTCTCTTATCACATTTGTCATATGAAAAAGCAACAAATATACTAGAACATGATTGCTATCATTACACACATGAATCATGATATATTAAGATAATTACTTATAAAAGTACTTATATTGCTCTATTCTTCCAATGATGTTTCAATCTTGATCTTATTACACTAATCTCTATGATTAGGTGGATACTTTTAATTGAATTATTTTTTTCTACAAATCAATGTTTAAGCCCCCCCCCCCCTTCCGGTCCCCCACATAAAAGAGCAACAAATCAAGGAAAGGAAAAAAAATACAGTTAAATGTAACGTAAGAAATTTTATTTTGTACCAAATAACACAAATTATGTGAGACTTTTTTCTATTTTATAAAGTATATGAGTTTATTAAAGTTAGCCGTCATTGATGATGATCTCAGCAATGATGTTAACTATGAGTAAAAGTTTGTTTTCTTTTCATATATTAGGCACTTAGGATTATAATCATTTGATCAAATCAAAGCATATTCTTATTTTTGCCTTCTCAAGAATGGAGAAGCCACCATATATATCATGCAACAACATATATAGATCAAAGTAATATTCATGTATTTTGATCTTGTGCTTTATAAGGTCATGATCTACTCTAGCCATGGAATGGAAATGCCAAATGATCACCGAATCGTGTTGCGCAGAGACAAATTCAAAATTTAGAATCAGGTTCAGGTTTTAAATGTTTTTATACGTTTATGTGATTCATACTATATAAAATAGTTGAATTCGTTGAACCTGCTCTAAATCTGCCTCTTAGTGTGTTGGATACTCAATATGAATCCATCAAGACAAATGAAGTGTTAATTATGGAGACTCAAGTGAAGATTGAAAGTACTTTTTTAAGTTTCAAATGCTAATTAGAAGAGTGCTCACTTCTCAGATTTCTGTCATTGCCAAATTAGGAACCAAATGGTTCACCAAATTGGCATTTCTCTTAACAAAAAAAAAAACAAACATAGAATGATGGTTGTTGATTCCTCAGATGGTTATTCAAATAATAATAATTATTATAAAGTCTTTTATCTTATCAAAAAAATTAGAATAAAAAAAAAATGATCTTCTAAGATAATAATTATTAATTGAATGACAATCTGAGAAATCAATCCGTTATTTACGTCATTTAAGTCTTCTTTTATCATCTCAACAGGGAGAGCAACTTTCCATTGAGTTAATAGAACAATGATTCTTCATATATTCCTTCAATTTGTAAAGAAGATTAACTCATATATACTGATAATATAATTTACTTTTTGACAATCGATATAACACCTAAGAGGCTCCATAAAAAAAATTGTATGTGAAATTACAAATATGCTATAACATGTAAAGATGAATTGATAGTACATATCTATTTCAACTTTTTATATTTATCATCATTATTTTCGGAGTTTAAATAAATCTCTTTATGAATATATATTATTATAAAGTCGATGTATACTAGTATATATATATTAATACAAATGCAAGTTAATCCATATAATATAGTTGACACTGTCCATGTCGCACAAGATAAATTGATGAATGTTTGAATTTGATTTAAACTTGAACTAAAATTGAGTTGTAAATTAATTAAGGCTTAAGTCATTGATAACCACTTAAAGTTATCTGCATATTTCATTTGAACACTTCAAAAATGTGTTAAGCTGTCTTAAGAACCATAATATTTTGAGGAGAATATACCAATTATGTTCAGTGAAAAACATGAAAAGATTTGAATTCATCATTGAAGAGATTCAAAGTTCAATAACATATTTAGTGAAATTTCACAAGTGAGTATTGGGGTGACTAGAATGTACACATATCTTATTTTACCTCGTAGAGGTAAATAGACTGTTTTTGGAGGAACCTTAACTCGAGTAAAATAGCTTCAAAAGCTCAACTTTTAAAATTTGACTTGCCGCAAATATAAATTATTCGAGTTAATAATGTATCAAAAGACTCGAAATATTAAAAGAAACTCATCTTTAAATTTTGGAATTGTTCAAAGAAGATTAGAGTTGGTCGGGTTCAAAAAATAATGATTCAACTCATTGAGAAAGATGAACTACTGCAATGTGATAAATGTTGTATAATATATATATATATATATATATATATATATATATATATATATATATATATATATTACCATATTTTATGCAATACAAATATATTACATATATATACGGCCATTTAAACCAAATTACTTTTTACCTACCTAATTACATAAGACAAAAAATTTAGAGTGTGTTTGGTATGAAGGAAAATTTTTTACATGTTTGGTTGGGACAAAACTTTTGGAAAATATTTTCCAAATCAACTCATTTTCCTCAAAATTAAGAAAAATGACTTCCATTAAAAAATTAAGGAAAACATTTTCCAAAACTCTCCACCAATTTCAAATCACATTTTTTTTGAGAAAAATATCAATTAAAAAAAAATATTTTCAATTTCAAAATTTTATTTTTTCACCCGATCCCTGACCCCCCCCCACCGGCCAGCCCCCCCCACCCAAAAAAAAATAATTATTTTTGCTTTATTAAAATATTTTCAACTTCAATTTTTTATTTTTAAACCCCTACCCCCACCCTCACACACACACACACCCGGGCAGCCCTCCGCCACCCCCAACCCCCAAAAAAATTAATTTTATTTTTTAAAAATACTATCAACATTAAATTTTATTTTTTTCACTCCTACCTCCTCCCCCCACCCACTACCCCACCATCACCACCCCAAAAAAATAATATTTCGTTTTTAAAAAAAATATTTTCAATTTCATAAATTATTTTTACTCTATTAAAAATAAAGATGTCTCTCTAAAAAAAATTCATTCATAAATTAAACACTAAAAATCATTTCTGGAAAATATTTTTCTCACCAACCAAACATGAGAAAATAAGTCCAAAATCTACTTATTTTCCAGGAAAACATTTTCTAGGGAAACATTTTTCATGGAAAACATTTTCCTCCATACCAAACACACCCTTAAATTTATAAATCAATCTCCTTATTGGGTTTTAAAATATATTAGAAGTCACTCTCGATATCTCAACATCTCCCAAAGGGTCAAATGAATACTTAGCAACTTAACTTCCAATTATTTAAGCTAATAATTGTAACATTAATATTGAGACTATATGTAAAGGCATATCAAATGAATATAATATTGGGATAATTGTATAGAATGATAAATTAATAATATAAAATAAATATATTATAGCTATCGTTTGATTTATTTATGTTCCATACAATTGTTTGTCACTCCCTCTCTCCCTCATATTCTCGCTCGCCACTCTCCCTCTCCGCTCGCCTCTCTCGATTTATACAATAGAATTGTATAAATTATGTTTCTAATTGTATAAAGAGAGAGAAAAATTGTATATACACATGCAAATACATATATATCCGTCTTATACACTTATAATTAAACAATAAAAATACTTCCATGCCCAAGTCTCTTTTGTCTTTCTCTCTTTCTCGTTTTATACAAATTCAAATTGTACAGAATTTCTCTCTTTCTCGTTTTATACAATTCGATTCAATTGTATATTCACTGCCCAAGTCTCTTTTGCCTTTCTGCCTTTCTCATTTCATACAAATTCAAATTGTATATAATCGTCCTATACACTTATAATTATACAATTCGTTTTATACACATCGTTTTATACAATTCTCTGCCCAAGTTTCTTTCTCTTTCTCGTTTTATACACTTCGTTTTATATAATTCGCTTCAATTGTATATGTATAGCGAATTATACATATATATTTTTGCTATGAAGCGCAATTATATAAATTTTGCTATAGCATACAAATATGAATTTTATGTTTGCTATATGTGAAAGTTGCCCAATAATATTTGGGTTAGGTTCTTAATAATCATATAGAAAAAGAGTTGGAAATTACTAATATCACCTTAATCAATAATCGGCATGCCTAAAATGGGTGGGTTGGGTTAAAATTAAAGATATTAAATATGTTGAAATAGAAGTTGGGTTGAGTTCTAACCCGTCCAAGTTTACTTTGGGCTCAAATGAACTTCAAAGCAGGTTAGGTCTTGACCTGTCCAATTTGACTTGCTTAATTTTAATAATTTTAATATATTGTTATTTTAGTTTTATAACCACAATTTGAATTTCAACTTAATAAATTTTTTAAAAAGAAGTTATAAATAAATAGATGAATCCTCAAAAATATAAAATAGATAGTAATCATTTCTTCAATACAGTAACATACCTTATATCAATAAAAAAAAAAAAAGAGTCTTAAAATAAATTGAAATTAGAGATTAATTGGGCTCAATTGAAGATTCTCTAGAAATTGATGAAGATTTGATGAGTTGAGATTGAGCCCAACTCTTACAATTATGAGCGAGTTACCTATAGTTGGACTCATTTTTTAAGCCCCTAGGTTGGACCACAATTATTAATACTATTTATCTCAATTTATATAATATCGCTTAAATTGGAGTGTTAATTTTTTCATTTTAATCATGAATTTGACTATTGAGATTTTTTTTAATTATAATTTTAATCATGGATACCATTCTAAGAAAGGGGCATATACTTCTTTAATTGTCCATAACCAAAAAATAGTTGTACGTTGCATCAAAATATTTGGTATTAGCAATGCATGAGTTTTTAATATATACATTAGTTTGATTAAAGGTTTAATTGTGCCTCAAAACTTTTTTTCTACATCTTTTTTTTTTATCATAATTATATTTTGGATGGTATATAAATATTTTGTTAAAAA
The DNA here is from genome assembly GCA_022817965.1 of Solanum lycopersicoides. NCBI lineage: Eukaryota > Viridiplantae > Streptophyta > Magnoliopsida > Solanales > Solanaceae > Solanum > Solanum lycopersicoides. The sequence continues at coordinate 92,972,016 of CM040629.1, read as the reverse complement.
ATATATGAAATAGATGTTATTTTTAATATACCAAATTAGCATATAATGTGTAAAAAAAATAATCTTTGCCTGATTAATACGAATATAACTAATATAAATATTATTAATATACTTTATTCAATACTATTCTTATATACTAAACGACGCCCTGGACATCATTGTCATACATATGTTACCATCTAAGGGAGGCACCATGTCAAAAAGAGCGATGGATTACGCTAATATCATTGATACGACCTTATGAGAATCCTATTGACATAAAGAGTGATGAGTGACTAATATTATTAATACGATCATATGAGAATTATACTGAGCACAAAGAGTGATGGATGACGCTAATATCATTGATAAGACCTTATGAGAATAATATTGGACACAAAGAGTGATGAGTGACACTGATCTTATAATACGATCTTATGAGAAAATATATCGGGCACAAAAAGTAGTGAGTGACATTAATATCATTGATACGACTTTATCAGAATCATACTCCAAAAGCTAGCTATTGAGGTAGGATAATTCAATGTTATATATAAATGTGAGACTCAAGCATCATAATTTTTGTTGTGGCATTTTAATATTATTATTATTTTAATATTATTATAATTTGATATATGTCATTTGTACTCTGCCTAGCTACACATTACTTTGTTGTCTTAACTCATGATTCATCATTGACTAAGTGGATAAAAATGTAGCAGAAATATTCTAGTGAACGTTGGGATTAAGCAGTATGTTAATTTGCCTTTGGGGGCTTTTGTTGCCTTCTCTTTATTTACATTCTTTATTCCTCAATAATACCTTGTAACATTTGTAACTCATAAGATCATTATCTATATTATTTACTACACCGTAATTTTTCTATTCATTGCTAGAAAGACATCCTCAACTATAAATAGTGGTGGTCTTCATTTGGTTTAGACACACAACATACAAGAGAAAATATAGAGTGAAAAAGTTAGTCAAAAAGAGAGTTCTTATTAGTTGAAGGAAGGTGTTCGTTTTTGTGGAGCTTTGGACTCAACTCTTGTCCAGAGTTGTTGAGTTATATTTTGTGAAGACTGTTGTATCCTGGAGGGGACAAGTCAAAGAGTACTCCTGCTTGACCGGTGAAAACATTTGCTGCAGTGGGCTTGAATCTCCTTCAAGAGAGCGAGATATCCGCGCCTCACCCTGAAGAGATTTTATTTCTTTATTTTATTTTTCAGTTGTAATCTTGTATTTTTTGTTATCTTGTAAGTTTTCACTAACAATTTTAAGGAGAATCAACATGGCTACAATTGAAAAAATCGCGGATGTCAAGATGGGAGACCTTAACAAGCCATTTCGGTTCAATGGTAACCATTTCAAGAGATGGAAGGATAAAGTACTTTTCTACTTAAGTCTTCTCAATGTTTCTTATGTATTAACCAAGAAGAATTCAAATAAAGAAGACATCACCTCTATGAATGATAATGAAACTATTTCTCATCTAGAGAAAGTGGAAAAGTACGATGGTGATTCCTATAAGTGTCAGTATTATCTTCTTAATTGTCTGATAATTTTTATGATTATTATGATAGAACTTACTCTAGTGCAAAGAAAATTTGGAAAGCATTGCAGAGTAAGTACGATATCGAAGAGGCTGGAGCGAAAAATTATGCAGTTAGTAGATTTTTTATTTCCAAATGGTGGACAACAAATCAGTGGTAGATCAAGCTCAAGACTTCATCATGATTGTTGAGAGCTTAGGTCCGAAGAGGTTAAAATTGGAGATAACCTTATTGTTTGTGGCATAGTAGATAAAATTCCACCTTCTTGGAAGGAATTTCAAAAAACTGTGCACCACAAACAAAAGGAAACCTATCTTGAAACCTTGATAATGAAAATCCGCATGGAAGAAGAAACAAGGGACCATGATGCACTTTTACAAACAGAAGAGAATATCACATCGAAGGTAAATTTAATTACTTCGAATAATGCTACTCTTGAAACTCACAAAATACTTCTTTAAAGTCTAAGAAGAAAAAATTCAAGAAAAATAATGGTAGACCTTCCAAGAAAAAAGATGGTGAAAATAACCAGGCACAAAATCAACAAGTTCAAGAAAAGGGATCATGCTTTGTTTGTGGCAAGAGTGGGCATATTGCTCGATTTTGCAAATTCCGGAAACGTGGTCCTAACACTCAAGCAAACGTTACCGAAGAACTTTTTGTGGCAGTGATTACATACATAAACATGGTTGAGAATGTTGATGGATGGTGGGCTGATTCTGGTGCAAACCGTCATGTCTGTTATGACAAAGACTGGTTTGAAAATATACTCATTTTGAGGAGCCCAAAACCATTATGCTTGGTGATTCTCATACTATTCAAATGCTTGTTAAGTGAGATGACGAATTGTGTTTACTTCTGAAAGGGTATTAACTTTAAAAGATGTACTTTATACTCTTTCCATGAGAAAAAATTTTGATGTCTAGTTTTCTTCTTAATAAAGCAGGCTTTAAACAGATTATTGAATCTGATCAATATGTAATAGTGAAGAAAGGTATTTTGTGGGGAAGGGGTATGCATGTGGTGGGATGTTTAAGTTGAATGTTGAAATGAATAAAACTTCTACTTCTGGTATATGCTTTCTTCTAACAATTTTTGGCATGCTCGTTTGTGTCATATTAATGATCATTATGTTGGAATCATGAGTAGTTTAGGATTAATCCCAATGGTTAAAAAGAATTTTGAAAAGTGTGAGGCATGTAGTAAAGCTAAAATCACTAAAAGGCATCATTTTCAAGTTGAAAGAAAAACTGATTTGTTAGAATTAGTTCATACTGATATTTGTGAACTTGGTGGAATTCTAACTCGTGGAGGTAATAGATATTTTATCACTTTCATTGATGATTTTTCTAAGTTTACATATGTTTACTTGATGAAAAATAAAAGAGATACTTTTGAAAATTTTAAAACTTATCTCCATGAGGTTGAAAATCAGTTTGGAAGAAAAATAAAAAGAATTAGAAGTGATAGAGGCCGTGAATATGAATCTAATGAGTTTAATTCTTTTGTTAGATCATTGAGAATAATTCATGAAACTACTCCTCCTTACTCTCCTTCATCTAATGGAGTAGCAGAAAGGAAAAATAGAACTTTGGTTGAATTGACTAATGCCATGCTTATTGAGTCACATTCACCTTTAAATTTTTGGGGTGAAGCTATTTTAACTGCTTGTTATGTGTTGAATCGTGTGCCTCATAAAAAGTCAAAACTGACACCTTTTGAATTGTGGAAATGTTACAAGTCAAGTTTGAAATATCTAAGAGTTTGGGGTTGTCTAGCCTTTGTGAGGCTAATGGATACCAAGATTACGAAGTTGGGTAAGAAAGTTACTACTTGTGCGTTTCTTGGTTATGCTTCAAATAGTACAACTTATAGATTTTTTAATCTTGAAGATAATATTGTGATAGAATTAGATGATGCTATTTTTCATGAAAATAAGTTTTCTTTTGATTCTAAAAATAGTGGGGGTCAAAGGATTGGACAAAATATTTTATCACTACCTAGTTCTTCTACTTCAACTTTGAAAAATAAAAAAGTTCATGATTTTGAGTCAAGAAGAAGTAAAAGAGCTAGAGTAGAAAAAGATTTTGGTCCTGATTTTTATGTGTTTAATGTTGAAAATGACCCTCTAACTTTGAAAGAAGTATTATCATCACATGATTCTACTTTTTGGAAAGAGGTTGTAAATGATGAAATGAAATCTCTAATTTCTAATAAAACTTGGAAGTTAGTTGATTTACCACCGGGTTGTAAAACTATTGGTTGTAAATGGGTCTTACGAAAAAAATTAATACCGGATGGATCTATTGATAAATATAAGGCTAGGCTAGTTGCAAAAGGTTTTAAACAACTAGAAGACCTAGAATTTTTTTTGATATTTTTTCTCCAGTAACAAGAATTACATCCATAAGATTTTTAATTGCTATGGCTGCAATTTTTTATTTTCAAATTCATCAAATGGATGCAAAATCTGCTTTTCTAAATGGAGATCTAAATGAGGAAATTTATATGGATCAACCCGAGTGTCTTGTTGAAGCAGGCCAAGAAAGCAAAGTATGTAAACTTACTAAATCCCTATATGGCTTGAAACAGGCACCAAAGCAATGGTATAAAAAGTTTGATTCCTGCATGATTGAAAATGATTTTAAAACAAATGAGTGTGATAAGTGCATATATCATAAGTTTTGGAATAATTCACACGTGATTATTTTCCTATATGTTGATGATTTGTTGATCTTTAACTCTAACATGAATGTTATTGATGAAAGTAAAAATGTTCTTAGAAGCCATTTTGATATGAAAGATCTTGGTGAGGCAAATTTTATTCTTGGAATAAAAATAACAAGAACATGTGAGGGAATTTTCCTTGACCAGTCACATTGTGTTGAGAAAATTTTGAAAAAATATAACTTTCATGATTACAAGCATATTGTTACTCCTTTTGATTCAAGTGTTCACTTACTTCCTGTTGAAAGTGATAATGATGTAATAAATCAAAAGAAATATGCTAGCATAATCAGAAGTTTGAGATATGTGACTGATTGCACTAGGCCTGCTATTGCATATGCAGTAGGAGTACTTGACAGATTTAAAAGCAAGCCAGGTAATGAACATTGGCATGCTGTAACAAAAGTTATGAGATAATTAATTGAATCGAAAAATTGTGGTTTGTTCTTTAAAAAATATCCTACTGTACTTGAAGGCTTTTGTGATGCAGATTGGAATACTTTATCAGGTGGTTCCTGTTCTATCACTGGTTATGTCTTTACTTTGGGTGGTGATGTTTGTTAGAGATCGAAAAAGCAAACTATAATTGCTAACTCTACCATGGAGGCTGAACTAATTGCTTTAGCTTCAGCTAGTGAGGAAGCAAATTGGTTAAGAGATTTATTATTTATAATACCTTATTTTAAAAAATTAATTCCTCATATTTAAATTCATTGTGATAGCACCGCTGCAATTAGTAGAGTTCAAAATCGTTATTACAACGATAAATCCAGACCTATAAGGAGGAAACACAGCAATGTAAGATCGTATTTGACAAATGGTAACATTAATGCTAATTGTGTGTCAAATCTTGTGATAATCTTGCAGATCCTCTTACTAAGGCATTAACGAGAGATAAGGTCTGGAGCACATTGAGGGGGATGGGATTGAAGCCTACAAATCCTTGAGTCATATATGAGGAAACCCAACCTGGGGACTAGAGATCCTATAGCCAGGTTCAAAGGAAAAAACTAATCATATGATGACTTCTTGTGAAAAATACACTATCTTTTTATTCCATTCCTATGATGTGAGTGCATTGTTTCCTGTAGTTTGTGAAGGTTGAGTTGATAAAACTCTTAATGTATATATATAGCCCGTATGGGTGGAGTGTTAAGCTTTCAGGAGCACTCTCGACAGATTTCACCTATGTGATGTGTGGAAGTAGGTCGCTTCCTATGAGAATTGGCTTATTCCCAAAAGCACTCATAAAACCGGGATAGCACATGGCCATAACGTGCTGACTTTAAAGCTCATGTCAACACCTTGATTATTATGTGTCATCAGTGATATTTTATTTCCCTTAAGTAGTCATAGTTCAAGTCTGAGACCACTACGACTCTGGAGTATAAGTTATTGTTTTACTAAGTGGAGGTTCAATGTAGTGCACACCTTCATTATGCATGATAGTCTTTCTTCAGCTGATATACTCTCTTATCTAATACTTAAAATGAGTGGGGGATTGTTGTGGCATTTTAATATTATTATTATTATTATTTTAATATTATTATAATTTGATATATGTCATTTGTACTCTGCCTAGCTACACATTACTATGTTGTCTTAACTCATGATTGGTCATTGACTAAGTGGATAAAAATGTAGCAAAAATGTTCTAGTGAACGTTGGGATTAGGCAGTATGTTAATTTGCCGTTGGGGGCATTTGTTGCCCTCTCTTTATTGCCATTCTTTATTCCTCAATAATATTTTGTTACATATGTAACTCCTAAGATAATTATCTATATTATTTATTAAACCATAATCTTTCTATTCATTGCTAAGAAGACATCCTCAACTATAAATAGTGGTGGTCTTCATTTGATTTAGACACACAACATACAAGAGAAAATATAGAGTGAAAAAGTTAGTCAAAAAGAGAGTTCTTATTAGTTAAAGGGAGGTGTTCGTTTTTGTGGAGCTTTGGACTCAACTCTTGTTCAGAGTTGTTGAGTTATATTTTGTAAAGGTTGTTGTATCCTGGAGGGGACAAGTCAAAGAGTACTACTACTGGATCGATGAAAACATTTGCTGCAGTGGGCTTGAATTACCTTCAAGAGAGCGAGATATTCGCGCCTCAGCCTGAAGAGATTTTATTTCTTTATTTTATTTTCAGTTTAATCTTATATTTTTTGTTATCTTGTAAGTTTTCACTAACAATTTCTAACAATATAATAATATCATAACCTTAAAGAAGTAAATTGTAAATAATAAAAGCTTCAAATATGTATGGTGTTGGAAATTTGAGGTTTATGCATGAAAAGCTTTGAGGAAACACAAAATAAAGCATTGATAATATTAGAGGAGCTAGTAGATTGCATAAAGATGGCGGGAAACGGGGGTGGAGCCAGGTAAAGTTGAACCTCTCGATAGAAATTAAATTACTCTTTTTTGAATGATTAAAATTATTTTTTTATTGTATATAATAGATGGTGAAATGTGAATCCCTTTTGGCCTCTTCTTTTGTTTCTTATTTATGTTTTGAAAGTTTTTAATAAAAATTCTGGCTCAATTATCAATAACAACTGTTAAAGAAATTTCTTGGAGATAGATTGGAGAAAGATGATCAAATAGAAAAAGTATATCTTGAACTTCTATAAGAAAGTGTTTAGTGAATCTGAACAATGGAGGTTTAATTGGCTTTTCACTATTACTACATAACTAGTAAATATGGCCGCGCTTCGCGCGGTATTAAAAAAATTAGATTCGTGATTTTTTTAAAATAGTATTTTAATTTCGATATTCAAATTCAAATAAATTAATACTAAATTTTTACTCACTACTATATTTAAAATTTCTTCCGGACATATTAGCTTCATCGAAAATGAAAACAATTCCTTAAATTAGCGCAATTTAAATATCTCATTCCTATTATTTTATATTGAAGTAGTAATAATAGAACATTAATATGCTTTATAGTAATAAGTATAAAAATAACTTAGTTATCAGGTCATTCATATACATTTTAAGTGATGAATAAAATAATGCTTATAATATGTCATTTTCTGATGTAAATGCAATTGTTAATGATCCTATTGAAGAAAAAAAATACTAATAATTTAATAAAAAATACATTATTAATAGCCTCAGAACCTCTGCATTAGAGAAACTGTTTTAAATAAAAGAAAAACATTAAGATCATAAATATAAGATTTTTGTACAATGTTTTTCTATCCTATAACTGCAATTAATCAACAACATAAGCATGTGTGTAGAAAACAAAGTAAATATTAGTTACAAACAATTATAAATGTGATAAAACTACATAGTAATTCTCCTCTATCCAAATTTCTTCCACGTGACTCTCAGGAGCATTATTAAATTTTAAATGATTTTAATTTTTATCACCATATTGACAAATTTTAAAAAACCACACCATCGAACAAAAGAAAAATAATAATATGAAGAAAAATAATATATATATATATATATATATTACCTTCCTCCTAATTCTATCGCCTATAAATGATTATTAGCGTGAACTACTCTTCCCAATTTGCAAATCAAATGACAATATTTGATTTATTAATTTAGTTAATTTTGCATGGCTAATTTATCATATTATAAATTTTTTTGTAAAAAGAATGAAAGTAGTAAAAATAAACCATATTCAAGAAACATAATCATATAATATTAATTCAGAATTAAGAAAGGATAAATTTTAATTTAATAATAGCTAGTTGTAGAAGAAATTGTAAAGACTTTTTCAATTTTTTTGAAAATATGCCTCTTGAGTTTTTCTCGTTATATGGTTAATTTGTAAGGTAATAAGCACCTAACATAGGATAAAATAAAATAAAAATGAGAAAAACACCAGTCATTATTGATATAAACTTTAGTTTTATTTAAAACATATATGAAATAATTTGTAACATAAATTTTTCAAATTTTTTATGTTAAAGATTAAAAAAATTCTAAAGATATAAATAAGAAAAACAATAGAATTGAAAAAATAGATGAATATAAAATTATGAATCATGAACCAAGTGACACTTTACCTAATTTACAATATATATGTAAAGATTTTTATGAATACAATGAAGCTACTAAATTACCAATAATAAAAATGAAATATTAGACTATGAATCTTACTCATAACTTATGTCTTATTATATCACATTATTAGGAAGTTCAATAGCATATGTTTTGACAAATCCCACAATATGATCCCAACTTAGATAAGGTAAAATGTTTGAATGAAAAAAAAATCAAGAATAATTCCAATTACTTATCATTTGAGAAATTGAAATTTAAATAAAAAATGATAATTAAAAGAGAAGTAAGCATTAATTGTAAACAAACAAAATATCAAAAAAAATGTGCATGACCATTATCATTAACTAAAGCAACTAAAATGTCAATAGGAAAAATAGATTATTACTCTATCAATAATCATCAATGTTTTGTACTTGCCCATAAAATTCACATTAATATAAGAAGTAAAATAATGCATATTGTGATAATCCACACCATATTATAATATAAATTAGAAAAGATAATATCATACACATTAATGTGAAAATAGTATGAGATGAAATTCAATTCATCAAATGAGAAATCAAAATTTTAAAAAGTACATTAGAATGGAAATAAATACAAGAATGAAGCAATATAATAAGATAACATGATAAAATGACAAAATAGAATTATACAAATATAATATTTTGTTCCAAATAAATTCAAGAATCTATAAAATAGCAAACCAATTGAAAAATAGTCATCTAAATGATAATAATAAAATTGTGATGCAAAAAAGCGAAATAATTGAAAAGAACAATCATCTATAATGATAATGGTGAAAGTATAATACAAATATCATTATCAAAATCTTATATAATATAATATTAATATTTATAAAAAAAATGATACCTGAAAACTGCGCAAGCATTCCCATCATAAGGGAAGCAATTGGTGAAAAAAATATATTCTCGCACAACATAAATAGTTGGAAATTTATAATACTATCAAAGGAGATAATGTTTCAACTCCACTATTGATTTTGAGAAACAAAAAACATTTAATGTCATAAAAGAGTATAAATAATAATTAAAAGAGAAGATGAAAAGTTGAAGAATAGATGTGGGGGGAGAGGGAGGGTTAATTATTTTTACCAATAAATTGAATAAATTAATTACAAGTGATTATGAATGAAGAATAAAAGATTAATTAAAATATCTAGACATAAAAAATTCCAAAAAAAGAAGAAAAATTATAAATATGAATGGAGGCCATAGAGAGGTGCCACATCACCTCCTCTATGATCCTCATTTAAATATATATATTGATTCCTATTAAATTGTATCTTGAAAAGATATTTCTTATAGTATATATTATTTAATAAACTTGAAGGTAAAGCCAAGGCAACTTTTAGAATTTGTCCTTTTGACATGAATGTGGAATCAATATATTTGCCACTATGGAATTTGAGTTCTTTACAAATTTTTATCACATTAGTATTCAAAATTCGAAAATAGCTTTTTTACCTTCACTTATAGTAGAAATTCACCGGTTATATTGTTATTGTATTAGTATTCAAAATAGTATTTCTAATTCTTCATTACAAATATCTTCTTCTTTCTTCTTCTTTTTAATCAACATAGGAAATAAGAACATTTGGATATTACAAACGTCTTGTCTCTTTGGGAAAAAATTCTGAAATATATTTAAATTTTCATCGAATTGTTATTACGATACTAAACTTTCAAAAAGATTTTTTACCCTATCAATATTTAATTGTGTATTTTAAAGGTATATATGTGCCCACGTGGATATAAAAAATATTACATAATTATAAATAGTAATGTGTCCACATGAGCACATATATACCTTTAAAATACACTATTAAATAGTTCAGGAGATAAATAATTCTCCATAAAATTTGATATCGTAACAATAATTTCAATCAAAATTAGAATATTTTAAAACCCTTTTCCCATTTTTAAAAGATGATGAAAGAAATAAAATTTGATGTTATGGAGTTGCTACTAGATGCTAGAACCATTTGCCCTTTTTGAATACTTAATTTAACTTTGAGAAAATAGTATTATACGTGGGAAATTTGACGATGGTGCTATATATTAGAACGGGATGATATCTTATGTGATAAGAATGGGTCACACGATTTAAAAGGTATGTTTTCTTAAGTGGTTGTCATATCAAGTATGTTGTGTGGGATATAGTGTTGACCGGTTAAGAATTTGTGCATCCAAAAATATGAATGTTGTATAGTAGCGGATTGAGGATGTTGACATGAAAGTGTATGTATACTAAAATAAATAGGATTAATTAAGAGCTAGCAAATATATTTAGGACAAGGTGGAGCAGCCTCCATAGTGGATAAGATGATGAGGAAGATGAGACTCAAATGATTCAGTCATGTAAAGAGATGCAAAGATGTTTCAGTAAGGAGTAAGGAGGTGTGAGAGGTTAGTTTTGGTGGGTATAAGGAGAGGAGATGTATACCGAAGAAGTATTGAAGAAAGGTGATAAAACATGACATGACACATTTGCAGCTTAATGATGAAGTAGGAAAAACAAATAATTAATATGGCAATCATAGTAAAGAAAATAACCTATTACAATAGAATCGAAGAAAAGATGGAGAGTAACAATAACAGCAGTGATAAGGGTAATTATCTGCTACGTATATACTAGCCTTCTATTAAAATCCTTGATCTTCATATCCGAGTCTAGGGTCATGCGCTCTTCTTTATTATTTTCAGCTTGACTTTTTCACTATTATATTTCAGTTTCATACTTGATTTTGTTACGTTTTACTTGATTCGAGACTCTATCGAAAACAACCTATTTATCTTTATAAGGTAGAAGTAAAATTATGCGTACATACCATCCTCTTCGCGTATCACTTATGAAACTACATTGAATATATAATGTTGCTGTAATTTTTCTATATTGAACCAGAATAATATTAAATTCAAATTCAAAATGAAAATAGGAATCCATGTTTGGCCTCATAGGCGTATTTAAGGGTGTCATCGGGTTTAGGTGACCTATGGTTCCCTCCCGAGATCATATATAGTACTAGTGTTATATTTTTAAAAAATTATTGAAATATAGAGGTGTAAACTCACACTCGGAGTATAATAAAATGTGACTATGACTGGGTGCATTTGTTCGCGAGATTAGAAATCTGAATTTTATATTTATCGTGTTTTATTTTTCTTTCAAAAATTAGATAACACTTCTCTAAGTCGTCGTGTTTTATGACTGGGTGCCCCTCTCTAATTTATATATATATATTTCAGAATTAATTAGACCTATAATCTTAAAATTTTAAAATTGTAATGGTTTTCAATAGTAGAAACCTAAATGTTGAATTAATCAATTTTATATTATAGATTAACATTTCTATAATAATGCATTATCATCTTAAAATTTCGAATACGCCTCTGTTCGGCCATCCCTCTTAACTACTAGTACTACATATAAATCCTGTCAGTTATAAATATCCTCAAAATACACACTTTTTTATTTAACTTGAAGATGAAGCCAACTTTTAGAATTTATCCTTTCAACATCATGTGGAGTCAAAACATTGGTCACTTTAGAATTTGGATTTTTTCACTTTTAATTACATATATTCTTTCTAATAATTATGATGAGCCATATCTAATCATACTTTAGCTTCCCCTTGAAGGTGAATAATGGATTAAATGATGTGCATCTTTTGACTTGTGAGTGGTCCAATTAAATTACTATTCATGATATTTATATTCCAACTAATTCCCATATATTCTTATATATGAAATTATAACAACTTTAAGGTCTTGTAGAATTGACAAGAACCAAAAATGTTTATTCTTAATTACATGCAAGTGTATAAAAGTAAATTCACTATATATACTGATGAATGTAAGATAATCCACTTTAACGTAATTAACGTAATCTCATAAGTAAATTCTGAAATATTATCTTATTAGTATTAATTCAAATACTCGTATGTATTATGAGAAATTGACTAAAATTTTGCAAATAATTGGATTCACAATCTCCACTTTACAATAGTCTCATTTAATATCATGATAATATATTCCTTTCCACATTATATAACTAGATGTTGACATAGATTTTTACTATGTATATATTTACTTGTGTTTACTCAAGTCTCTTGAGAAATAAATTAAAATACAATGTGAAGCATCTCACAACTCTCTTATCTTAAAAGAATCACAATAAAGTTGATGAGGCAAATTCCCTAGTTAGATTCTTTGAACTTTTCAAAGAGAAAATGACAAAATTGGTCCCTTATATTTGCAAGTGATTTAAAAATAGTCCTTTAAGTATGCATTAAGAATTTTGATGTTCTATGTTTGTCAAAAATGAACACTTTTAGTCTCTATTAAATATTTGTCAATCTTTTCTGTTAGATTTGATGTGGACTATAATTAAAAGGAAGCAAATTAGTGAGAACTCATATCTAGAGGTAATTTTTAACGTATTTCTAGAGTTTGATATAACTTTATAAAAAAATTCGTATTAATTTAGTGTAGATTTTTGTGTTGCATATTTAAGGACTTGACAGAACTTTAATTTCTTAGTGTTTATGGTTTATTTCCCCCCCCCCCCCCCACTATTTTCTTCAAATCTAACGAACATAAATTATTAATTATTTGATGAGACTAAAATTATTAACTTGTAGTAAATTAAGGGACCCAAAGTGATTAGTCCATTCTTAAAAGACTATCTTGAATCTACCCTCAAACATAAGGGACTTTTTTGGTCATTTTCTCAATTTCTCTACATTATACTCATATTTCTTTTGAGTCCCCTTTTTTCAATGCCTATATAAAGAGTCTCTAATCAATTTATCTCTATACAATAGAAAACAACTTATTTCTTGAATTTCTACAATATATATATGGCACCTCAAATAGAATTTGTGAAAACTTTAAGTAGAGATCTTGGACTTTCCTTTTTGGAAGGTAGAAAAAGAAGATCATCATCTTCTTCTAGTCCACAAAGGGTTGCATCATCACAAGAAGAACCAATACAAACTTGTGTTTATAGATATTATCCACATTCTAATATTGTTCAAGTTAATCCTGTTTCTTCTACTGAGGAAAGAGTTTTTAGTAGCAATAATTATCAAGTGCAATTTCCTGAGAGGAAATCAATTGCCTTGGCTTATTAATTTTGCTTTTAAAATGTAAGTATATGTTACGTACGACGATAACAATATGTTCAGTATGTACTAGTTGATGCTTATTAGGGTTCAATATGTTCTTGTAATCTTTGTCTCATGAATTATGAAATACTAACAAGGAGGAGAAAAAAAAACTTTGGTGGTTGTGATTTTTGCTCAACATGCATGACCACATATTTATTGCACTATTTGCTTAAGGAAATATGTGTGTCCATGAATATTTATATTTAAGTTGTTCGAATTTTTTTTGAAAATAGTAATCAAAATTTTCAAAAATAGTATATTTATATGAATATAATAATACTTTTGAAGAAGACGAGCAACATAAATTTGCAAAGTTTGTATCTAAGCAATATCACTTTGGTGAAAGTTTTTACTAATTTCTATACCAAGATAAAGTTAAAGAAAAAGTGAAACAATTGGACCTATATTTTAAATCAATTATTTCATAATTATTTTACGCAACTCTACCATAGCCAAACTATAATTGTAATCCACTAGACTAAGTCACGAGATATGTAAGAAATACTTTTTTTTTTTTTGCATTGTTAATAATATCACAATGTATTAATAATATATAATACTCCCTCCGTTCGGAATTGTTTGTCATGTTGCGCTTTTCGAAAGTTAATTTGACTAATTTTCAAGGTTAAATTAGATCACATTAATTCGATATTTTAAACAAAAAAATTAAATATTCTAAAACTATACAAAAAGTAATATAAATTATAACTTTTTGCATATTAATATGATGAAAAAATACATCTTAAAATGTTGGTCAAAGTTTTTATAGTTTGACTAAAATCATGACAAACAAATACCGGACGGAGAGAGCACTAGATAGGATGTATAATTAAGGGTTGTTTGATAGCTGATTTAAAGATGAGATATACTATATATATATGTGTGTGTGTGTTAAATCGTGCATAAGTTATATCATATTTGATAGTTGATTAGAAGATAAGTTATTCATGTATAAAATTAATATGATGTTTGATTTACAATTTAGAAAATGAGTTAAATCTATGTACAATATTATTTTATGTGGAATAGAAATTGAAATAAACAATACACGAATAACCAAGCTTGCATAAAATATTACATAAATTTACTAATAACTAATCCTTACATAACTCTTACCAACTAGTTATGCATGTTTATGTTAGTTATGAGAAAATCCATGTATTATTTCACTCTTGTATTAGTTATTCCACATTTTATCCTGTATAAAGTAATACATGAATTTCATCATAATTTATACGTATATTAGTTATGCGGATCTCTAAATTATCAACCAACTATAGTATAAAATCATATAAAAATTAATAAAACATGAATAACTTATTTCTTATCGATCAATGACGTAATTGCCCCTCAATGAAAGCTTTAATGAGGACATTTAACAAAAGCACATGGATAGCGATCCGTGTCATCTCTCTAAGACCTAATCATTACCGTCGCTTAAAATCGAACGGTCCAGATTATTCCGCGCCAAAACTTCTTACAAAAATTCAAATTTTCGTTCCCAAAACAAAAATTTCAAATTACTCTATATATACACTTCTCTTTCTTCATCAATTTCACCATATAAACAACATATTCTCTGTATTTTCACTTTCTAGCAAGTTTCTACCAATGGCGAGAACAAAGCAAACAGCGAGAAAATCCACCGGAGGTAAGGCACCAAGGAAGCAATTAGCCACGAAAGCTGCAAGGAAATCAGCACCAGCTACCGGAGGAGTGAAGAAGCCTCACCGTTTCCGTCCAGGAACTGTTGCTCTTCGTGAGATACGTAAGTACCAAAAGAGTACTGAGTTATTGATTAGAAAGCTACCTTTTCAGCGATTGGTTAGAGAAATTGCACAGGATTTCAAGACGGATTTGAGATTCCAGAGTAGTGCTGTAGCTGCTCTTCAGGAAGCCGCTGAGGCGTATTTGGTGGGTCTCTTTGAAGATACTAATTTGTGTGCAATTCATGCTAAAAGAGTTACGATTATGCCGAAGGATATGCAATTAGCTAGACGTATTAGAGGTGAAAGGGCGTAAAATGTTGTAGCCAGAGTTGGTTCGGGTTTCTGCTTTAAATGTAATCAAAAGCTTGGAAATGAAAATCAAAACTCTTGTTTTTTCGCGAATAATTGAAATTTAGTCACATAACGTATCAGCATATGTCAACATTAGTGCATATAATCAAATTATAACACGGACTTACCTTTTAAAAATGACGTCGTTGTACCCAAATATTCTTATGAAACAATCGATCAACTGCTCCTGTATCACATCATCAGTGGGAAGCTCTATATCTGTCTCGTTCTTCAACGATGTAACACCTTTATCGACAATTCCACAAGGCACGATATGTTTGAAGTAGTTTAAATCAGGATCTATGTTGAATGCTAATCCATGAGATGTGATTCCAGATGAAATTCTAACTCCAATCGCGCCAATCTTTCTGTCATCAACCCAAACCCCGGTTTCACATTTTTGTCCAGGTTGTGCTTTCACGCTATACATAGATGCCAATTCAATCATGGTTAGCTCAAGCTTCTCAACGTACATTCTAGCACCTAAACCAATATCTCTCAACGAAACAATGGGATATAAGATCACTTGGTGAGGACTGTGAAAAGTAATGTCACCTCCTCTTTGAGTATAGTGAAGTTCCGCCCCCATGGATTTGAGCTCGGAATCAGGAATGAGTAGATTATGAACTGTTTCCCTTTTGCCAACTGTATACGTCGGTGGATGTTGTAGAGATAATAGGGTATCAGTTATTTTAAGAGCTTTTCTATCAGATGCCAGCTTCTCTTGCAGCTTCAGTGCCTCCACGTAATTTACAGTACCCATCTTCCAAACCTCAAGACTCCGCCTCATTTGCCTGAACATCACGGAACAATCAATCATTCGTGTAAGTGAAGAATACTGAAACAAAATGACAAGCTCACGATATCAGATTTGGTGGCCGGAGCAGTTTCTCAGGTCACAAACTTATCCCAAATGTTATACTCTACATTTTCTCAAAGTAAAGACAAAGATACGCCTTACGCGCATAGAAGAGTATATAACAAATCTGAACTATTACAATCCAAAATAAAAGAAGTTCGATAAAGTAAACCTAAACTAGCCTATTCTATGCTTCACCCTATGTCTCGGGGTCTTTTCAACAAACGGCCTCCATTCTTACATTTGTTTTCTTTCGGGAAATGGATACACGATATTAGAAAGCGAATAAAATCACACAAACAATCAAATTCATCTCAAATTTTGCCTGCTTGAACCTCATTCAATAGACTAATATTGCAATAAAACTTGTTCCATAATTTAAACTGATGTTATTCAAAAGCATTAATCATTTAGGCTTCTTTAATCACACAAATCATCATCTTTCCTCCCAAATTCACCTAATTAACAAACCATTATTATTCGTTTTAACTTGTCTTCATTCTAAACAAACAGATTGTACATTCCATGAATCACAGAATCACATCGCCAGGATATCAAATCGAAACAAAAATGAACATAGAGTTGTAGAATTGGAACCTCACTTCTCTTTGC
Organism: Solanum lycopersicoides; assembly: GCA_022817965.1. Classification (NCBI taxonomy): domain Eukaryota; kingdom Viridiplantae; phylum Streptophyta; class Magnoliopsida; order Solanales; family Solanaceae; genus Solanum; species Solanum lycopersicoides. Next base: position 92,955,002 of record CM040629.1, on the reverse strand, counting down.
AATTTTGGCTATAAACAGAGAGCTCTAGAACTCGGATTGAGAACGTGGACAGAGACCAGCCCTCGGAGTGACCAATGACCTCAAATGTTGCTCATTATTCTGTCTTATGAATCTGATTATTCAATGCAATGCCAAATCAAGATTTGGCGTTTTCCTTTTTTTCCTTCTGTAATTCGATAAAGTAATCAATTTCATAATTTAGTTTACAACAACAAGAAACACACCTTTTACAAAATACAACCATCTATGCTCAAAAGTTAAGGAAGCTAACAAAGCAAGATCTGTTTTTTTCCCTTTATCAGTTCTTGCCGGTGAAGACTACTTATACAGCTGAAGTCCCGCCACTGTATGATTAGGGGGTTCGGATCCCTTCGACGGAAAATTATATTATTTTTATATGATTAAAATAATTTTTTAGGTATATATAGTAGATGTCGAACTCCCTTCGGCTATTTCGTATGTCTATTTCTTCAGATTTTGAAACCCCTTATCGAAGATTCTGGCTGAAGAGTATGCAAGGTTGTACATTAAAGAGGTAGTTCAACTACATGGAGAACCAATCTCTATAATATCTGATAGAGGAGCTCAATTCACTGCAAATTTTTGCAAGTCGTTTCAGAAGAGTTTGGGAACACAAGTGAATTTAAGTACAACCTTTCTCCCTCAAACGGATGGTCAGGCAGAACGTACAATTCAAACACTTGAGGATATGCTGCGAGCTTGTATATTAGATTTCAAGGGTAGCTGGAATAATCACCTACCACTGATTGAATTTGCTTATAACAATAGCTACCATTCGAGTATTAAAATGACACCTTATGAAGCTTTATATGGTAGAAAGTATTAATACATATATTAGACCCTAAACTTGGCTTCAAATTTTAACTTTCACCTCCAACTTTCATAATGCACAAATAGACACTTTAACTATCCAACTTTTAAATAAATAAACACATGAGTCCTAAATGGCAAAATACACGTAGGACACCACGTAGTACAAAAAATGACATGTAGGATAACATGTAGGAGATGTGTGTCTATTTGTTCAATTTTATACAAGTTTAAGTGTCTACTTGTACACACCCAAAGTTAAAGGGCATAAATGTGATTTGAAGCCAAGTTAAAAGACATATTTATGTATTATGCCTACCAATTGACTGGTTCAAAACAGATGAAACTGCCTTATTTGGGCTAGATCTTGTTCATCAGGCTATGGAAAAAGTCAAAGTGATATAACATCAAACAGAAAAACCCCTTTAAAGCATATTAGTGTTACATCAAAATATTCACAAAGAATGGATTTTTTTCCCATTTACACCCTTTTGGTGAACCTATATTTGGCAAATAAGGAAAAAAAATTCAATACATTTCCTATTCTTTGATGAAAGAAGAGTAATTCAATACATTTATTATGAAAAAGGGAAACACTCAAATCAATTTAAAGAAATAAAATTAAGTTAAAGCAAACATATATAGAGATGAATAAGGTAGAGAGAGAACCTACAAGATTTTCAGAAGAAGCTTCAATTCACTGCAAAATCTTATTTTCTGTTAATTTTTCACTCCATTTTTTTCCACCCTTTGCTTCTCAAAGTTTTTTCATATTGGGTTATTGATTGGATTTTGAGTTTGTATAATGAATTATTGGGTAAATTAAATAATCTATTAAAATTATAACATATATATATATATATATATATATCTTTTATTATTTTTAAAAAAAAAATCTTTTTTCTTGTGTTGTACTTGTATAACTCTTTTTACATAAATTATTATTGTTTAAGTATATTTTATGAGTGCTCTGTAAAGCTATATAATTGTTTTATGATTTTAAATTATTGAAGAAGTTGTATATTTTTTTTATAAATATTTTTTTTATTAGTTAAATTGAAAATCAAATGATTAAGGATTAAATTTTATTTTATTTTATGTGAGGTAGTTTGACTTGGCATGAAATTTAAGATTTTTAAAAAAAAAACTTCTGGTTCAAAATGAATGATACAACTTTATGTAATGATAAATCATTTTAATTAACACTATAATAGATATTTTAAAGTTAAACTTTTAGTTAGGGCCTAGGGGTGTCAAATAGGCGGGTTTGGTTGAAATTAGAAATATTATAATGGGTTGAATAGAAATCGGGTTGAGTCTTGACCCACCCAAGTTTACTTTAGGCTCAAATAGGCTAAAAAATGGTTTGGGTCTTGACCCGTCCAATTTGCCCCGATTAATCTCAATAATTTAACATATTGATATTTAATTTTTATAATCACAATTTGAATTTTCGCTCAAAATTTTTTTAATTAAAAAAGTAATAAATTGATAGATAAATCCTAAAAGATGTTAAATAGATAATAATTCATATCTTGAATATAAAACATATCATAATAAAAAGTTTTAAAACGGATTGAAATTGAAGATTGAATTGAGCTCAATTGAGAATTTTCTTCAAATGAGTTAAGCTTGAATGAGTTGAAATTGAACCTAATTTAAATTATCTTGAGCCCAACCCTTAAAATTCTGAACGAATTGAACGAATTACATATATTTGAGTTCAGTTTTAATATCCTTACTGTTAGTTATATAAAAGTATGTGATTCTTTTAAAAAAAATAATCATAATCGAAATAAATAAATATTATTTAGTATATTTACAAACGAATTAATAATATATAAAATCAAATTGAACGGATAGACTATAAGGAGCCGTTTGGTAGGAGGTATTAATTGAAATAATCCTTGGATTAAAATTTAGTCCACTCAATACAATGTTTGGTTGCACAATTCAACTCAAGCACACCTAATACATGGATAACTTAATACATCATATGTGGTCTTATCTAATACCAAGGATATCAAGGGATTACTAATCCAAGGTTTACTAATACTTGAATTAGGAATCAAATGACTGAATTGCCCCTCGGTTTTTTTATGCATCATTTAGAATTGACAAAGACATTCAAGCTACTCTACTATTTGGAATCGTTTGTCCTGTTTTCATCAAGTGATACGATTTAGTTTGTATTCAAATTTTAACTGAAAAGGAATTTTCTCTCCAAAACTTTTGCTACTGTTTCATGTAGTCTTTTTAGCATTTTTTGTTGTCTTTATGAACCTGAAAGTTTTTTAGTTTTATTTTATTTTAATGTAATTAGGTAAGAAGATTATATTTGAAAGCAAAGTAGATCTCGTTGGCTACTGTTTTATTCTTGTTTTGTTAAGAGAGGAGGAGGTAAGACTTGGTCATGGGTACTTAAAATAATTTCATCCCGTCTATGACGTGAGACTTTCTCAAGTGAATTAAATTTGGTAAACACTTTGCATTCAAGTTTTAAACCATAATGAATATGGTAATTACATGAAATATATAACATAATAATTCAAGGGTAAAATTGTGAAAAAGTTTATTTTAGAGTTCTAAACCAAAAACACTATTAGTTAGAAACAACGAACCAAACACTTGATAAAAAATAATCCCTACATTGCTAATTCCTGCATTACTAATTCCTGCATTACTAATTCCTGCATTGATAATCCCTGCATTATTAATCCCTATACACTAATCTTTATATCAAACGACCCCTAAGCACATTGACAAAATATTACATTATCTTCTGGTAACCACTGGGTCACCTTGGGTTAAAGTTTATCTCTCCACGTGTAATACGAAGCTTCTATTGACATAAAATATACTATCTCCATTAATTTTCCACACGTTATCTCTTCAATTTTCGTTTTTCTTTTATTTGCCTATCACATTAATTAGAAAAACACATGTTTATTTTATTTGTTGATTTAAAAAGTTAAAAAGATAAAATTTAATTTTACATACTCAATTTATTTCGATATCTACATCTTTTGCCATTTTCATTTTACGAATTCTCGACATAAAGTATTGAAAATATTTTTTAATTTTGTACAAATTGTTAGTTTTATTTTTAAATTATTAAAAAAATTTAAAATATTTTTTAATTGATTAATTAAACTTAAATACAATTTAATTTCTATGACAACTAATAATCTCAAACTTTTATAAAAATGCGAGACTCAATCGAGAAAAATATTAAAAACACTTCAAAACTTAATAAGAATTTAAAGTTGTATATTCAAGTAGATAGATGATTTTATAAATGTTACTATTAATAATTCACGAATAAAACTAATAATTTACGTTTAAGGTGTTTGTGATACTGATCACTCTATTACTCGCTTTATTCACTTTTACTTGTCAATTATTGTTAAAGTAAAATTTGTATTTCACTCATCACTTTTGATATATCACAAAAAGACAATAATATTTTTTCATGTTTAAAACATTACTCCCTCTGTTTTAAAAAGGATGACCTAGTTTGACTTGAAACGGAGTTTAAGATAAGAAAGAAGAATTTTGAATCTTTTGGTTCTAAATTAAAGTTATGTCAATGTACCAAAATATCTTTTAATCTTGTGGTCTTAAACATACCACGTGGAAAGTTAAAGTTAAAGTGAAGTCAAAAAAGGAAAGAAATCATTCTTTTTGAAACAGACTAAAAAGGAAATATGATCATCATTTTTTAAACGGTGGGAGCATTTTTTAAGAGTTAATACTAAACATCTCTATGCCTAAGGGTGTGCACTAGTTGGATTAAATCGAAAAATCAAACCAAATTGAATCGAATTTTAATTTGAATTGATTTTACTGATTCTTGATTTGATTTTGAATTTATAATTTACTTTCTTTGTTTTTTTGGTTTGGTTTTTAGAAAATGTTTACAATTAAGTTGAAACTAATCACTTTTGTCCCATTTTAGTTATTTTCATTATGATTTATTTTATTTTCTTATGTTTGAGCATCTATAATTGATATACTTTTAAGTATTGTGTTTTACGTTTTACTTGTGATTTATATTAAAAAGTATATTTAAGAGATTCAATATTATATATATATAATTATTTTAAAATTAAAAATATAATATGATATGTTTCTAATTATTGAAATAATCAATTAATCAAATTGAAAAAATTTAAATCAAAAAGAGAAAAACCAAACCAAACCAAATCAAATTTATTTTGATTAGACTTGAGTTAGAATTCTTTAAAATCAAAAAACCAAAAATTTAAATCGAGTAGCATAAAATCGAATGCACAACTCTATCTATATCAATAGTTATTTTTTTAATCTGAAGTCAAAATGTGAATTATTTTTGGTATACGAACAAGCAAAGCCCTCCAATTGCGGAATTACTCGTGTCAACATGAAATTGCGTGCCACCCAATTTTCTCCAATCTATATTTTGAGGTTGAATTATATCTGCTTTTGTTAGTGAAGAGTTGAGTGAAAGAAGGAAGCAAGTAGAGCGATGGATCACGCCGCAGATGCTCATCGGACTGATTTGATGACTATTACTAGGTTCGTGTTGAATGAACAGAGTAAATACCCTGAATCTCGCGGCGATTTCACTATTTTGCTCAGTCATATTGTTCTTGGCTGCAAATTTGTTTGTACTGCAGTTAACAAGGTCAGTTTTAATCGTTCACAGTTGTTTCCATGCTCAATTTCCTCATCCAATCATTTATATGTTATGTACTTCGTCTCTAATTGTTATTTGTTATTTGGGTTTTGGATGGATAGGATAGTTATTAAAAATAGATAATCTTTGTGTATGATGATTGTGTTGGTACAAAGTTGAATAGTCGAAGCGTACACAAACTGGATGAATAGAATAATTATTAAAAAAATGATCTAGCGGTATGATGCATGTGTTGGTGGAAGATAACATGAATGAAGTGGAAAAGTTGAAGTATGTGCAAGCTGATCGGAGCTAGTAGGATAGACTAGTCATAAAAAAAGACCCTTTGGAATGGTCAAGTGGTTTGGGCTTGGAACTTCCATGTTGGAGGTCTCAAGTTCGAAACCCCTTGCCAGCGAAAGCAAGGGATTTGCCTTCTGGGTCGAGCTCGTCGCATCGGCTTGCTTAGTGCGGGCTAACTCTTTATGTGGTTTGCGAGCTATTGCATAGGAACGAGGGTCAACCCAAAGGGTAGCTGCTGCAGGTTTCCCTTGTCATAAAAAAGAAGAAGATAATCTTGTTATGATGACTGTGCTGATGGGAGATTACATGTACTAAGTGGAATAGTCGAAGTGTGCGCAAGCTAACTGGACAAAATAGTCATAAAAAGATAATCTTGTGTGTATGATGTCTGTACTGGTGGGAGATAACATAACAGATATTAAGTGGAGTTATAGTGCGTGCAAGCGGCTGGACAGAATAGTTATAAAAAAATAATCTTGTGTATGATGGGTTGACAATTTGCTTTAGAAAAGGATTGCTCTGCTTAGGCTATGCATGAAAATGTATAATCTTGCTATTGAGAGATCTCTTTTTTATTGGTAATCCAGGTAAGGCTACGGTTTACCGTTTCAGGTTTTCTCATCACTGTCTGTCAGTTTTGGGGTCAAGTTAAAATGAAATAACTCTTAATTAGTGTGAAAATGAAGCTTGAATTTGCACCCAACGGTGTGGCCAATGAAGTAGATTGAGAATCCTGAGTTCTTAAATTCAATTCCCAATGGAGCAAAATATTAGGTGATTTCTTCTCATTTGTCCAAGCTTTTATCGATAAAGTTACCCGGTACTTATGCTTGTGGGAGGTATTAGGCATGCAAGCTGACAGGGACACCACGGTTATCAATTTTTTTATTTTTATTTTATAATAAAGCTTGAATTTTTCAAGTTCATCGCAAGAATTTGGGATTTTCTTTGATGAACTTGTTTTCCTTATAGTGCTTAGTTGAATGAAGGAATGTCATTTCTTCATTCTTTCTTCTCTATTCAAATTTACAGCAGTTCCTGGTGGATTGGATTTAGAGCTGCTCTCTGAACTATCCTTCGGTATTATGTAAATGCTCAGAGGCATAAGAAGCCTTGCTGTAGTGACTCTTTAAGCGTGCACTTTAAACTAGTTTTACGTTAATTTGTTTTATCCGTCCTTCCATTATTGATGTATGTACCTGTGGATACATCTTTTCAGGCAGGTTTGGCCAAACTCCTTGGGCTTGCTGGTGAGACTAATGTGCAGGCAAGTTGTTAGAAATGCTTGCACACGTAGTTTTAAAGAATTTACCTTTTTGTTTCTTATCGGAATGTTATAATTACTAATTGAAGGGTGAAGACCAAAAGAAACTGGATGTACTCTCAAATGAAGTTTTCATCAAAGCTTTGGTCAGCAGTGGCCGAACAGTAAGACCTACTCATCTTTAATGTACTGTGCTAAAATACCTAATGGTCGCGATCTTAAAGATTTCTAATTATACAGTGCATTCTCGTATCTGAAGAAGACGAAGAAGCTACTTTTGTAGAGCCATCTAAGCGTGGAAAGTACGTATTGTAGCTCTTCATAGTTTTCCCAACTTGTATGAACTAAGTTGTTTTCGTTGATACGATTGCATTTCATACAATATTTAAAACAGGTACTGTGTAGTTTTTGATCCTCTGGATGGATCTTCCAACATTGATTGTGGTGTTTCTATTGGAACGGTATCATTCCACTTTGAGCTATTAATTTTTAATTATACAAGCTTTTAACTACGATAACTTTTACCTATTACGTCATGTCACGATGACATAATGCATCTGTTTTATCCAGATCTTTGGGATTTACATGATGAAAGATGTTCATGAACCAACACTAGATGATGTCTTGCAACCTGGAAAGAATATGTTAGCTGCTGGATACTGCATGTATGGAAGTTCTTGTACGGTACGTATATTGCCTTATATTGGCAAGACTTGAGATTGTTGTTGGATTCCACAAACATAGATCCAAAAACTATACGAATTATTATATGATTCTTATTGGAAACTGTTTCCAAGTGTAAATCACGAGTACCACTGACAATATCTTTTTCGGGCTCGGTTGTTTGCAGCTTGTTTTGAGCACTGGAAAAGGTGTTAATGGTTTTACACTTGACCCCTCTTTAGGCGAGTTCATCTTAACTCATCCAGATATCAAGGTAATTATTCCTCAGCTGTATTTACTTCTATTCAAAGTGCACACGTATCGCCCTCTTTGTCTAGCTTTTGTAAACATTGTCTTCTGCGTATCTTCTATTTGTTTGTTTTATGCTATTTAGATCGATGCATCTTTTTGTTAGCAAGATCATTACATTGCTTCGCACATGATGCAGATTCCGAAGAAAGGGAAGATTTATTCAGTGAATGAAGGAAATGCGAAGAACTGGGATGGTCCAACATCCAAGTATGTTTAATGAGTTCAGTAATATACATTTTCCAGTTTCTATGATGTCTTTACTCTTATTCAAATTTCAGATATGTGGAGAGCTGCAAGTTCCCCACGGATGGTTCTTCACCCAAATCTTTAAGATATATTGGAAGGTATACTTGAGCTGTGTATAACGTGAGATTTTAAGTGCTCAAATTGCTTAGTTTCTTATGTGTGATGCACGTAGAAATAGAGATGAAAGACTTCTTGCGAATCATCTATTGCTAACGTGAATAGCATGATAATAATCATTTAGTCACCATCTCACAGCTCTTATAAGAATCATTTTGTTAGATGTATGTTAAAGATGTTGCCTGATGTAAAGAACACCTCATTTTACGTGAATATGGACTGTAAATTGCAGCATGGTAGCTGATGTTCATCGTACATTACTCTACGGAGGTATCTTTTTGTACCCAGCTGATAAGAAAAGCCCCAATGGAAAGCTGCGGTAAGTTATGAACATCACATCTTCCGAGTCATGAAGAAACTTCTCAACGATAATTTTCTGAAATGTTACTAATGAAATCGTACGAAACAGGGTTCTCTATGAAGTATTTCCCATGTCATTTCTGATGGAACAAGCAGGAGGTCAAGCATTTACCGGAAAGGAACGGGTAAGATCTCTGAATATGTAGTTACACTAATGAAATAGAAACTTCAACTTTGTTTTGGTTTCACTTCTAGTCGTTGCCAAAGAATTTCTCATAGTGAAAACATGAACAAACAACTACGTTTTAGTCCAAAACAAGTTAGGGTCAGCTATATGAACTCTGATCGACCATGTTATGCAGGCACTGGACTTAGTTCCTACGAAGATACACGAAAGGGCGCCAATATTCCTCGGTAGTTACGATGATGTGGAGGAGATCAAAAGGCTTTATGCTGCTGAAGAGAAAAACTAATGGATGAACGTTCACATTCATTATCTCATTTTACAATTCTTGGTGATGCATATTGCTAATTTGTTGAAATATAGCAAATTGCTGGTTGTTATAAGTGACAAAATCATGAAATTATGACTACAAATGTATGTTCCACATTAGCTTGTTGGCTACTGTGATAATAATACCTGCATATAAATGAGCAATCTTCAAAAAATTGTGTTCTGTGTGCATCTATTTATTTTGTTATTTCGGCGGTGTATCGACCGGTTCGGTTCGGTTCTAAAGTTTATCGGGTTGCCTTATTGGTTATCGGTTTGTAGAGATGCTAAATCGTTATAAAACCATTAAGATATTGACTTATCGTTTATTGGTTTATCGGTTTTTGATCGTGATCGGTTCGATTATCAGTTTAACCGTTAAGATTTGACACAAAAGAAAAAAGTTTGAAAATTACTTAGAAACAAGGTGATAAACCAAATAAATCATGCACTTCAGTTCGCAAGTTATATTTTGCTCAAAAGCAAACACTTTTACATTGTATAATAACCAAATGTTTGAAAAAACCAAAAATAAAAATAGAAAATTAAACTCTAAGTCGAGGACTGTATATACAAAATGGTATAAATATAATTATTTAATTTACTATTGGGTTATCGGTTAACCCGTTAAGAAAAAACTTCAAACCGTTAAGAACCGATAACCCGATAACAAAAAAAAATCAAAATCGTTATCATAACCACTAAACCAATAACTCAATACTATAAATCAACAACTTTTTTATCGATCCGACTTATCGGTTTCGGTTCGATTTTAAATAGCCCTATTTTCAAATGATGATTATCTATGTTTTTAATTAATTAAATTACATATATGTATTTTTAACTTGTGAAAATGCGAAATTACTATATTTATTAACGATTAAACCATTTATTAAGCTAATATATTATGTTTATGTATTCGACAAAAGTATAGCTTTGAAAATAGCTCGAATATAATATGTTTCCTATATGAATTGATTTTAAATATATATGTACTAATGGAAGGTTAAATATATTTAATTAAATAATTACGTCGAAAAATCAAAATGAATTTATTAATAAAGCAACAATAAAAACACAGAGAGAATTGTTTAAAACATCCCCCTAGTCTCGCAATTGATTCCTCTTCCTTCGCAAAAACATTCCTATGCTCTTATGAATGCACTAGTAATTATATCGTAGTTTCTGCTAGTTTTTTAAAATAAATATACATATATATATGATTTTTTCAAAATTAGCTGGTGCACGTGCATTTTCACAAGTCACAAGCAAAGGTGGGTCCACCTCTATATTAAAAAACTCCCGATCTATCAGTTCGTGAACATAATTCGAGAAAAGTGTTGAAATCATTTAGAAATTAGTGAGAATTTAAGTATGTATTTTACTTACGTGTATTTAAATTCAATTATTGAACTAAGTATTTTTAAAGCCGTATATAAAACTATAATACTCTCTCCGTTTAAAAAAGAATGATCCTATTTTCTTTTTAGTTTGTTTAAAAAAAATAACCTTTTTTTTTGCAACACTTAAACTTTAACTTTACACGTGACATATTCATGACCACAAAATTAAAGGACATTCTGATACGTTTAACATAATTTTAATTTAGAACTACACAATTAAAAAATCTTTCTTTCTTTTCTTAAATTTCATTTCAAGTTAAACTAGTCATCCTTTTTTGAAATAGACGTAGTAGTAACTAGGAATAATTCCAATATCTTTTTCTAAAAATAAAACATTGAATGTCTAAAAGTAGAAGATGACGTGTACAAAATCTTTATCTCAAATAAAATTAGTATTTAAAAGTTACTGTAGATACTACATGGAAAAGGTCTTTTCCTTTTGCTCTAAAAAAGAGGATCAACTACAAAAATTGCGATTTTTCATACTTGTTTCAATATGGCATATCCAAATTCCCTCTTCAATTTCCATTACCAATTACTATCGCTGAATTCAAATTCACATACTGAGAAAAAATGTCAAGCGACAGTGATGAAGATGACCTTTTACAAATGGCATTGCAGGAGCAATCAACTGGTAAGAAGACATCAGAGCCACCGCCGAAGCCGAAGCCGAACTCGAGGAGCGGCGGAAGAAGAGTGGGAAGTATGGATGCGACGCCGAATAGAAAAGTGCAGCAGAAGCAGAAAAAAGGAGCGGAAGAGGAAGAAGATGATTCGGACTTGGAGATTCTCAGCATTTCGTCTGGAGATGATGATCACGGATCCTCTAAGAAGGAAAGTAAAGGTGCCTCGAAAAGAAGGGCTCCGAAAGCTGGGAAGGATGATGATGCACACTGGCAAGGTGGTGAACCTGATTGCTGGAAACGCGTTGATGAAGATGAGGTGTTTTTAGCTAGCGTTTAAATGTGAAATTTGATAAATATTTTCAAATCCCCAAAAAATGCAAGTCCAAAACACACAAAATCAGAGATTACTCTTTGTATGATATACATTTGGGAGTTGTTCATTTAAAGGAGTCAGTTTTATATTGTGAGGTCTTTTATATGAATTTCAAGTTACATTCCATGTGGAAGTGGATAAATAATCTTCTTTATCATTGTAAATCAGAATGTGTGCAGGAATTTTTCTTCTTGGTTAGTTGTGTTTAAAGCATTCTCAGATACACGCAGAACTTAAATGATCAAAACTTTTTCAGCTAAGACGTCATGTTCGGGACATGAGGGAGGCTAGAGCAATTCCAGCCATTCAAATTAAGGCTGAGGAGGAGAAGATGGCATTGGCAAAGAAGGCACTTCAGAGTTTGCAGTCTTTCCCTCGTGGCATGGAATGCATAGATCCTCTAAGATTGGGGTACTTACTATCATCTTACTTTTTATGCATTTCAAATTGTTCACTGGTAATTTCTTCTGCTAAATGGGAGGCTTCTTTGTACTTACAGGATAGTTGACAATAGAACATTAAGGATGATCAGTGAGCATTCATCAAGTTCCCCAACTGTAGGCGATTTGGACCCCAAAACTCGCGGTACTTAATTCTGTCACCAATTTACTTCATTGTGTTAGGGATTCCTTACCTTTCCTTATTCAGTAGTATTCCCTCAGAAAGTACCTTATTCTTTATGTACTTACAGCGATTGGATGCTTCTGGATTCAAGTGTAGTTATTTACTCTTAGTACAGTTAAGCGAACTTGTTTTAGGCCTGTAGCTGTTCTCTCTTTGTAGTGCTTGTAGGTATATCATGATCTCAAGTTCACATGGTAAGGCATGTGAATGTTGAGGCTCCTAAGCAGATTAAGACAAAGATATTTCATTCCTTATGTGGTGGATCCCTTGGTAATGATGTTCTCTATCCTACCAAGAAATTATCATTTTGTGGTCGAGGAAAAGCATGGGGCTTGGGGGTGCTGCTGTAGTGCACTTTGTATGTGTACGAAATAGGCATTTAGATTACTAGACATGCCTAACAACTGGTGACTACAGCGGGATGATTTTCTGATTATACTATTTCCTCAGTTTTGTTGGTGGGGAGATCCCTTGGTGATGCGTGCAGCTCTTGAGAATATCATTGGCGGTGGACAGAAATGCAGGACGTGCACTAGAACTATGCTTTGACTTTGTCTGAGCATATTTTAAAAAGAAACTGCTGAAGCTATTCCTTAGAGGTCAACCCCCCACACACCAAAAAAGGAAAAGAAAAGAGAAGGAAATTAACACCTGCCTCCATATTGGAAGCCCAAACGGGTTTCTTCTATAGATCCTATGTGGGAAGGAGCGTCTTAATAGAGATAGCTCTGGACATATAAGATGTTGCAGTCATGTGAATCCCCATCTTATACCCTTACCCTTGTGAAATGTGATGAAATATTCTGTAATTGATTTAGAGAAAAAAAACAATTTTTAAATCTATTGAAGTATTGAACAAACTTAGTGAAATTGAAGATTGGTCTATATCATTCTAGAGTAGTACAGAATCTGAATGCATTGTTTAGTTTGATGGTAGTGATCATGAGATATGATTATGTATAAAATTTGAGCATTACCAAAATTATAAGATTTGTGATGTACAAGTTCTAGGCATACTATTTTCACTCTCCTTATCCCACCAGTATCCCACAAACCAAGCAACGGTTTGTCCTGTTGTTTTACTTCTGGGTTATTAGGCACTGTTAAATGACATGGTTTTGTCACTTAAAGAGACAGAGTAATGTGAAGCCAGGGGTTGTCACTTCATGAGAAAAGTGATGTGCTTCAGATAGTGAAGTGCCAAGTGATCTACGCGAGGATCTACCATTTCTTTCGGATCTGAGCTCAAACGAGGGGAAAAAAAGAAGAGAAAGAGAGAGGTTGCTTCACTTTTGATTTACTTCTTTGGTCCTCTTTTTCTTCTTCTTCAGACAATGACTCTTTCTTCTTCTTCTTCTTTCATGCAAGCCTTCTTCTGTTGTTACTTCTGATTCTACGCTTCTTTTTCATGTTCCCTTAGTAGATTATCTATTGCAATTAAATACTGCAAATCAGTTCTTTTAACGGTTGACTACGAAAACTAGGGCTGGAGTTATATCTCAATGGCCTAGTTAGAATTACATCTTAATGATGTTTACATTTGAGCTGTTGTGTTAATGTAGGCATTATTGTATATTGGATGCTAAATTAATAGTTCATTGAAGTTTGATGTCATAAATACTGAATTCTCATATGTTAAGTGATTTTTGTTATTTGTGTAAATCATACACGTCATTTCTCTCTCATTGCTTAAAGCCCAAGAACTTACATGATCTTGTTGATTGACTACTTGTTTCCTATTTTCACTTTTTAATATGATTTCCTTCTATAGTTTCTCAATCTCAGGCGAGTTATGTTTGATTCTAATCAACTGATTTTTTGTTTACAAGATCTTGTGTCAATTTTGCAGAGAGGTTGAATTATTTTTCTGAGAAGTTTGACTCAAAATTGTTTATATCCCGAATCCACCAAGATACTGGTGCAGCAGACTTAGAGGGAGGTGCTGTTTCTTTGAAGACTGATCTTAAAGGACGTATGCAGCAGAAAAAACAATTGGTCAAAGAGAATTTTGATTGCTTTGTATCTTGCAAAACTACCATTGATGGTTAGCTTTCACATCTTGTTTGGGATGGAGTTCTCATCTTACTTTGATTTATCATCGGAAGATCTAACTGGGTATGATGCTTTTGCTATAGATATTGAATCAAAGTTGAGACGCATTGAGGAAGACCCTGAAGGTTCTGGAACTAAACACTTATATGATTGTATGCAAGGAGTCAATTCAACTGCTAACCGTGCTTTTGAGTCACTATTTGAAAGACAGGTAGATAGGACGTGATGCTGTATTTTTTAGTTCGATCCATTTAGTGAAGTTGATTATTGTAAGGTGTGGATTTTCTTACTCTTCTTTTGTTGTTAGTATGTAACAAATAGAAAGATATCCGTGTAGGCTCAAGCTGAGAAGATAAGATCTGTTCAAGGAACGATTCAGAGGTTCCGAACATTGTTTAACTTACCCAGTGCCATTCGTGAAAGCATAAGTAAGGGTGAATATGACCTGGCAGTCAGGGAGTACAGGAAGGCAAATTCAATTGTGCTGCCTTCTCATGTATGCAAGATTTAATTAGTTATTCTGTGACTTTTACACTTGCAGTAATGGATTTTGCTTTCTGTTTGAAACTGTTTAAAATTGATCTCATTCCTGCAAACAGGTATACTTACACAAGAAACTGCAAAAGTTTATTTCAGCTATGCATGTACACGTCTCTCTGTGTGTGGCGCCCTGATCTTAGTAATCAATTAATTGAAGATTCCTTGTGGTCACAGTAACGTAGTGTACTCCAAACTAGTACATGGCTGTTGACAATGTTCAACTCTAGTAATTTGGGTAGCAAAATCGTAATTACAAGAACTATTTTCGAGTTTCTTTGTATGTTTCAGCGAGGCCCTTCCTACAACATACATTTTGGCAAATGTGAATGCTATATGCTAGGAATTACTGTCTTTTCTTTGCTTAACCCATCTGTGTTCACGTCAATGTAGATGAAGCAAAATGTCCTCATTGCCTTGTTTAATGACTCCATGCTTATTTAAAAGAAATGCTTTAAGGCCTCCCTTAGTTCTGACTAGTGCAGGTTGTTTATGCTCCTTGAAATGTAGATTTTTTGGGTAGGCATTAACATGGTAAAACGTTACTTGATCGAGTTTCATGCCTTTGATGTCTTTAGTTTGATTTAGTAGTAAAAATGTGTGTTCAACTTTTGTGATGCTCGACACTTTTGAGGTTATCTTTCTGATTATTACTTAAGTTTCTTTGTTTAGTTTTTCTACTTTTTTGCATATAGATTCTGCCTTTTTTTGTTATTTTTGTCATCATTATTCAAAGGTTTTGCTTTTGTCATGGTCACAAATTGTTTTCTGTGTCCTCTTCAGGTGGGAATTTTGAAGCGTGTCGTTGGGGAGGTTGAAAAAGTTATGCTAGAGTTTAAAGGCATGCTTTATAAGTCTCTGGAAGATCCTAATATTGACCTGACAAACGTAAGTCATCCTTTAGTTATTTTACAAACTTGAGTTTATTTTTTTGAGAGGTACTATATATGGAAAGTGCAGCATGACATAATGGTGAGATGTTGGTTCTCTAAGGGCTCATTTGGGACGAGGGATAAGGATAACTAATCCCACAATTAATTTTAGGACGAGTTTATCTCCTTAACATATTCTGTCTTTAGTTTCCAAACACATTGTAACTTTTCAATATAAAGTTCTAAATATTCTGTTGACAAAAAAGAACATATGAAATTGTCATTGATAAATGCAGTACTAGATTTGTCATCAACGTATATTATGTCTTTATTTCCAAAATCCAATACCTTCCAGAGTGGTCAAGAAGCTAAACAAACTGAGAAGGGATTTTATGTGGCTTGGGAACAAGGAAGGTGAGGGTATGCACTAAGTTAGATGGACAACAGTTTAGCAAGAACTCAAATGGTCTTGGTATCAGAATCTGAGGGTACAGAATGAATGTTTGATGATGAAGTGTATGTGGAGAAACAGTGGAAGGAGGTTGTTCGGAACAAGTATGGGCAGAGCAGGTCATGGTGCAATATTGTCACTAGTACTTACGGAGTTTCAGTTTGGAGGTCAAGAAGGGGTCTTTGGACCAAACTCTCGGAGAATGTTACTCATAAGGTGGAAATGGTAAGAAAATTCTTTTTTGGATGGATGAATGGAATGGCCAGGCGGCATTGAAGAACACCTTGATCTCTTTTCTTTGTGCACTAACCCTGAGGCCTATGCTGTTCGGACTCTTCAAAAATGTCACAAGAGCGTGTTGGATACTCCAAAGGTAGTGCATTTTTGTGAATCCAACAGGGGTGCAGCAACAATTATGGAGAGGAGCAACACAGCCTAAGGCTGCAGTGGCTGAAACTTGGTCCATAAATGGATGTGATATTCAACTTAGGAGATATTTGAGTGATTGGGAGATGGATAGAGTAGATCAACTATTACGAGATGTCAGCACCTTCAAAGGAACTTTTCCAACTTCAGATACAATCAGTTGAGGCATACTACCGATGGCAAATTCTCAGTGAACAGATTATATAAAAACGAGGTGAGGGAGTGACCAGGAGGGGAAACAGGACCATGGGAGCAGATCTGGAAAAGTTGCACCAACTAAGGTTAAAATTTTTTCCTGGGTGGTGGCTACTAAGGCATGTCTAACACAGGTGAGGCTGAAAAGAAGGGGGTCTCAAATAGTTTCCAGATGTTCTTTTTGTAACGAGGAAGAAGAAACTTAACAACTACCTGTTTTTGCATTGCAAATTAACTTCAAAGATCGGTCAATATTTCTAAGTCCCGCAGAAACAAACTGGCCAATGCCAGAACAATATTGCTGATTTATTGAGCTGTTGGATTAGGAGGGGTGGGACCAAGAGCCAAAAGAAATAGTGGATAGTAATCCCAACATGCATATGGTGGATAGTGTGGAGAGAGAGGAATTAGAGATGTTCTGCGGATAGGTTTAGTTCCATTCATAAAGTTAAATAGAAATGTATTATATCCCTTTTATTTTGGTGTAAAGAGGAATGTATAGATGAAGTTGAACAGATAGTAGATCTTAGGTTCCTTGTAATGTTTTCTCCTAGTTTGTAATTCTTTCTTAAGGTTGCCAGCATGTCCTTAATGCTGAGATAATATGACGTTACTAGTTCTTAAAAAAAATGCATGAATTGTTGCAGTGAAGGAAGTCAAAAGGAGGAAGAATGAAGAGGAAAATAGGTTCTATAAATCTACCAAGAGCTTCTTAGAGATGACTCCTCAGTCTCACGGAAAGGTTGCTTAAGTTTAATAACGTTCAGGATGCAACAAAGTAAACTCAGTTTGTTTACCTATTACCTGCTATCTTATTTGTTAGTGCACATTACATGGACCAATATCATCTATCAAATGTCAATTCTGAGCCCATAAGTATGTTGTTTTTACATTGGATGCGAACCCATATAAAAGTGTCCTTGATAAAATATATCTACTCAAAGAACTATGCAAGAAGAGGTTATTTAAGAAGAATGCTGGATGAAGTAATCCTTCGGGGTTGCCCAGTGGTTTGAGCTTGGGACTTTCATGTTTGAGGTCTCAAGTTCGAAACCCCTTGCCAGCGAAAGCAACGGGTTTACCTTCTAGGTCGAGCTCGTCGCACCAGGCTTGCCTAGTGCGGGTTACCTCTCCTATGTGGTTTGCGAGCTATTGCATAGGAGCGGGGTTTTACTCTGTGCGCACCGAAAGGATAGCGGCTGCGGGTTTCCCTTGTCATAAAAAAAAAATGCTGGATGAAGTTGGTTGCAATCACAACGGATTATGTGGTGTTTACTGTTCCT
The DNA here is from genome assembly GCA_022817965.1 of Solanum lycopersicoides. NCBI lineage: Eukaryota > Viridiplantae > Streptophyta > Magnoliopsida > Solanales > Solanaceae > Solanum > Solanum lycopersicoides. The sequence continues at coordinate 92,936,974 of CM040629.1, read as the reverse complement.
TTTTGACATGTTGGCTTCCTTTTCATCCTAGTTCAGTTACTTCTAAAGGTTTTTGATGTCTATCCAGAATCAAATGTATCATCTTGCTTCTCAGCCAAGAGTGTGTTTTAGATGTAAAACACTTCTGATTATCTGCTAATATTGTGGGGCATGCGGTACTAGATAGAGGAAAATACTTACTGGACTATAAATCTATCTTTGCAGTACACGGGGGATGCCAATAAAAATTGTAGCATATTCCACTTATACCTGATGGAAGATTTAGTAATTCTGTATTCGTTGTCTTGCTTGTGTTCCCCACTTGTGGAATCACACTGGGTTTGTTGTTATTACTGTTGTTGTCTTGCTTGAGTTAAGGTGAGTCAGATCTCAGTATTCACAAAACACTTTGATATTATCATTGTTCTTATAAAATTGATTCAGTCACAGTCCTCATCTCCATTTGGCTTGACTCTTCATACCTTGGCGTGGGGTTCAACCTTTTAAATACTGACAATTTTACTCATATTTTAGTTATTAAAAAGTTTTGAGATTTCAAACTTCACTTTTACTTATGTGTGATTACTTAATGCTTCTTGTAGCTTGAAAATATAGTGAGGCTCTTGTTGGAGTTGGAACCTGAATCAGATCCTGTATGGCACTACTTAAATATACAGGTGAAGCATCCAAATCCAATATCATCCTTTTAATTACATATTAACATTATGCTTAGGTGGATTAGAGGGGTGTGGGGGCGCTCTGCCCCCACAAGATCCAATACCCTTTGCTGGAAGGTGTTTGGTTTGGACCCCTCAGATAGTGTCTCCCTTTATGGATGTGGCAAATGATATCTAGCTTTATGAATGACATTTGAATCTGACTTATCTACCATAGGAAAAAGTGTTGAATGTAATTATGCTATTTTTCAGAATCACAGAATTCGTGGCTTGCTTGAGAAATGTTCTTTAGATCATGAAGCTAGGATGGAGAATTTACAGAATGAGATGAGAGCCAAAGCTTCATATGATGCAAAATGGAGGCAAATTCAGCAAGATCTGAACCATTCCGTAAGCATTACTGTCTGTATTAAGAAATCTGTTGTGGTTATCAATTTGACTAGTTATTAATGACCCTCATTAATGTTATAAATGATTGTCAGTCAGACATTGATTCGGAACTGATAGTGATGACCGGTGAACAAGGTGATGCTTTTAGAGGAAAATATATACGTAGATTGACTGCTGTTGTTATCCATCATGTACCTGCCTTCTGGAAAGTTTCTGTTTCGGTGTTCAGTGGAAAATTTGCAAAGGTAATGAGACTCTCTTATTCTGTTTACATTATTCATCAGGTCGGTCTATATATTCTAAGACTAGAAATTAGATATTAAGGGCCCGTTTGGTCACACGAAATGAAATCATCAGATGAAGTTGAAGTTTTGTTTGGACATGCGATTTGGATTAAAAGATAAATAAAAAGGATGATAAATGAAAATGGAGATTGTAAAGCACTCACGGAAAGAGACATAAAGTTGGTAGGAAACATTTTGCCCAAAAATGAAGAGGACAAAACAATTGTGGTATAGCATAAAAATGAATATATATATATTTTTTCTACTGCCAAATGGTTGTACTTTGAAATGTTATTGTGGTGTTATTAGATTAAATTTTTAGATGTTGTGGGCATTTTAAGATAGACATTGTAATTTTTAAAATATTATATACTTGGAGGTTTGATGAAAAGGATAAGTATCTGAATGATGGTCGCTAACACAGGCCAGTCGAAGCATAATGCTATGAAATTTTATTGCTTCCGGAAAAGGGTTTAAGTCCCATATACAATAAGTATATCGACAGGGATTGTAAAATATAATCCAATCACATTAGGTAACTCAGTCTGGATACCAATAAAGGTTCCTTGATTTTTGCTACAGTTCATCATAAGTGATTCTTGTCCGGGTCTCACATGTTTGTGAAGTTGATTTAGCATATAAAAATTAACTTGCATCTCCCGAGCATTCTATTGATGCAAAACAGCCCTGTAGACAGCAAATTTCATAGTATTCTCAACATTACCCATTTATTTTTCAGTGTTGTTACTTTTCTGCCACTTTTTGTGTTGGTAGTTCTGTGAAATAGCACACTCACGAGTCACGGACCTCAACTTCTGGGTTTCTTGGCACTATGAAAACAAGCATCCGTGATTAGATAGCTGAAATCTGCCGCACTGATTTTTGGCCGTGTCCATCTGTGATGGCCATCTATCTTGTTCCTTTTAATTATAGTTTCTCTTTCATTCTTTTTGTAATGTTTGGCAACTTCAAGTGGTATATTCCTAGGGATAGATCTAGTTATTGCCATTTTTTTCTCGTTACTAGAGAAATTTGTTGCTTCTCCAATTTTCGGTGGATGCGCATTAGTTTTGCAGTCTTTTCTATTGAAATTTGCTTCCATTTTCTAGCTTTTTGATTTAGTGGTTCTTTTCTTGTAAATAGGCATCTCAGGTGTCTTCTGATTCAAATGTCAATGCCTCTGCAAAGAGAACTGAAGAAAAAGTAGGAGATGGAAAGTACTGTAGTCATTCTCTTGATGAAGTTGCTGGGATGTTGCAGAGTACTTTATCAGCTTATGGATCCGAGGTCAATGCTTCCTCTAAAATTGGTCTTTATATTTTACCTTTTGTATCACTTTCTGTTGAGACAAACAGTACCATTATTGCCAAACAACCAGTTTAACCACTGCCTAATTCAGAAGAGAATACGACCATCACAATCCATATTAAAATAGACTAGCTTAGATCTCATTGAAAGATAATGACAGTCGGGTAGTTATAAATGACTTTCCTGCAAAATATAAATTCTCACGATGATTCCAGAATTGATATGGAGCTTTTTCTAGTAGATCGGATAAGCTTTTATGATTTAATATGTATCATGCTTCTTCCTAACGTACATCATTGAATGTTGAAATTACTCACAGGTTCAGAACACATTTCGAGATCTTGAAGAATCAAATATTCTTTGCCCATACATGAGTGATGCCATAAAAGAGATATCTAAAGCATGTCGTGCTTTTGAAGCCAAAGAATCAGCACCTCCAGTTGTTGGTATGTTAATTTTCTAAGTTGACATATGCTATTGTCTGTGAAATGTTTCCAAGTGATATCTCCGGTGATTAACAGTTACGGCATTGCGCACACTTCAGTCTGAGGTCACAAAAATCAATATATTGAGGCTCTGTTCTTGGATGCGTACTACAACTGAGAAGATAACAAAAGATGAGACCTGGATCCCAGTATCTATCTTAGAGAGGAACAGATCTCCATATACAATTTCTTCCTTGCCTCTGGCTTTCCGTTCAATTATCACATTTGCAATGGATCAGATCAATACGTAAGTTATAGATGTCGCAAAATGCTGTATGTATATTTAAACATATCTGTACCTGTGATCTAACCCTCCTGCTACATATCTCGGTAAGCTGAAGGGTTTTTCCCTAGGTAGCTTCTTTTCAATTCACAAAATACTTGTAAAATTTGCCTTTAATGTTTGCCAGGAAGTCGTTTAGTTTAGCGTCAACTATTTTAAATATAGAATACGTGCATCCAAATGCATGTGTATGTGAAGCTATCAAGAGAGATTCAAGTATACATAGGCTCACGAAGAAATATATATGTTAAAAATAGACTTTCGTTTTCCTCAGTGCTATTGATACACGCTCGTGTCCAGACATACTAAGTAAGGGGGATTTGATTTTAATTGTACTGTGGTTTGGTGATACTTATTGACTTACCGTAACTAGTTATGCGACAACTCCTCCTTGAATGTTTTATAAGTGAAACAATTTCGAATGGCATCTTCTTATGGAAATCCTAGCTACTCTTAGCATTATATTGGGAAGTCTCATTGATATTGCTTTACATATTCGTCCATAGGCCAAATACGATATGAAATTATTGGAGACTCAAAACACGAATATGCAAACATGATGATTTATGTTTTGTTCTATATCTCCATTAATTTAGGAACTTTTGCTTGCATTTTACACCAAAGATCTTTTATGCAGGATTATACACCAAAGATCTTTTTCTGGCTCTATATTTAGCAGATACATAATTTTCTTGTTAGTGAAGATGTAGTGACTCTTGTCTTCTTAAGTTGCTTGGGCACTGTAATATAGGCCATAAGGAAATAGACTTAAAATTGTTACTCGGAATGAATTTTACAAAATGTACAAACAGTTGGTCGATTATTGCACACTCGTTTCTGTATTTTTATTCTTTCCAGAATGATCCAGTCTTTGAGGAATGAGGCTATGAAGTTAGAGGACATATTCTTGCTGCTTCAAGAAATTCAGGAATCTGTTAGACTTGCCTTTTTGAACTGTTTGCTTAATTTTGCCGGTATGTAAAGCAGTTGATACCTCAGCATTTCAGTAGCTGATAGACTTTGGAATATAATACAAAATTTTACACTCTAATTAGGCCAGCTGGGCCACACTGGCAATCAGCTTCTGAACGAACATGACAGAGAGAGTTCACATTTTCAAAATGGACATGCTGAACCAGAAGATAAATCATCGGATCCTCTTCCAGGAAGTATTGTTAATCCACATCGACAGTTGCTGATGGTCGTAAGTAATATTGGATATTTCAAAGATGAACTTGCTCATGAATTGTACAGCAAGTACAGACGAACTTGGCAGCAGTCGAGGTACAATAATAGCTCTCGAATACTTTATAGCTTTTAAATCAAGTTAAGCAGAACAAGTAGCTCTCTAGTACTGTATAGCTTGTCCACTTCATATGATTTCTTCCGTCGAATATAATGTGAGAAACATAGCGAACAATCCACTCAATAAGGCTTGACAGGATTAAGGGTACTTCGTTATATCTATGTGTTGCAGAACTACGTCCAGCTTGATTGGGCAATAGGAGTTTGTTTGTTTTCCGAACCTTTTCTACTTTCTGTAAGATAACACCGAAACTATTGTCTTTTTTTAAAGGGTTTATCTCTTGACTTTTTAGTTGGAAAACTTTTTCTATTCCCAGATATTTGAAAGATGTCTCTGAACAAAGAAATAGCGATGCGCCATTAGGACCTAAAATGTTCACTTGAATAGTTCTTTTTTGCAGTCATCTCATCTTTAGAGACTTCGACAGAATATCATTTTGTCGAGCTACCTAACATCAAATTAACATCATACTATCTAGTGTCTTTGAATCCCCACCTGAGATGCTCTTCATTCTTGAGGGTTGGTGCAATGCAGTCTAGGAACATATCCTGCTCAAGCAGCGCTTTAGCACAGGCACTGCATGTACCTCTATGTTCTTGGCTCTCATCCATAAATGATCAACAGTAAACAACAAAAGGGAAATGAGAAAGTACTATACGGATTTTAGGATTATTTGAGTGGGTATGGATAGGAAATTAGACACTAAGTAATCTTAACTAGTCCCTAATCTGTACTCTTTATCATAAATTCAAATGATTATTGAAGTTGACTGACATGGTTTTCTTCAGATATCCCAATTTATTAAGTTTTTCAATCCTTTGATCTAGAGAACTATTTGTACTACAGACAACATACCCAGAGTAGTCCCACAAGTGGGGGTTGGGGAGGCTAAGATGTACTCAAACCTTATTCCTATTTTTTCTTTTTTTGCGTAGAGAGGATGTTTTCGATAAATCCTTAGCTCAAAAGAAGTAAAACCAAAGCAGAATTAAAATAAAAATAGTGACAACAAATTAGCAATACACAAAGCAAATGAAGCAAAGAGGGGATTGCTCAAATAGTAACACTCTCCACCTCCAACTCTGAGGTTGTGGGTTTGAGTTATCAAGGGAGAAAAAAAGGTGGGAGCTACGGGGAGAGATAAAAAAAAGGTAGTAGTAAGATTAAGAATAAGATACTATGCGGATACTAAATAGTACTACTAAATAAGGAGAAGATGAGAAGAGAAGGCTAGCCCCCTATCTATACCACATAAAAGTATGAAATATTCTGGTACCCTTTACCCTTTATCCTTATCCTCAATCTCTAGACCTTCCTATCTAGGGCTATGTCCTCTGTAAGCTGAAGATATGTCATGTTTTGTCTAATCACCACTCTCAGTTCTTCCTCGGCCTACCTCTACCTTTTCTAAAACCTGTTGTAGCCAACCTCTCACATCTCCTTGCCGGTGCATCCGTGCACCTCCTTTTCATATGTCCAAATCATCTCAGCCTCGTTTCCCTCATCTTGGCCTCCATGGAAGCCATTCTTACCTTGTCCTGAATAACTCCATTCGTAATCTTGTCTCTCCTAGTATGCCTACACATCCAAATGAGCATCCTCATCTCCGCTACCTTCATATTCTGAACATGTGCGTTCTTACTGGCCAACGCTTTGCCACATACGACAATGTGAGTCTAACGAGCTTACCTTTATCACTTGGTGACACATTCTTATCTCACAACACCTCGGCTGTGGGCCTCCATTTTGCCCACCCCTGCTCCAATATGATGTGTGACATCATCGTCAATCTCCTCGGTTTTCTTGGATTATAGACCCAAGATACTTGAAAATTCCTCTCTTGAGTATGACTTGCATATTGATCTTCAATTCCACCTCCTCTCACACATTACATCACTGAACTTGCACTCCATATTCTCTATTTCCATAGAATTATTTTATTCATAGTTACTTTTTCCTGGACTACGTAATATGTATATAGCTTTGTTTCTTTTCTACTTTTTTTGTTTACTCAGCTCTCGCTTTGTACTTAATAAAACCGTAGAAGATATGAGTAACAGTCGCCCAATGCACAAAGCATTCCATGTTTATGCAGGTTCCGAGGAAGGGTCGCACCTTAAAGGGTGTGATGTAGAAAGCCGTAGAAGATACTTGGTGTTTTCTACGTTTTTCACCTTTGCTAACACCGATACTAAAGTGCTGTGCTACCGTAGGGGCAAGGATGAAGAGGACGCTGATATGCAAGATCTCATTGCATCTTTCTCTGGGTTTGAAGAGAATGTTCTTGAGCAGTATACTTTGGCAAAGGTATTCATCTGTAATGGATATCCTTTTGCTTTGTTTCATTATGGTTTCCACTTGTTATTCTTATCGAGAATTCTTAAAGAAATTTTTCGAAGTAAATTAAGGTACATGTCTGTAGGAATTCCAAGTCTATGAATGGTGCACAAAGCACTATGCTAGATGCACAACTTGTTAGTTATAATCAGAGATACCTGTGCCTTTTGAAATAAATGACTTAAGAACATTCTTAGTTTCATAAAAAGTTTATGCTCCCTATCGTCGCTTAAAAAAATGTCAGTTCCCCTTTTGGTATTCTCCTAATTATCATGTCCTTTTACTTCTATTTTCCCTAAACAATGTGTCCTTTATCACTATCCTCAAGGAACAATTAACCCCCCCCCCCCTTCCCGGACCTCTGATGACTTGATCCTCAATAATTGGGAGGTGTAACCTGAAAAAACCAAAAGTTGACAACAAGATATTGATACTTTTGTGCTTGATATTGGAGAAGATTTTTCTAAAAGAATAGAGATTGCTCTTAAACTTTGCCTTGTCCCTGATTGGATGATTCGTAAATATTCTATTTTTTGGAAATATTTTGTCAGAGAAATTTGTTCAGAACAGCTGCTGTAAACTATTTGTTGGAGAGTGGTGTACAATGGGGTGCTGCACCAGCAGTTAAGGTAAGAAGTCTTTCTCATTTTGGCCTGCTATAACAGAAAATGTTTTCTACTTGGAATGATAGCATGATTTTCTATGCATTGCAGGGAGTACGAGATGCTGCTGTGGATTTACTACACACTTTAGTTGCTGTACATGCAGAGGTAAATTCTTTAACACTTTTCTAGGGATATTGTTGCTCGTTCATATTTTGGGTAGATGGAGATTCTAATCGATTTGTGTGGTGCATAGTTTAAAAAGTTCTAAATCTCAAACTCTATCTTTACTTGGTGTTTTTCTTATACCATTCTCTCCCACGTTGCTTAGTCTAACTTTCTAATTTTGGTTTTTCTCTTACAGGTCTTTGCCGGTTGTAAGCCTTTGTTGGATAAGACACTTGGTATTCTTGTTGAAGGTCTAATCGACACTTTCTTAAGCCTTTTCCATGAAAACCAAGAAACAGATTTTACAGTATTAGACGTGAATGGCTTTTGTCAGCTTATGCTTGAGGTTAGTTAAATTGTTAGTGCTTCCCGGATTCACTTTTTTTTTTTTTCTGTTTGGATGGTGCAAATACAATTTGTTTTTTCGCTTTTGTTTTGTTGAGTGCTTTGTATTTCTTAAGCTTTATGCTGGTTGCAACAAGTAGAAGCAGAAATATACTTTAAAACAAAAATGTAGAGAGGGTTCAGATTCGATTGCATTTGTTTCTCTACATATTTTTATGGACTACTGAAAGTTGATAGAATAAAACAGGGAACTGAAATGGATAGGTCATGCTCTCTCGTGACTAACTGCATGGCGTTGATTCTGATAGTCTGTATGGCTTAATCCTGCAGCTTGATTATTTTGAGACCATATTGAACACTTACTTTACACATGAAGCAAGGGAGTCTCTAAAAAATTTACAAGGGGTCCTTTTAGAGAAAGCAACTGAGAGTGTCCCAGAGACTGTTGAGACTCCAAGCAATAGTCGTCGGCAAACACGTGGAAATGATGATGCACTTCAGGATGAAAGGCAGCAAGGGGGACTATATCACCTGATGATCTGATTGTATGAAATACTTTCTCTATACACTTTTTTCCAGATTTTTTGTCATGTCTTTTTTCTATGCAATATGCTTTAGACGTTGTTAAGACATAAATTTTCTTACAGAATATTGTTTATCATCACAAGGTTGGTTCATTCCAGCCAGCAAATTTTCTGTTGGCTATGATATTTGCCTGGCACCAAACTATCTAAGTTCGACATTGTCATTAAAGTGTTTCACCGCCTTTTCTTACATGCCTTTGGATTGTTCTCAACTTCACAGGCTCTTGCACAGCAGTACAGTTCTGAGTTACTTCAATCTGAACTCGAGAGGACACGAATCAATACAGCATGCTTTGTGGAGTCAATTTCTCCGGATTCTGTCCCAGATTCAGCAAAAGCAGCTTATGCTTCTTTTAGAGGATCAATGGATTCTCCCGGTAGAGGATCTCATAGTGTTGGACCCCCAAGCTACTCCAAACAAAGACGCCGATAACTTAGAGGTATCCATTTTCTGTTCCACTTTTCGCCCCATATTTCGAGCTTCACAGTGGGGAAAGCCTCTTCATTTAGCTATGGAACACAAAGTTGTTTAGGTGTATCCTGCAAGTTGTTTGTTCTATCCAAATGTACCTTGACCTAAGAACTTGTATGGCTTCCATCTTACTCGAACGTGTAGAAGCCCTTCAGCTGGCTCTCATCTAACTGCCACGGTTTCTACTCCTGCTAATAGTTTAACACATTTGTTGTTGTTATTATGGGTTCGTGAAGCACAAGGAGATTTTACTCATTGATGTCAATTGGGGGGTCTGTGGACTTTTGTTTCTCTTCATGGAGCTTTTGGCCTAATTGGTTTCGTGTTACGTCTATTCAAGCTTGCTCGATTTGTTCAATTGAGTCCTTATAATGCAAAGTCCAATTGTTGTTTTTCTTTCTAGATTTCTGATTTATCATCCGTTCGGAGGTAGGAACGGATCTAGGGCCTTGCCAGGTTGTTCACCCGAACTCCCTCAGCAAAAAATAACACTGGATAGATTTTGAATTCCCTGAACACGGGTAGAGGCTAGCTCCGTGGTATAGGGGTTTCAAGAATTCACCTTAAAGTTATAAATTCAAATCTCAAGCGCTACATTTTTTATTTTCGAACCTACTCAATGAAAATGCTGAATCCAACAAGGAGTTTATTGTTAACACTTGGGGTTAGAAAAAACATACACTACAACTGAAAAAGGAACAATTAGATGTAATTGTGCACTATAAATTGGATTGTCAATTGAAGGACAAAAAAATTGATATTTATGAGAAAACAAAAAAAAATAAAATAAAAAAATAATATAGTTTGCAAAGAAAAAGCTAATCCAATTATTTGTTAATTTATCCTTTCTTGTTACATCACATTGAAGTTGACATGAGTAAAATCAAATCAATGATAAAATAAGAAGAAGTGGACTTAAGACTTTGAAAGTAACATTAACCATATACCCACAAAGAATTTCTTTATTGGGTAATTAATGAAATGTCCATGAAACAAAAATATTAATTTTTAAAATATTTTGTCTCTTACCTTCTTAAGAAAAAAATGTTTATAAAATACTCAACATATATATATATATATATATATATATATATATATATATATATATATATATACATTGGTTATGTACTCTAAAGTATATAAGACTATAATCCTACTATTCTTATGAAGTTACAAAAAAATGTTTATGAAATGAATATTTTATTTTCAAATTATCACAATTTTGTAAATGAATATCTTTTATCATCCATTTAGGATAATCCTGTAAAGTTTTTTTTAAAAAAAAATAATCAAATTTGTGGTTTGTTATTTGAAGTCAACATGAACTATTTTTCCCCATTTTAAAATGTCCCTTTTACACACAGCTGCTCAATGTGGGCTTTTCTTTATTATGGGCCCATTAATAGTGACATTTAACATGCACCTTCATTTTCATGGGCCTCACTTTTCAATTTATTACCCACTTGTAAATTATTCTTTTTCACCTTTTTTATGCTCCTTTCTTTTTTTGGTAAAGGGGATTGATTCCCTTCTTTCATTTTTTGTTTATTTTGTTATTTTCTTTGTTTAAGAAGAAATTGACATTTTGAGGGAAATGATTATTCTTATTTTGGAGCAATAACTCGGTATATCTACTATACGATCATTTTTTTGTGCTTATTTCTACGAATCAGACAGGGTTCGTTAAAGGAAGGAGTATCGTGGAGAATATCCTTTTGACGCAAGAAAAATCAAAGAAATAGGAAGGGAAACTTATAAAAATCTCACTAGTTTAGGGGCTAATTATTTAGATACGCGCTAATTTGCAATATTACGAATTTCATCTGATTTTGGTGCATCATGATATATGGAGCCAAAATTAGGTGTAACTTGTTTTAGATATACAATGTCCAAGTGGATTTACATATATCGAGATACATGATACGGACAACAATGGGGTGGGGCGCAGATGCTGGGCGGGGTGGTTTTAAGGCTATGTGGGGCAGTTTTAAGGATATGTGGGGCGGCTTGAAGTGAGTTTTTAAAAACTAACTCGGGGGGGATGGGGGGGCGCAAATGTTGGGCGGGTTCAAACTTAATTTTAAATTTTTACATGTTATAAGAGTAATTGAGCATTATTTATTAAGATAATTTTTTTAGTCTCTAAAATATTCAAGATAGTAAATGAAAATGATTCAATCAAAACTAATATGTTTTCTTTCAGTTTCCAGTTAACGTCAAAAAAAATAAAATTTTAAGTCATTATCTATTTATTTAATACAACTTCATGAGGAAATGTATATATTTTTATGAATTTTACTTTTGAGAATCAAGTAGCTTAATTAAAAAGGACAATAATCAAAAGTTTATGCGGGGGCAAGTTGAAAATGAAAAAAGTTGTTATGCAGGGCGGAGTGGGGTGGATAAATTTTTTGCAGGTTATACAAAGGCAAATCTTGTTCACTTCCCTCGCTTCCTCCCGTCACGCTCGCCATACTCATATCTTAGGTATATGTGAATCACACCAAATACATACAAACAGGGACGGACCCACAGAGGGTCAAGTGGGTTCATGTAAACCCACTTCGTTGAAAAATAACACCGTATATATATGTATATTTGACCAGTTTTTAAAATTTTATATGTATATAATAACTTTTTACCAGACTAACACAAGTGTGACCCTTGACCTAGTGGTGAAGAGGGCTAAATTTTCCCATCCTACCTGAGTTCAAATCCCTTTTTTCACATTTTAGTTTTATTTTTTATATCTTGAACCCACTTTGTGAAAATTATGAGTCCGCCACTGCATACAAGTACATGTATCTAGGATATATGGTTATTTCGCCCACCTACCTCCCATCTCACTCTCCTTTTTCTCATTTTTTTTAATGTATCTTTCTCAATATATGTTATAAAATTTTTGATTAATGATAAAATATGTAATAATTTAAAAGTATGAATGTGTATAGTTAATATATATTATATGAATATAAAAGGGGTAAAATATGGAGATCTATATGCATGAAAAAAGTGGCCACAATAATAATATCCATGATTAAGAGGGTGACACAAATCAAACAAGGTACTTTACGTTTTATATACTTAGGTTTTCTTATTTACTATGAAAGAAATAAACTACATTATTATACTTGAAATGGGTGGCCTGCAGTTTACTCTTCAATTTTAATAATTCTATTTTTTAATTATTAAAGACATAAAAATAAAAAAAACTTTTTTATATTCCGCCGCCCATCCTCATATTAAGATAAAAATAAAAATAGGAGGTTAGCATGGCAAAAATAAAACAATTAATTAATATTATTATACATTTATGTCATAATGTGATATTCACCTTCTCTTCGAAAAACTTTGAATAAATTAGCTTCTAAAATAATACTTTATCTATATCTTTTACTCTCTTATATTTTATTTTTGAGAGTTAAATCGTATAAATTTTGGTTTAAAGTGTATTTTTCATCATAGTAACATGAGAAAAGCAATTTATAGTATTTTTTTCATAAAGTTTTTTCGAAAATTTTCATTTTATATATTGAATTGTTTGAATTTTATTTACCTCTAAAAAATAGTAATATTTATTCTCATAAAGTGAAATGTGATAAATAAATAAATAAAAATGAAGAAAATACTATGAAATTATGTTTTGATAAATTAGACAAATAACAATCTTTAGTTCGTTATGATTTAATGCAAGAGACTTAATTTATAACTAAAAAGGCTATTAGTAGAGAACATAAAGCTCTGCATTTAAAAGCACAAGGAACTTAAAACATAGCATTAACGGCGAATTCAAAATTTAAAATATTAATTTTAATCCATTTGAATTACTAAATTCTAAACTACTAATGCGCATATTCAATAGATGTTTAGAGATAAATATAAAATTTTAGTGTTATTGGGATGGTCAATTGAATAATATCTTTCCATATTAGTTGATGATTTCTTTTTAAAAAAAAAAATATTTGTAGCTAATTCATTATAAATTTGTGGTTAAAAATTTCTACCTTTCTTTAATAGGGATTTAAAACACTATTAGACGTAGAAAATATCATACTCTATAGATCTTTAAAATAAATAGTTATTAAGGACAATTGAATTTTTTTAAGAGAAATTTTTCAAAATGTCAATATTTTAATATTTAAGAGGGCTTATTAGCAACACTTTTAATATTTAGTAAAAATGTCAAAATTTTAATTTGTTATGTATCTTATTTATGTTTTTATTATTTATTTTTATTTAAAGAATACAATTATTTAATAACAAAAGGGATAAAATCAAGGGAGAGAATATTTCTAAAAAAGGTAAAGATCACTTAATTTTCTCATCAGTTACATTTTCAAATAAAACTCAAATTTTGTTCTTTTTTTTCCTCCTATCTTAACCTTTTTTTTATTAGTTTGTATTCATTCTAATAGGTATACCAAATGAATCTATAGTTATTTAAGAAACATATTTGTATTCATATATTTTTTTCATATGTATTTATTTGTTTCTTTGAAAATGTTGTATTTCGTATTCATTTCAATATATATTTTATTTGTATTTATATTTATTCATTTCAATATGTATTTTATTTGTATTTCTATTTATTCTAGTTTTTATTTAGAATACTGTATAATAATATATAAAATACAAAAAAAAAGTATGATGAAAAAGTGAGATAATATTTTTTAGAAAAGGAACATATCACTTAGAATTCTCATCTTTTACAATTTAAAAAAAAATTCCTTTTTCATTCTATTAGATCAACTTTCCTTTGTTATGTTTTCATTATAATTGTATACTAATATTTTTTATATTTTATGTGCTCACTTTACCATTCAAATTAAAATTAATTTTTTTTTCTTTCAAACTACAAATTGTATTTCGGTAATCAAAATTGTATTACTTGATTGCCATATATATATACACGTATCTCAATATATATATATAATATGATTTATGAAAGGGTGCAAGATTTTTGGGGGAAAATAACATACTTGGTGGAAATAATAAATCTGTTGAGGAAGGATATAATATTCTAAAAAAATAAATACAAATTGACTATGAAAGAAATAAGAATACAAGATTCTGGAAAACAGATAGCATAGTAAAATAATATAATCTGGATACAATATTTTAAAAAAAATACAAATTAACTGTTGAAAAATAGGATACATATCTGTTTAAGAAATACAAATTCATATGAGAAAGCATACATAGTGAAAATGATATAATCAGAATACAATATTCTAAAAAAAATACAAATTGACTGTTAAAAAATAGGATACATTTATGCTTAAGAAATACAAATTCATATGAGATACGTATTTGAATGAATACAAATAAAAAAGAAATACAATGTTCTTAATAAAATGCAAATGATGAGTAAAGAAAAATAATTGACAAACAAAAATTAATATGAATATTATTCTGATATGAATATAATTTCGCAACCTTCTTCTTTAACTCTCTTTTTTCTTCGTCTGCTATGTTCCTTTTCTCCAATTCTTTTCACTAAATTCAAATCTGAATTTGTGTTTATTTGTGAATCAATAACCGTATAAGCAAAATTTGAAATTATTAAATAATATACAAAAAAAATCAAACAATATATTATGTATGAATGCTTATGTGGATTAATACAAATTACAATCTACTAAATCTCAAATATGAAAATAAAATCATAAAAAATAGTGTTTCAAATACTAAAATTCCAAAATGCATAAATATTTGATGAGTATGTTAACAAACTCATATAAAATCGAAAAAATGACGAAAAAACTGTAAACATACAATTCAAAATTCAACATAATTTTTATTTCGAAAACAAAATCTTATGAAATCTCGCAAAATAAATGATGATTTCGAAAATACCTTTATGTATTGAGAGTTTTTTGAATTAATCGATAGATCTGAACAAATTGGTATGAAATTGAATAATTAGTTCTTCTTCAACAATGAGAGAGAAAATAATGGTGAAAATGGTAAAAGAGAAAAAAAAAATTAAAAATCTTAAAGATGAAAATAAATTTAATGATATTAAAGTGTAGAAGAAGTCTAAATTGATTGTGAATATATTTAATGTTGGACTGTTTTGAGAAATAAAAAAAAAGACAAATAATAGTATTTGGATATAAATTATTTTTAAAATATTGACATTTTGACATTTTTAATAAATATTTTAAAGTGTAGATGTTTTTGCTAATTAAGTTAGGAATTGTGACTAGTTTACTAATTTTTCCTTTTTTATTTTTTTAATATGGGAAGGAATCATAACGTTTTTTCTTTAGAGATGGAAAATTTGCCCACCAAATTTATAATTTTGCAAATTCCTCCTCAATAAGTTGAAAAAAATAAATAAAATGAAATTGGCTAATATTATAATGATATTAATTATCGTATACTTTTGGAGTGTAAAATTCACATATAATATATACTTTAATAGTATGCAAGAATGCAACATCGTGATACAACATAATTGTATATCCCATGTGTATATAACGTCAAAATTGTGCTATAATTATTTTTAAAGAGACAATTTTGTAAATGGATATTGTTGGATAATTTTCTTACTTCGGAAATCATATGAAAATATAAAAATCACCTTGATAATTGAATTTGATGTGATTAAATGAAATTCATTTTTTCCTTATATTTTACATATAATATTTGACAATATATTCTCTTAATTAATTAGTGGGAGGCATGTGTAGATGCTAACATATATAGTTAGTAAACAAAGGCATGTGGATTACATTATGACTATTGTTAATTTTAATAATTTGATGATTAAACATATTAATTAATTAGCAACATCTTTTCATGTGTGTTATTAAAGCTTTGTCTCACAGAGCTATATTAGATTGCAATTAAATCTCTTCACATGCTTGTCTTGCTTCTTAATCACACTAGAATTATCTGATTAATTACCTCTAGACTATGTATCACCAACATAATCCTTTAATTAGATATTAGGTTGTATACTTTTCTAGTGTTTAGCTTAATTAGAAAGGTTTTTCAAAGACAAAAGAAAGAAAAACTCATTTGGTTTTATTAAAACAAATTTTGGTTTTGTAAGTCAAGAACAAAATGTATTCTCTCATGCATGTCTCAAGAAATTGGTTTAATATTGTAGAGTTTGTGGTGTAAATACTATTGAAACTTTATTTTTCAATATTAAAAACAAAAGGAGGAATACAATTCCTTTGAGAGCGAATATGTACGATGATAGAAAGAATCACACGACTTTTTATAATGATAGAAGAATTAATAAGATAGGAGTATACAGGTTCACAACTGGACTCTTCTCCGATTAGAAGAGTTACACCTAAGACTCTGAAGTAAAGGGAGTTGGTCCTAAGGGTGTCAACGGGTCAATCAAATCAGTCTCTGATACAAGTATTTCAACTCTTTACGGATAAGAAAACTTGTCCAAATTTTAAAATGGGAGGGCAAAAATGTCTTAATTCAAATAGTTCAATGATATTAGATAACTTTTTCTTGTTTTGAAGTAACCGTTAGTAGGAAGGATATTTTTAACTTATTTTATTAGTAATTGGAGGACATATTATAAACCCCCCAAAAATACTAACATTGAGGACATTTTTAACAAAAAAATATAACGTAACATACAATAAAATAGACCCATTTAAAATAATTCAGGGATATATTTAATCATTTTCACAATATTTTATATAAGAAAAAAGACATGCACACACTTAGTTAATGAGAGATTATAACACTCAGAGGCGGAGCCATAATTAAGGATTCGAGGGTTTCTAAATTTTAGGATAGAAGAGAAAAAAAATTTCGAACCCAGGTTACTTGTGTGGAAGCATTTCCATGATCTTTTCCTTATCATTGAACTATCAATTAATTTTGTTAGGAGGGTCACTCAAGCTAATATAAAAATATATTTATTTAATTTTCTGATACATATACAAGGTCTACCAAAAAATTATTTGATAGTCTGAATCCACAAACCCCACTCAGCTCCGTCTCTAATAACACTTCAAATATATCGAGAAACATTTTATGGATAATTGAACATTAGGTATCTCAAAATCAAGGATGAGTTACGTTTGACATTGAAATTATGTTTTTAGAAAATTATGTTTAATTGACTAATACTCTCTCCGCACGGTATTGTTTGTTATTTTGTGCTTTTCGATAGTCAATTTGACTAATTTTTAAAGTTAAATTAAATCATATTAATTCGATATTTTAAACAAAAAAATTAGATATTCTAAAACTATATGAAAATACTATAAATTGCAATTTTTTTGCATATTAATATAATGAAAAATACATCTTAAAATATTAGTCAAAATTTTTATAATTTAACTTTAAAAATAAAAATCGTGACAAATAATACCGAACGAAGGGAGTAACATTTTGACTAAAAACAACTTAAAATTTTCAAGAAAATGTCTTAGGACTCTTTGGTTATTATTGATTGTTTGTCTCTCCATTTTTCCTTTCTACCCATGTGAGGAAGTGAAATTAATTACATTTTCTCATTTAAGGGAAAGCAACTTAATTAGTTATGATTAGCAAATTGAAGGTAATATAATGTTAGTAACAACTTTTTTTTATATATATATACACATACATATATATATATATATATATATATATATATATATACCCTTATATTGTGTATTGATATGTATATTATATATATAGCCAAGGGTGAAGCCAGTAACACCAAGGAAGTTTATGTGACCCCTTTTTAGTGAAAAAATACATTATTTATATAGCATTAAATTATTATTTTTTATGTATATTAGTAAATGTTGAATCTTCTTTAATTTGTTTATACATTTATTTTTGTATACATTGTATACATATTTTATAAATTAAATGATCAAATAATTCTAAGTCCGTAACTATTCCAAAATAAATCTCCATATAATAGTCTACCTAAAGAATTGTGGATTGCACATTATTAAAGCCCTTTTAATTTGTCTACTATATAATAAATCAATAATTATTTTTTTTTTACCAAGAATTAAATAATTATATTTTTGTGGAGGAGGAAAAATGTAGTTGGGTGGTTTGCTTAGCTAATGACAGATAAATTGAAAGTTTTTTTTTTTTTTTTTTTTTTTTTGTTAATTGAAAGGGTTAAATCCACATGGATGACACATGGTTTATGTCTATAATAATATTCACATGCCTACCATGTTCAATTAAACCCTTTGTAACTTTTCCATATATATAGACAACTCACTTTGGTCCATGTCACACTCTTGGTTTGTTTTAAAAATATAAAAAAAAAAAAATGGAGGTAGAAAGAGGAAACGGAGAGGGGATTACGAGATAGAAAAAATAATACAGTAATTAATTAGTTACTATTTATTTCGTTCACTTTTACTTATTATATTTCTGGGAAAAGGATTTGATATGCCCCTTAACTTTGTCATTTGAAGCTCATATGTCCCTCGTTATGAAAGTGACTCATATACTCTTATTGTTATACCGATAAAGTTGAGTGTATATGTTTTTGTAAGTTTTTCATCCTAATTTATATGACAATAAACTTTTGAATTCATGATTTTAAAAAAACCTTAGATATTTGTATGACTGTAAATTATTTAATTAAAAATTTCTAAAAATTAAAAAGTTAAGTTATTTTTAATTATGAAAAACTGATACTTTTATGAAATAAAAAAATGTCACATAGATTGAGACGGAAAAATAATTCTTTTATATAAGGGCAACTTTCACATATAGCAAATAAAAAATTCATATTTGTATGTTATAGCAAAGTTTGCATAATTGCGCTCCATAGCAAACATATAACTGTATAATTCGCTATACATATACAATTATATGATTCTCTGGCCTAAATTGTATAATTCGCTGGCATCACCATACATATACAATTGTATAATTCACTGGCCTAAATTGTATAATTCGCTGCAATTGTATAATTCGCTGCAATTGTATAATTCGCTGGCAAATTCTGGCAAACGTTTACTATGGAGCACAATTAAATCAAACCCTAGCTACTCCATTTATTTTAGGTTATTAGTTTGCTATTATATACAATTATCCCTTTATATAATTACTGCGTGCTAGATCAACCAAGAATTAGTTTGTAAGACAAGATTGTGAAGATCCATCGAATATATATTATACTTTAAAGAGAATTAAAAAACAAAAAGAAAAGATAAATTCTCAACTTTGTTTATTAATGGTTTTTGTTTATCTTTTCAATTTTCTTGGTGGATGAAAGAGAAATAATAGATACTTACAGCAACTAAAGTTGCAAAAAAAAAAAGTTCAATTTTAAAGAATAAAAATATAGAGATTAATTGAACCAAAAAGAAAAAGAGAGGGAAAAATTCATATTAAAAACAACTCTACAATCATGACTTGTTTTGAGAATCTAATAACATTTCATTTATAGATTTTATATATTAGTGATTTTGCTTGATTATTCTGATCTAAAGTTAATAGTTTTTGAATTTTCGTTTGTCCTTTAAAATTATGAATTTTAAATTTATAACGTATATATACGAATGTAATCTATATAACGGTGCATATAATAAATGATAGTCATTTGAACATTATTCATCGAAAAATAATATTTATGTTTAGATTTAATTACCATAAATGCAAAGAGCATAAAAATTTGCAATAAAAAGAAAAAATCATGCAATGTTTTGAAAAAAATGACTCTTTATGATATCATTATGTAAATAAGAGGGGATAACCTTTGCCACATTCCCCTTAGAGCTTGGGCCATCCATTTGTGTGTACATGTTCACTAAAATTAGGAAAAATATTTTTTTTACTATTAGACTCGAATTTAAAATTTAAATTTTTTAACGATCTTTATAATATCTTTTACTTAATATATGATAATAACAGGATTCATGATCAAATATTCTAATAAATATTTAAAAAAAATTACGCAAAAATTACTGAGTTTCGATAAATCCGCCCCTATTTACAACTTACAAAGTTGAAGGACCCTACCATAATGTGGTGTGCTATGCTGTAGTATGGAGTTTGTGCAAAATAGTTCTTGCCACGTTCAAAAAGAAAATGTCCATGTGAATTCGTGTTTGTGTTTATATGTAAAAAATATTTCTAAAATTAATTATTCGTAAGTTGAATAAAAGAAGAAGCAAAATTTAGAATATTCAAAAATTTTAAAAACTGTAATCAGTAACGATTATTTTACGTCTTTAAGAGGGCATAACTTTAAGATTGAACGTGAAGGATGAATAATCATCTCTTATAGAATAATTAATTTCTTACTTTTATGAAATAAAATAAACTTGATAAATATTTTAGATATCAGATATATAGGTACATCAAAATCAAAGTTTAAAAAAAAAGTTATTTGACTCAACGAATATAATAGTAACGTTATATTCTTTTGGGTACTTAAGAAATAGTTGTAATTCAAAAATATTTTAATTTTTAATTTCAATTTCAAATACTTTTTGTTTTAAACTATCAAACATAATTTTATCTATACACCTACTAATTATATTCAATTAATTAACAAAGTTAACAAAGAATCCACCGTTAACGTGGAAGTGGAATAATTCTTCTAATATATTTATTAGAGAAGTTTGAGCATAAATCAATAATCAAAATATTACACAACTAATTTATATGATGGTCCGATGGAGTGATAAGTGTTCTTTTATTTTAAATTAAAATTTCGTGTTTAAAGCAAGAAAATATATACGACTTTAGTAGAAATCGTTTTTATCTCCCATCAAGAGAATTTTCAGTATAAATTCAAATTAGTCAAACTTCAGAGCAAATAACAAACAAACAGTGGCGTAGCCATAGGGTGTCCAATTGAACACCCTTCGTCGAAAAAAATACCGTATATACAAGTAAAATGATACATCAAATAATTAAATAACAGATTTTGAATACTCTTAACACAGCATGCTATTGTAACCTAGTGGTTTCATCTCCTTGGAATAAAGTAGTGCTCGTGTGTTCTACTTTTTGAAAAGAGCTCTTATTATGCCTTTTTTTTCTTCTGATTTCTCATTCGGTGTTCGAAGCTCACATTGAAGCTCCGAATAAATTCGGATCGCGCTCTGCAGTGTCCATTCGGGGGTGGCGGTCTAACAGAATTTTCTTCATACCCAGAGCTCGAACTCGAGACCTCTGATAAAGGGTGAAACACTTCCACAAGTGCACCATAACTCATGTTGGTACACTCTTATATATTATGCTATTTCTAAACACCCTTTGTGAAATTTCTAACAGCTCCGCCACTGCAAACAAAAATAAGAAATAGAAAGGTATCATACCAAATTACCAATTATACATGGTAGCTAACCACCACTATACCTTAATAGAGTATTAATCAAACTGAAAAAATTGGCCCAAAGAAAAATTGACACAAAAATAATAAATATTGCAAGGTTATCGTGGGGGTATTAATTAATCAATTAATAAAACTAGAGTTTGAAAATAATAATGCTATCATCAACAATAAGTGATTTCAGTTAAAAATTAAAACATATTAAATTGATTTACAACTGTACAAAAAAAGATGTATATCCAAGTGTCTTTTTAATAATTTAAAATATAGATGTTGACACATCATCTTCATCCAACTCATAGCATTAACTTCTTCAATAGTATATGGGTATAGTATATTTAATTTACAATGATTACAATCTCATATTATATGTTAATAATATTTTTAAAATTATTTATTGATATTCAATATTTAAATTGATATCTGATCAATCTAGATTTATATCGAATATGATTTATGTGGAAATAATATTTTTTATTAAAATTTTATTTATATTCAAAATTTAAAATTTAGACTTTTGATTAAAATCAAAGCAGCACCGTCCACGACACCACATTTCGAATAGGTAATAATACTTACTAACATGAAGACATCAACTATTTCATTTTTGTGTTTTCTAAAAGTAAACTCAATTATGCTAACAACACCCATTTTCACATTGCCAACAAGGATTTGTAATTAATTAAGATTAAATCACATTAATTAATTTAATTAATAATGTCAGCTAAAAGAATCTTTCTTACTCACCACTAAATTGACAGTAAGTAGTGCTTGGCATCAATTATACATATATATATACCCTATACTTTTAATTTAATTATGGCCCTTTAATTATCTATACATTATTATTGTCTTCGTCAGTGTGAACGTATGTAGAAAGTAACTTATAATTAATTATCAACATTATTTTGGCTCAAATCTTATGAATGTATAATAAAATTTTAAAATCCAATATAGTGTAGTAAAATCTCAAATTTAAATTTATGATATTTAAATTTTGAATCTGTCTTTCATTATTAATGTCAAGTTTTACATCATGTATTCGTAAAAAAATCAATTCCTCATTTTGAGTATTCGAATTTTATTCCTTAATTTCAGACTTTTTCAAGGTCCATAAATTATTTTGGAATTTGTTGAGATGGTTTAGGTTGAAAGTCGAGAGATTCAAATTACTTTAAGATAAGAAGAATTAGATTCGAACCATAAAAAAAGAATTTTAATGAAAGGAAACATAAAAGAATTTGGACTTGAATTTACGTTTGATATAAAGGCGTTATAAAATAAAATAAATGAAGTAATATTTAATATTAAATAATAATATATTTAGTATATCATTTTATAAATAAATATATATATCTATTTATTTCTAATAGACCCTCGACGTTAAATCGAAACGAACTTTCAAGAGAACATAACAATACATAAAATTATACTATATGGACAGACGGTATATAGTTAGGTAAACACGTTGGATCCAATGAAACACATATATAAAACAAATTAGGAAAAATAAAGTAAGCTCAGAAACGAGCTACAAAAAGATAATTAATTATATGGACCAATTTATAATTACCATCCATATAATATATACATAAAAAAAATTCATAATATACATATAATTAATCAAATTTCTCACACACACAACTTATATACATAGGATAATAGAAATCGATGAATTGATCTTCTATAACTATATATAAATTGAATTAAAAATAAAATATATATTTACTAACCAAAAAAAATACACATTATTTATTAGACTTTAAGAATATATAATATATCTATTTTTAAACAATAAATATTCTATTTTTAAATCATAACTTGAAGGATATATTTGTCTTTTCCACTTTTTACTTTTTTTTTTCTCCAGAAAATCAAATATGATTAGTAGTAAAATGTAAAGAAAATGCGGCTAGTCTTCTCATCATCAATTACGTGCCATTCAATGTCAAACGAGCCCCAGAGCAGCAGATAAATCCCCTTTTTTATTGATTTTCGTGTGTTATAATCCATAAAATTTTTAGTGATCTGAAATTTCAATGTTATTTTTGCCAAAATTTAAATGGACGTCCGTTAAAACCTTATCGTATAGTCTTTTGTCTCAATTTATATGACGTTATTTAATTTGATATAATTTTTTTTAAATATATATATATATATATATATATAATTCAAAATAAAAAATAAATATTTATATAATTAATTTAAAATAATTTATTAAAAATAAAATAAAAGAATTATTAAATATAAAAATATTCAATTTTTTATTAAAGTTAAACCAAACAAAAAAGTAAATCATATATCACGTACATATTACTCTAACAAATCACTTTGGAATTAGTTGAAATAACCCAAAATAATGCATTATTTAAAATTTTCCAGCCTAGCTCCAAAAACAATATATTTTGCTTATCTCACTTGTTCACGCAAACTATAAATCAAGATTCTACATGTATAAATTATAATTTATGTACTAGTATTTGATTATAAATCATTTGTAATTATTGCTCATTTGTATTTACATGAATTATTGATTGGTAGGGTCCATAATTGACATTATTTTATTGGTAACTCTTAGGTAAAAAAAAGTTTGACTCCACACATTTAACTAACCTATATGCAATCATAGGCAAATTAGGTCCACCATGGGGAAATAATTGTTTATGATTATTCACAAATTATTTTTTCAATAAATATATAAAATCTTTGATTTTTTTTATAAAATAAATTATAAAGAGCAACAATAGTAAATATCTTTAAATACTTTGGACCAAACAAAAAAAATAAGAAAATTCGCTTCAATTTTCATTCTATAATATGATCATATTACGTTAATTTTATTTATTTTGATATTTTTAAATTATTATTTAAATTCATAAGAGATAAAGATAAGTCAGTTATAACTTAGATACATTTATTTTTCTTTATATTAATTTCTTCATATCCATGCATATTAATAAAATCATGACTTATTTAATAAATAATTTAAAAATAAATCAACACAAATAAGTTAGTATTATATATACGTGTATTTTTCTTCCAACAAAAATACACATTTTTTCATATTGTTTTATTTTTAAAGTACTTATTAAATAGGTCATTTTTTTATAAAAAAAATTATGAATTAATATGAAGAAATTAATATAAAGAAGAATAAATTTGTCAAATCATAATTAAATTATATTTATTTTAAATAGATACAAAGAATTATTATAAATAATTAAAATAAAAGAGATAGATATAATATCGTTAACCATAAAAGATGTGAGTGTTATAAAACAAAATACCAAAGAAGGTCTCCGAAATTATCCTAACATATAATTGCTTACTAAATTATTTGCAACTACTTTTTTTAAAAATCTAATTAGATGTATCAATTTATATGAGTATTTTTTTTTAAAAAAAATATAAAACTAGTATTGCATACGTATAAAAAGACAAAAAAAGTAGCTACGTAAAATGGCCCCTAAAAATTAATTTTTCATTTGTACACTAAAAATAAACACTGAATAAATGATGATAACTTCCTCTTGAAAATCTCTTACTCCATTTATTACGGTAGGTTGCAGTCCTAACTAACAAAATTTACTTAATTTCAACATCAAATGACCTACATCTCACTAATTTAATTTTTTTCGTTTCGATATTTCGTATCTGCTTTAAATTACGATTAATATAAAATTAAAATATTTTATATGAATTATAATTCCATTTTAATGCTTGAATTTTGAAACTTTTAATTAATTTTTTTCGAAAGATATTGATAATCCTAGTTTAATATTTAAAAATTAACTATGATCGACTTTCAATGCGTGATGAGCATAGAATGCATATAGTATAGAGATAATTTTATCGTTACTTGATTGATCGATTTATTTATTAAAGATTTTGATTTCAATAAAAGCGAGTTGCAGCTTGCGATTCGAGGAACAGTTTATTCATTAATATTTTAACCCTTAGGTTTTGAACAAATTATTATAACCAACTTCTTTTCAAACTCCAAAATTGTCACTCTCCAGCTGTAGGGTCCCCTATACCTACGTGGCTACATAAGCTCCATAATCTTATAAATTTATTTATTCACTCCATTAAAAATAAAAATATTTTTTAAAAAATAGTAGGATTATTAATAATTGTTTTCTATAAAAAAAAAAAAGTAGTATTTGCATGCAATTGTTATAGACGAATGATTTTACAAAAAGTGTATTACTATAAAAAAAATATCATTGTTATTTAGATAGAATATTCTTATATAAAAATAAAAACATAAAAAAAAATCTGATCTAAAGAAAATCAAGTTATTACAACGAGGAGTCATAAAATATGATAAGTAAAATGAAACAAATAGAGTAGTATTAAGGAGCCATTTAATACGAACAATAAGAAAAAGATAATCTCAGGATAAAATATAAGATTATTTCATTGTGTATTTAGTAGAAGTGATATGTACCAGATAACTCATCTAATATTTTTGTCTCAGCTGAAATTAGAACCTGAAACCTCATGACTCTCAACAACTTCATTAACCACCAGACTACTTTATATTTTTTTTAATCATATAAGAAATTTAGGTGGGGGGAAATCATTTTATAAGTAGTTATAATAATAGGTTATTTTTGCCTTAAAAAATCAACTTTGAAGGACATTTTAGGAATTTCTTACAATTAAACTAATCTAAAAAGTATAACAAGAAAGGAGATCTCATATCATTCATCATCAGGTGAAGTAATATAAAATTAGTCAGATTAGCATCTATGATTTAAAAGGTCAATGGGATTCATGTTATAGATGCTTTTGCCTTTTCAATATTACCCCCACCCCACTCTATCAACCCCTAGTTTACCCCACCCCCTCTTTTCAAAATTGGGTCGGACGGAAAAAATCGAGGACTCAAACCTATTCTCATCAACAAAGTGAAAGTTCAGATAGTAGACGAACTGAATTACTAAGAGCGAGGAATCAAACCTAAACTACACCAACAAAGTGAAAATTCAGATAGTTAATCAACTGAACTACTAACTCCCGTCCCGCGCCCCACCCCTTGTTTCTCATTTTTATTTGCCTTTTTTACAAGTATAGCCAACAGCCACTGAAATCCAAAATGCCAAAAAAGCAAAGATGACCTACTTGAGCCGGCTTTTAACTATATTTAGCTGGACAGACAAAAAACAACTTATTATCCTCATCCTCTCTTTCTACACCTCTTCCTCTTTCATCTATATATTTTATATATATATATAAAAAAAAAATTATATTGTATATATATATGTATACATAATTAAAGTATATATATTTCGATCATATTGATAAGTAGATGATACATATTATTTGGTATGTATTTTAATCCACAGCTTGAATGAACTAAAGTGATCCTTTTGGGTTATCTTGTTAATAAAGAAAATACATTTGCTTTTTTATTTTTTTATTTTTTATTTTTTTGTGTATGTGTATACTTTTTTTTTTCTTTGTATTTTAAGGGGGGTGAGATTGACAGGCAGATCCCACCGAAATAAATTACTAACAAATTCACTACACCCCATCTTCATAAAAACCCACAGAATTCACCAATCCTTTTTGTTGTTTCATATATTTTTTTATTTATAATAATTTTTTTGAGCTATAATTGCTTGTTGAGAAGAAGAAAAAGAAAGAAGAGGGGTGACTCCTCTTTTAGTATTAGAGAAAAAAAAAAAAGATGCTTGGTGTTTCTTCAAGTTTAATAGCTAGCAGTACTATTACTGCTGGTGCTGCAGGTGATGGAGCTGCCATTTCGGCAGCTCCATCACAGCTACCACCGCCGCCACAAGAAGCTCCGGAGAGTGGTGGGAGTAGTGAAGGTGGTGGCGGTGGAGGAGATTTGTCGATTGGCGGTGAAGACGGAGAAAGGAACTCAGGTGGAAATCGATGGCCAAGGCAAGAAACTTTAGCTTTACTGAAAATTAGATCGGAAATGGATGTTGTTTTTAAAGATTCAAGTCTTAAAGGACCGTTATGGGAAGAAGTTTCCAGGTACTTTTTTTTTTTGGTTCATTTAATAACTCTTTCATTATCATAATCATATGCATAGAATTCAGTATATAGAGAATCTTTCTTGAACAAAATTAAAAGATCTATATTTGGAATTAAAATTTGTATTTGATGGAAAGTATTATTTATTTCTTTTTGGTGATTTTGTAGTTTTGTTGTTATATGATTTTCTGCTGATTCCAGCAAGAAATTTAGGATGAGTTTAATTTCTCTACTCATCTTCAACACTTTTTGTGCTTTTCCCTATTTTTCAGAAAATTCAAGCAAAGATGTTGATGATTAATGGTTTGTTAATTAATCATTATGTTTTATTTTATGTATATAAAAATAGTATTAGTAGTATGAGATTTTGTTTTATTATTAGTAATGAATGATGAATATGAGATGAGATAATTAAGACAAGGTGTTTTCTTTTTGTATGTTTGTTCTTTGTTATCCATTTTATTTCCAATTGTTTCATTTTTGAACTTTGTTGTTTATCAGAAAACTTGCGGAGTTGGGTTATCATCGAAGTGCTAAGAAATGTAAAGAGAAATTCGAGAATGTTTACAAGTATCACAGGAGAACCAAAGATGGCCGTGCTTCGAAAGCAGATGGAAAAACTTATCGGTTCTTTGATCAGTTACAGGCTTTGGAAAACAATCCATCTTCTCATTCTAATATACCGCCACCTCCATTAGCAGCAACACCGATAACAATGGCAATGCCAATGCGATCAGGAAACAATTCAGCAAATCGTCCAATGCCAACGCCAATGCCAACCCCACAAAATCACAATCATCATTTTGTTGTTTCTCAGAATACTGTTGTGATAGGAGCAGCGCAGCCTGCTGTTAGTCATGTTATGACTGCACCTGCGCTGCCACTGTCACAAGTACCACCACAGCCGATAGCTAATAACTTGAACCAGATGAATCGGCCTCAAGGTAATACTACTACGACAAGTTTTCTGTCGAATTCAACTTCATCTTCTTCAACTTCGTCAGATGAGGATATACAAAGGAGGCACATGAAGAAGCGGAAATGGAAGGAATTCTTTGAGAGTTCAATGAAGGATGTGATTGAGAAGCAAGAGGAATTGCAGAAGAAGTTTTTGGAAACGCTTGAGAAGCGCGAGAGGGATAGGTTGATGAGAGAGGAGACATGGAGAGTACAAGAGATGGCTAGATTGAATAGGGAACATGATCTTTTAGTCCAAGAAAGATCAATGGCAGCAGCTAAAGACGCAACAATCATCGCCTTCTTGCAAAAAATAACTGAACAGCAAAACACACAAACCCCGAATAGTACAAATAACACTTCTCCTTCTCCTTTTCCACTTGCTCAAATTCAATTAAAATTATCTGAAAAGCCATTCAGTACACCACCACAACCACAACCACAACCATCAGCTATCGCAGTATCACTACCAATGACAATACATACCCCAACACCAGCACCAACACCAGCACCAGCACCACCACAGGCACTGACATTACCTGTAGTATCTTCAAAATCACTTGAACCTCCAAAATCCGATAATGGTGGTGAGAATTTCTCTCCAGCAAGCTCGTCAAGATGGCCAAAAGAAGAAATCGAAGCATTGATCAGTCTCCGAACCTGTTTAGATCTAAAATACCAAGAAAATGGACCAAAAGGACCACTTTGGGAAGAAATTTCATCTGGAATGAGAAAGATAGGATACAACAGGAATGCAAAGAGATGCAAAGAAAAATGGGAGAACATCAACAAGTACTTCAAGAAGGTAAAAGAAAGCAACAAAAAAAGACCAGAAGATTCCAAAACTTGCCCATATTTCCACCAGCTGGAAGCACTCTACAAAGAAAAAGCCAAGCACGAAGCTGTACCACACAACACTGCCTTCGGATTAACACCCGAAAACACTCCTCCTCCTATCATGGCTCAACCCGAGCAACAATGGCCAATTCCTCAAAATCAACTTCACCAGCAGCAGCAACAACAACAACAACAAAATCGTGATCATCATCACAATAATGAAAGCGACAGCATGGATCAAGACGAAGACGATTTGGAAGAGGACGAGGACGAAGAAGATGAAGGTAATGGCTATGAAATAATCACAAATAAACAGCAATCATCATCAATGGCGGCTACCACAGTAACAACAACTTCTGCTACTGCTACTGCTGCAGTTTAAAATTATAAGCACAAAAATAAAATTGATAACAACATAAACAGCAGCACTGCAGTAGTGACTGTGCATTGGGAATGGCAAGTGGGGCAACAGATTGTGCAGAGATTTGTCGTATTGGCAAGAGAAGATGGTGACTGCAGTAAAAAAAAATATATAATTTGGAAATTAATGCAAAAGGCATTTAAGTTTACACATGTTTGTTTTTTTTGGGGTAAGGGGTATAGTTGTTAAACTTTTTTTTGTGGTAAAAGTATATTTTTCATTTTTATTATTTATTTATTATTTGAAATTTGAAAAAAAAAAGTTTTTTTTTTATTGAGGGATGGGAGGGTAGAGAGAAAAGAGACATATAAAAGAATAAATGCAGGGATAATGTAATTTGTACTCTTTTTTTTTTTTTGTTCATGGGGTTGTAAATGTGAGAAAATGTTACTGCATTTTGAATTTTTAATTGTTAAAAGTTTGTTATTATAACTTCTTGTGCAATAGATATACTAGTTATATCATGTGGGGTACATGATTTGATACTTCTGAGTACAGTTTGATGTATAAATCAAGAAGCATTAAATATAGTTTAGCTCAAAAATATCGTAAGCGTCATATATAGTTATAAGAGTATTTTTATTTTTTTCACATAGTTTAATGATATTTTTGTTCCTTTCTGTTAAAGAATGACAAAAGTCACACATCGATGGTTAATGAGATAAGTGGACTCATTATACGGCTTGAGCAATCCTCCTCCCTTTGAGCTAACTTTTGGGGTGTGAGTTAGACCTAAGACCTAATTTCACATGGTATCAGGGCCCATCTCACCCGATGTTGGAGCCCTCCGAAATCAAAATTACCAGATGCTAAGCACTGGGCGTGAGTGAACTCCTTATAAGGCTTGGGCAATTTTCCTCCCTTTGAGCTAACTTTTGGGGTGTGAGTTAGGCCTAAGACCTAATTTCACACTTTCACATAGTTTAATGACATTTTTTTTATCATTTTCTCTATTTTTTCACGATTTAAACTTATGACCTATAAATCAGATAATTTATAATTTTTTGATGCACTAGTCAATATATTCTTATGTAACAATTTGCGAATTCCAAAAAATATAAATCGCGCTAGATAAGTCCAATGCAATGAACTATCGATCAGATATACTTGTCTAATGAAATTGCATCTGTTATACTATCTCAGTCATCAAATATATGTCTTTTTTTTCCATTTTTTTTAGAAAGACTTTTGTATCATACAACAATTTAATTATAAAGGCCACAATAAAAATTAAGATATTAAAATTCATTTATTTATTTTAGTTTTTCTTTTATGTGTCTCTCTTATAATCTAATATAATAATATCATTGAGATTTGAATTAGAGTAAGTTAGAAATAGTGTCAATTTATAAGTATCCACCAAAATAATTTTTTGTTTTTTTGAAAAAGAAGGGAATCATTTTACAGTATACCAAAATATTGGCCAGCCAAAATTATTACTATTTTGATCAGCAATAATCTAAGGGAATATATTGTGTTTGTCTTTCTTTTCAACCAACAATTAACATTTTATTTTACACAAATAAGTACAATAAGGGAATAATTAAGTTTTAAAAAATTGTATAATATGATCTATACATTATTGTGAAATTAAAATATCGGAGGTGTACGTAGGGAAGCAATAATAAGGCAATATATACTAGTAGTACTTATTTGTAAGTTGTGGGGTCGAAAAAAAAATCTAATTTTTTTTTATTTTAGCGTTTGATATTTAGATTCAGATTCACATATTGTAGGATATATTTCTGGGACGATCGAAGGATTTTTTTCTCATCATTTTTAGAAATTTAAGTTTAAGATATCTGATTAAAGATTAAAAATCCATTATTATTCTACCACAAGTCATATTGGTGGGTTCGAAAAACTTTAAATGTAGTGAAATGAGCATAATTTTAATTGGATTGTTGACTTTCATATAGCCCACAAATGTTTGTTGTTAGAAGAAAGACATAAGAGAAAAAAGATAGAATAATAATGATGATAATAATGATAATGGATGGTGAGAAAAAAAGAGAGAATTATTGATAAGTTGTCGAGTTATGGTAATGCTTTATCTTCTCACATGACTTGTTGGGTTAAAATAAATTGATAGTATTATTTTTTTAATTAAAAAAGTTTTGAGTTTGAATTTTGAATATAATTTTTTGTTAAGAATGTTGTTTTCGAATAGACTTATAATATGCCATTTGAATTTAGTCAAAATTTAATATAGGCTTCAAATACAAATGTCACACTTTTCTTAGATAAATATGTATATGAGAAGGTCCAAATAGTACTCTTAGAAAAATATTTAATAAGTTCAAAATCAATTTATACTAACAAGATTAAAATCTATTTTCAACTAGTAAATATGTCATCTATATAAAAATAAATAGAAAAAATCATCATATCCATTTTTAGTTAAATTGCACTGATTTTAAGAAATTATACGTCTTAATTAATCTACCTCAACCTCTTTTTACAACTTCATTTATCATTTATATTACTATTTTACTATGTTATATTTTTACTGTCTCAATTTATATGAATTAGTTTATTGACAATAGAATTTAAGAAAAAAACTGTTGAATTTGTGGTTTAGTTAAAATAAGTGATAAATATTTGTGTGACTATAAATAGTTTTACTAAGATAAAATGAATATTTTAAAATCAAATTATTATAAAATATAGAAATATATCAATTGTTTTGGATAATCAAAAAAGAAATATAAATCATATAAATTGAAACGCCGAACGAGTATATATAGTTGTACTTTTCATTTCTGTGATCTTAATGCCTCGAGGCCTAGTTCTTACTTATGTTTCTGTGGCATTTGTACCTCTCCACATGTTCGAAAAAAAACTGGAATTATTGCTTGTACGGTTTGTATTTAGGTGCGAATTTAATGTGTTGATTAAACGTTCAGTTGAATATAATAATTTTGGTATAAATTTTAAATTCATTGAATATATATAAATTATCAATCTATAGAATTAGAATTTTGAACCCATAAATTTTAAATTATGGCTTCTATTTTGTAGTTGTATTCAAATGATCATAAGAAGAAAGAGAAAAATATAGAAAACATTCTTGAACTTGGCTCAAATTATTAATTTCGTAGCCGTAAAAATATGTCTCTAGATGACTAGTTAAACTTTGATACATTCTCGATCTACCACAGGACATAGCAAGTAGACTCGAACTCTTCCAAAAGCATGAGACTCTAAGAAGTCGAGAGAAATTTAAAAAACAGTTTTGAACTTGACAACAATTTAGAAGTGTACGTATTTCACTCATGTTTATAAGATTGAGCGTTTATACGTTTTCTTTTCTGTCCAACAAGAAAATAATTACCTATTTTATTTTATATATATGCATTGGTCAATTATTTAATCATGTGTGTATATATTGTATAAGTAAAGTAATACCATGTCATAAGATTCTTTTTGTCTCCAATTATTCGTAGACTACATTGATAAGTTACTTCAACTTGACAATAACTTTTTATAGACAAAATAGAACTAGCTTAAAAAAGAATAATCATAGCACGTATACAATCACTAATACATGTATAAATCGAATAATCAATTATTATTTTTCAAAAAAAAAAGAATATGAGTATATGACGTATTGTAATGCAAATAATATTTGACACAATATCAATGTATATAATTGAATTAACATAGTTCATTTGAAATGAGTCATGAGGAAATAAGTATCATGGAGCTAACTAAATTTGGAAAAGATAAGAGTTTAATGTCGATATTCTCTTTGTCTCGAATTATTTATCGTGTTTATCTTTTATACATCATTTGAAAAAATATCAGTTATGATGTATATAATAATTTCTCTTTATTTAATATTTACTTATTTATCTATATCTTTTAATAATTGAGGTGTTTTACCTTTTTCAAGAATAATTACTTGAAGGATAAAATAAAAAATAAAATTTTATCTTGAACTTTTAAATTGATAAATATTTGAGATATCTATTTTTAGAAATCATGACAAATTATAATTTTGAAACGGCGCCACATAGAGAGTATAGAGAAGAGAACAAGGGTCGCACAAAATTATTTCCCGTGGATTTTAACAATTCAAATTTTCATATTCCAGAAGAAATGTATTTTCTTGATTACTCTTTTAGACTTTATGCTATAACTCGTTAAAATAAAAAACAAGTAGACATATAGGTATGATTATATGGCCATATGAATATTCATTCTATTAGTAGATACCATTCATAATATAACTATTGGCTATATTTTGATTTATAAACACTTAATGTATAGATATTTGTGATTAATTTAAGCATATATAGAGTTAATTAGTCCAATTAGAAATATACTTATAAGCAATTTATAAACATTCTCAAACACACTTTAATATATTAAATACGTAAATAATTTGAAAGGGAGGAAAGCATGATTTTTATATGTTTAACAGACATATCATAAACATTACGGAAAATTATAGGTATTTTCTTGTCCAAAGTCCACACCAACAACATGAACCATAAAAGTGCATGGTAGCAACTAATTAAAACTCCTTTCGTCAATTTTTACGTGTTCATTATACTTATACTAGATATTGATTTATATTTGTTCAGATTACAAAAATTAAGAGATGATTTTATTATTTTATATGGAGTCCTTTGGGTGCTTATGGATCTGGTGCCTCGGAGCATCAAATTTTGTTTTTCTGAAAAAACTTTATGACGACTTTCGTAATGAGTTGGGAAAGTATCACGTATACTCAGACCATTTTTATAACATATTTTGTATTTGCAAGCCATTTTTAAAAATTACTCGACTTTCTTATTTTTTCGTGTGTATTAGCCCATGGATCTGGCGTCTCGGAGCACCCGAAAAAAATTCTGAAAAAACTTTATAAGAACCTCGGTAATGAGTTGAGGAAGCATCACGTATACTCACACCCCTTTTTAACACATATTTTTTCATTTACAAGCTATTTTTAGGAATTATGTGAATTTTTTGTTTTTTCTAACCCATGGATCTGGTGCCTCGAAATTCTCAAAATAAATTTCGGAAAAACTTTAAGAGGACCTCTATGATGAGTTGGGAAATATCATGTATACTTAACCATTCTTTTAATGCATATTTTCACATTTGCATGACGTTTTTTTAAAGAAATTACACGACTTTCTTAGTTTTTGTGTGTATTACCCCATGGATCTGACACCTCGAAACACCCAAATGAAATTTCTGGAAAAAAAACATTATGAGAACCTCCGTAATGAATTTGGAAAGCATCACATATACTCTTACCATTTTTTAAAACATATTTTCACATTAATAAACCATTGTTAAAAAATTAAGCGATTTTCTTGATTTTTCTTGTGTAGTAGAACATGAATTTATCACCCCCGGAGAATGTAAAAAAATTCTAAAAAAACTTTATGAGAACCTCTAAATTATATTTTTATTTATTATTTTAAAATATGCGTCAAACTCAAATATGGACAACAAGACAAGTATAATTTAGACATGCAACTTACTTTCATGCAATTATTATTACTTTCATGCAATTATTACTTATGTAACGGTTTTTTTAATTGTGATAATTACATGCATCCGTTGGTAATAATACAAATTTCAGATTTGACACTTTTATTTGTATAATTTAGTCTAGATAACAATAATAATAACTATAATAGTAATAATAATAACAATAATAATAATAATAATAGTAATAGTAATAGTAGTAATAGCAAATTTGGTCTCGTTTTTTGGGCTTTTTTTTAGAGATAAACAAAAACTTTTAGTTTAGTCAGATAAGTCTGAGCCTACATATGGATAAAGGATAGGAGTAATACAAATAATATACTTATAGATATAACATATACATACCTATACACTAGATATACAATCAAAGTGTATCAATAATGTATACTTCAATCATGTTGGTAAATTAGATGGTCGAAACGTACATTTACGTAAATTTTTCTTTTATTAATAATAAGGGATAATTATGGATAATGGCAAACTAAGGAAGGTAATTAAATGAAATAACTCCCTTTTCAGTTATTCCTTTAAAGGAAAAAATATGGGTCAGTTTGCTATATCATATCCATCGAATTGTATAAAACTTTCCCCCCAAAACAAAACCCTCTTTTTTCTCTTTCCCCTTTATATTATACAATCTTTCTTCTTTCCTTCAATTTCTCCACAATATTCTCACGATTTCAATTTCAAATTTACAACTTCTCTAGCATGCACGCCCTTGCGGTTTTTCAAAAGTATTTCATAAATTTCAAGGTACTGCCTAAAATCCATCTCACATTATCAATTTTTTGTTAATTTTTTTGAATTTGTTAAAAATACTTTTTCACTTCACTTCTTAATCCCTTCAGATTTTTGATTCAAACAATGGATGCCCAATCTCCATCGAAGAGATCACAAGAGGTATATCATTGAATGTTGAAAATAATGTTGAACACCCATTGTTTTCCTTGGGTCTAACTCAGGAATTTGGGGAGATTTCAGGTTCATTGTCTACCATGCAAGAGATCAGATCCAATCCAATCTCAATGATGACCCAAGTAGATTTGTGGATGGAGGTGTGAAAATCCTTCTGACGTTGTTGCTGGGTCAAGTAAGAAAAGGAAACATAATACTGATGTATTTACCGTTCATAATGATAAAAATGAAGTTGTTGGTTCTGAGACAATCGAGCATCATAAGGTATTTGTATAATCATTGTCCATGTATATGTTTAGATTTTATATTATATGTTTTATTTTTGTGTTGATTCATGCCTTATACAATTGTGATTGCATAAATGTATAATCTATCTTAGTATATGTTTTTGTGTTTCTGTTGATTCATGACTCATACAATTGTGTTTGTATAAATGTATAATAAATTATTCTATGTCTTTCTGTGCTTTTATAAATGCATAATATATTTTAATATCTGCTTTCTATTCATATATTATATTGTCTACTTTACTGCCTCCTTATACAATTGTGTGTATAAGTGTATAATTTATCTTAATATCTGATTTTGTGCTTATACAATTGTGGTTGTATAAATGTATAATTTATCTTACTATTTGTTTTTGTGTTTGTGTTGATTCATCCTTTATAATGCCTCCTTATACAATTCATGTATAAATGTATAATATATCTTAGTAATTGTTTTTTCGTATGTATTCTAATATATGTTTTACTAGCCAATGAAGCCATTTTCAGAATTTCTGCATAAAAAATTAAATTATATACATATACATTTGTAAGCTAAGAATTATTTATCTACCAGATTATACCGCCTATTTTTACGTATTTATTTTTTTTAAAAAAATTGAATTGTATAAACGGCAAATGGCATCTAACGATTATACACAAAAAGACATCCGTAACAAACTAAAATTTTACTACGAAATACAATTTTAAAATGTTTGCTATAGCCTACAATTATACATTTTTTATTTGCTATATATAAAATTTGCCCTAATAATAAACCTCTTTTTAAAACAAGCTATTAATACAAGGAAAATTACTAGTATGGGCCAATAGCTACCAATACTATGGGCCGATAGCTACCAATATTACA
This sequence comes from Solanum lycopersicoides, assembly GCA_022817965.1. Lineage (NCBI taxonomy): Eukaryota > Viridiplantae > Streptophyta > Magnoliopsida > Solanales > Solanaceae > Solanum > Solanum lycopersicoides. The sequence goes on along the minus strand of CM040629.1, from coordinate 92,899,687 downwards.
AGGATTAATTATTTAAATCCGATCTTTTAATTTACTTATTACCATTATCTCCTATAAGTTTTAAATTTTTTTAAAATTTTCTATTTTCGCGCATCACATTAATGTATCTTGTGCATCACGTTAGTGTATCTCACGCATCACATTAGTGTATCATGTATAAAATGTACCTTGCGCATCAGATTATTATATCTCGCACATCAAATTAGTATATCTCGGCATCAAATTAATGTATCTAGCACATCAAGTTAGTGTATCATGTTTAATGTACCTCGCACATGAGATTAGTGTATCTCGCGCATCAGATTAGTGTATCTCGCGCATCATATTAGTGTATCACGTATAAAATGTACCTCGCACATGAGATTAGTGTATCTCGCGAATCAGATTAGTGTATCTCGCACATCAAATTTATGTATCTCGCGCATTAGATTAATGTATCAACGCTTATATTACTGTATCCGTTTTGAGGGATTTTTGTAATAATAAACTTTTAAGGGATAGATTGTAATTTTGCGTTAAAAGTATGTGATTTTTATAATTTGTCCGTATTACAATTGGATGTTTTTCTAGCAAAAGTAGTTCTTAGAGTATCTAATCTAATTGTATCGATGGTGAATGACTTGTTTTTGATAGAGCTTCGTCTCAAATAAAGTATGTCAAATTAGGTATATTTGGAAAAGCAAAATGTTGAAAATAATGTAAGGAAAAAAATAATACTAGGAACAACAAATAGCCGAAGCAAAGAATGTACGCATTTGACCTTAATCAGACAATAACTTTGAGGTCTAAGGTTCAAATATTAGCTTAGACAAAACATTGACTGATTTTTTCGTATCATCTATTTTTATTGGTAAACGAAAATAGGAGATGTCAAATATAGCATAGAATTAAACAAAACTGGCCACCGAATGAAATATGCGCTATCGAGGCATTCGGCAATAGAAAAGCTGAAAAAACAGTAAAACATATAATATATATATATTTGACCAAGTCATTTCTACATTTCCCCAAAACCAAAATACACACACTATATATTCTAGTTTAAGATTGATGCTATCATTATTATAAATAAAAAAAATGTAACTTAATTGATTAATATGATATAGTTTAACTCGATATGAAATTAAAAATTGAAAGAAAGACATCAACCTTGTCAGAGCCATCTTGGTACAAGGGGATTCATCCGAACCTTCTTCGACGAAAAATTATACTATTTATATATGGTTAAACTAGATGGTGAACTCCTTTCGGCTATTCCGTGTGTCTATTTCTACGAATTTTGAACTCCCTTATTAAAAATCTTGACTCCACCGCTGTTTGTGAGTAGGGTAATGTAAATGCAGTCTTATTCTTATTTTATGAAAATAGAAAAACTGTTTTAATAGACCCTCAATTCAAATATATCAAAACATATACGAAAGAAAAATACAATAAAAATGAAATAATATAATAACAACAACAAATAATACGATAGTAGCCGGCTGTCTTCCCAATTCTAACATCCTATAAATATGCTTCTAAACAAACATTTGTAGCAACAAAAAAGAAAAGAAAACTTTCAATAAATAATATTTCAAAATGGCTTTGAAAGTTTTGTTGGTTGCACTTATTTTTGTTAACATGGTTATTGTTCCAATTATGTCAACAGACCATTTTGTTGGGGATGATCAAGGTTGGAAACTTAAATTTGACTACAATGCATGGGCTGAGAGTAAAGAGTTTCATGTTGGAGATAAACTCAGTATGTTATTTACCCTCTTCGTATATGTTATGTTAAATGTTTGTTCGAAATTTTTAAAAGTGCGTGTTGAATTCCTCTAGTAGAGTATATTTGAAGAATTTGGCACGAGTGAAGCACTGAAAGTGAAGAGTCTGTGCAAATCAAATTATGTTTTCATTTTTTAAGGATATATGAAAGTAAAATATTATAACTAATAAAAGATTTTGCGACAATTATTTAGTGATATAATATAATTGTAGTTATATTATATTTAGAGGCAATAATATATAAAGATATTTATAATCAATACTAAAAATGTTTTAACGACTGTGACTATAATGATATTAACTCAATTATCGCTAAATATATTTTTATGACTATTACAAAAATTATTACCACGAAATATCTCTTTTATTATAGTGATAATGATATTAACATGATATTATATAATCACTTAAATTTATTGCTACAAGTACTAGTAATTTACTTTATTTTTATTGTACTAATTCCACTTAATTTTATGAAGTCTTATGTGTATTTAATTTTTAGCTAGCCTGAGAGCAAATATTATTTTTTTTAAAAATTATTTATATTATAGTTTTAACAATTATTGTAGTATGTTACATAGCTTCTTTGTTCTGATAGGTGGCCCACTTCTCTTTGTTTCAGTATTTTTATAGTATAATTTTTATATACTATGCTTTGCCATATAATATTACATGTAAGGGGTACATAATTGGGTAATTCTTTTTTATATTGTTCGTATATAAAAATTAAACTCGTTTAATCTATGGGTGCAGTATTTAAGTACAAGGAAGGAGCACACAATGTATACAAAGCAGATCTAGCTGCCTTTCAGAGCTGTGTACCTGGCGCTAACGTTGAACCCTTAACTTCGGGAAATGATGTGATTGATTTGAAAACTCCGGGGAAAAAATGGTATTTTTGCGGAGTTAATAATCACTGCGAACAAGGGATGAAAGTCGCGGTTAACGTTCTACAAGCTAAAGATGGTTCATCATCATCAGCCTCTGGGCTTAGTACTCTTAATTCTGCATTTGTTGCTGCATTTGTCATGTTTTTGAATGTTATTGCTTGATAATATTAATCAAGGTGCTTGTAAACTGATGTATCGTGGTTATAGAAAAAAACTAATTTATCTCCTTATATACGTATACATTTTGAAGATGAATATGTTTTGAAGGAATTTCGATGGAAAAATAATTCTATGTTTTAGTGGAAATATATATATACTTTTCATAACAAGAAAAAGAATGTTGATTTAGCCTTCTATCTAATTTAGTTGGAAATATCTAATTTTCTTAATATTATTGTACAAAAATGTAAGTTTATAAACGTCATAAGTAATTAATAAATATTACTACTTATAATGGATGAGGACTAGGATTGAGAAGTAGATTCGAAGTCAAAATTGGGATCAAGAGTCAGGTAAAGTTTCGAATTCTGACTCGATTCCAAACACGAGTTTGAACCTCAACTCGAGACGTAGAATCCAACCTATCAATGCCTACCCAAACTCGAGACTCAACTTTCGATTCGAAATCTGACTCTCGTTGTTGATCTTGTCCGAACTCCTGATCAATTCAAGAAGCTTCCAAGTCGAGGTGGAGTTTTGAATCAAGATTGGAAGTCAATTATCGAGTTGACATTGGATCTCGAATCACAAGTCGAAGTCGAGATAGCAAGATTGAAAGAGAATTTTAAAAGTTTTCTGTTAATGACTTCACGTAGAATATTTTTTTTCCTTAAATTTAAGAAAAATAAATCTATTTGAAAACATTTTCCAAAATACTTAAATAAACAAAACATGAGAAATTAGTAGGAAAAAAAAATATTAGTAACTTGCAAAAAATAAAATTTGGCAATTCAACTTTCCCTAATAAAAATTTGTTATTATACCTTCCTAACAAAGTAGAAAAAATTAAAATTATTTATATATGGTGCACTTTATGGGACCCACAAAAAATTTCCCGCAAAACCTCAACTTCTGTTCCTATTTCTCCCGGGAAAATATTTATTGCCGAAAAAAAAATAAAAAAAAATATTTCGTCTTCTTCATCTTCATCATCATCATCATCTTCTTCTAGGGTTTTCAAGAATCATCTATGGAGGAGAATCCGAGCTCAAATTCCATGGAACCTCAGACACCCTTTGATCCCAATTCCAATATCAACCCCAAAACTCCATCTAAGACTAATTTAATCCCGGGTTTCAATTCATACCATCCTTCCCCTTCACGTTCAATTTACAGTGACCGTTTCATACCTAGCAGAACTTCATCTAATTTTGCGCTTTTTGGGTTGCCATTGTCGCCTAAGACTTGTAATACGGAGGATTCTAATAATGGGTATACTTCTCTTCTTCGTACTGCGTTGTTTGGGCCTGATTCGGGTAATGTAGTGAATCCAGTCACACCGGAGAAGGGTGTTCGTGGGAATGGGAGGAATTTGAAGAGACCCAATTGTAATATTTTTAGGTATAAAACGGAGACAAGACAAAGGTTGGATTCTTTGTTGCCTTATGAGTTTGATGACCAGATGCGTGGTGTTAGTACTAGTCCTGTTAAGGTTCCCCATAAAGTTCCGAAATCGCCTTATAAGGTACTCCCTTCGTCCCAATTTAAGTGTTTTAGCTTGACTGAATTCGAGAAACTTTTGAATCTTGTGATTGAACACGGAGTTTAAGAAATTAAAGAGAGATTTTTGAATCTTGTAGTGTTAAATTATTGATGTGTGTAGTTCTTTAAATCTTGTGATCTTAAACTCGTCAGGTAGAAAGAGTAAACACTTAAGTTGGGACGGAGGGAGTAATTTGTTTGAGTTTTTCAGATGATAATTATTAGTAGGATGTTTGTGTGGATAGTGAAGTGTAGAATTTGGGCGTCTTAAGTTCGAGTTTCAGCTAGATTAATTAGTGTGAGCTCATGGGGTTGTAGAGTAGGAATGATACTTATTATTATATGTTAGTCCCCTCAGCGGCCGCCTACATCACCACCTTGTTTCCTCTTTTCTTTGTTATTGGGTTCTTGAATATTCTCTGTTTTAGGATTCGATAAAGTTGTTATTTTGTTACCGTGTGAGAAGGCTTATGATGGTGCTTGTATGGGTTCTTGCTAGGTACTGGATGCCCCTGCATTGCAAGACGACTTTTATCTAAATCTTGTGGACTGGTCTTCACAGAATGTGTTAGCTGTGGGATTGGGGAGCTCTGTATATTTATGGCATGCATCTAATGGCAAGGTGAGGCTTTTGCCTTCGTTAACTTTTTCGTAGATGGAGATTATTTATGTACTTTTGCTAGACTAATGCATCTATTTGATGACCATAATTTTTTTTGTTGAATGCCTACTGCAGGTAGTGAAGTTGTGCGACTTGGAAAATGATGATAATGTTACTTCAGTTGGGTGGGCACAGCGAGGTACACATCTTGCTGTTGGAACAAGTAACGGGAAAGTTCAGGTCTGGTATGCTTATTTTGTTCATCTTCATTTGTGTTCTTATATGAAAGAGAACTGTTAACAGGGGCCAATCACTTATTCTCGAAACATTTTAGATTTTTTCTGTTAATTAGGACTACACAACTACACATCCTTACGTTAAAAGCATAGTCTCTCTCAACAGCTTATTAAAATAAATAAAAAGCTGTTTGTCCTAGCACTGGTTGTACTGTAATATACATAAAATGCCTTAATCTCACTAAATTGATTTTATCTCGATCTTCTCTGTATATGTTAATTCTACAAGCTAATTTATCCAACAAAATGAAGTAGCATAAAACTTGAAGAGCTTGTGAGGCTGTTCTCTTAGAAATATTTGGAATTTGCATCTCAAGTTTTTCTATAGATATAAAAGAAAAACTTCTCAATACATTCGTAGTGAAGTTGTCATATTGTGGTATATTATGAATGAAGTCTATCACAAACAAACCTTACGACTCAAGATAAATTCCATGGAAAAAATTATTTGAAATGCTTAAGCTTGTTAGCCTGATTGTCGTTCCATACACTTCTTGTTTCTTTTCATTTTCTTCTCTATCCTATGAATATGGGCATCCTAAAGCTAACATTAACTCTGCTGCTCTAATAAATTGGGTTTTTTATTTTTCTTTATTTATGTGCAATCTATTTCCCCAGACCCTACTTTGTGGGATTAGACTGGGTATGTTGTTGTTGCATGCACAATCTATTGCATGAAAATCAGTTTACTATTTGACATGAAAACTTATTTAGAACCTCTCTATTGGATGAAGAATATAGGATTATGTCATATTACCTTCTCTGTTTATGTGGTTAACTGATGTTCAAATCTCATTTGGCATAGTTATGGGATGCCTCTCAAGGTAAGATGACAAGAACAATGGAGGGACATCGTTTAAGAGTTGGTGCGCTATCTTGGAGCTTCTCCCAGTTGTCTTCAGGAAGCCGGGACAAGAGTATTCTTCAGCGAGACATACGAGCTCAAGATGATTATGTCAGTAAGCTGAGTGGTCACAAGTCAGAGGTCAGACTTCCTTCTTGCTTCTCATTGTTTAAGTCGTTCTTGTCAGATTTTTTGTTTCACTTCTGTCGGCATCTTGATAAGCAATTACTTCTTTTTAGGTTTGTGGGCTCAAATGGTCTCCCGATAGCCGTCAATTAGCTTCTGGTGGGAATGATAACAGAGTATGTGGTTAATTACCAGAATCAAGTTGTTCTTATCATGATACTTGCTGAGTGATATTTTTCTTCTCCTTAAGCTCTTGGTTACAGTTTCTCATATAAATCTTCATGACCAGCTTTTCGTATGGAACAACCATTCAACACAACCTATATTAAAATACTGTGAGCATACTGCTGCTGTAAAGGCGATTGCATGGTCCCCCCACCTTCACGGACTTCTAGCTTCTGGTGGTGGCACAGCTGATCGTTGCATTCGATTCTGGAACACAGCCACTAATACACACCTCAGCTGCATGGACACTGGCAGTCAGGTATTTCCCTATGATTACATATACCGGTTACCTCTTTTAGATTTCTGCCTGTCTAGATCATGCTTTTTTTATTAAATAAATCACACCTGTCAGTAAATTTTATCTATCTTCCGAAAGAAAATACTATGCCGTCTAAGTTATGTGATCAGAAGAACTATCATGCCCTTCAACTTCTTTTCTGATTATTCCATGGCATTTGGATCAGAAATTAGTTTGATTTTTTATTTTTTGAAGAACGTGTGCCAGTAAAGTCTACTATATTCCCTTGGATAGGTTAATTCTGGTTTTTCAAGAATTTATTCACCTTCGTGTGCGAAATTTGTTTAAATCTTACACGTCCTCATGCGCATACATACATCCAGTCAGCTTGCATGCACTTCAACTTAATTCATTAGGCAACTCTTTCACCCCACAACACAGGTTGCCAAGTTAATGCTGTTTACTAAGGTTGGAGCAAGTGGGCTCACTTTTTTAGCTGGGATTGAAACTGTTGTCACTACCATGGCTTACCTAGCATGTCATCACGTTGTGATCTCCAAGAACATTTTAAACCATTCAAAACTAGGTTCTGCCTTTCTAATTGATTCACTGAACAGTAATGTGGACATCACTCTGTCATATCTAATACTCGGTTTTAATTATTTTGTATGTGAATGACAACATTACGGTTGTTTCTGTTACTGCACTTTATCCTGCTTATCCAGTCCTCCTATTTTCTTAAGAGAGAGGTGTCCTCAAATTTATTTCTTACACATTGCTATTGGACTAATCAAACCATCATAATATTCCTCTTTGACCTCCCCCGCCCATCCTTGTTTGTCTCAAATTTCCTGCTCTATGACCTTCCCCACAAATCAATTTTGTTTGTGCACAAGACAAACAGCACTATAATTGTGTTGTCGATATTATAGGCCCTCCTACAGGTATAGCATTAGAGACAAATGCACATAGAACCTGAGAAGTTTTCAAAACCCTGGAAACATTATCAAGTTTTTTTTTTCAGTTACACACATTCTGTTGATTGCGTTATAGTTCCTAAACAGCTAACAGTTGGAAGAGTTGCTGAAATTTCAGAAATCTTTGAAACGAGAGGGAGGGCAAACAAAAATGGGAGATGGAAAGGGTGGTGGTGGGGGTTACAAAAAATTACGGGATTGTGCGAGATACTTGTATATGTAATCATGTCGTTTTGAATGTTTAGATTTACAAGGGCCACTAAATATGGCTACTAAGATATACTAACTCATCTGATATTGTGACAGGTTTGCAATCTTGTGTGGTCGAAGAACGCAAATGATTTAGTCAGCACTCATGGTTACTCGCAAAATCAAATAATACTTTGGAGGTATCCTACGATGACCAAGGTATATGAATATACATTATTTTTAGACATATCATGTTGTACTAGCTTCATTATGTGTTATTTTTCTTTATTATCTCAGATAGCTACTCTGACTGGCCATACGTATAGAGTCTTATATCTTGCCATATCTCCAGACGGACAGGTAGCTAAGATATTTTTGTGTACTTGTCTTTAATTGCAGCAGCAGCAGCTTTATTTTCTCTGCTCTGATGTTTCTAACTGGTAAGTATCATCTTTGCAGATGATTGTGACCGGAGCAGGAGATGAAACACTTCGGTTCTGGAATGTCTTCCCTTCTCCTAAATCTCAGGTAAAACATCTGTAAAAGGATAGTTATAGTTAACTTACAAACTTATTTAGCATCTTAGTGTTTTACGACATCTCACATGTGAATGACATTGTCTAATGCAGAACACCGAGTCTGAAATTGGGGCATCTTCTCTCGGCAGAACACAGATTAGGTGACTCCGATGTAATTATTTCTGACTACCCCTTAGCGTTGTTTTCTCACGAAGCACAAGCAGTAAAGAGGAGCCTTTTTGATCTGTTTGATGAGAGATACTTGTAACCGGCGTTGATATCCTTCATCTTTCAATAACATGTATTAGACTTAAAGAGTGAGATTATTCTGTGAATAGATCAAAAAGTGTACAGTTAGAGATGTTAATTATTCCTCATTAACATCTTTCGGGCGTTCTGTAAATAAGAGAGAGAGCGAGGGAGGGAGGGAGGGAGGGAGAGTTTTTTCGGGAACTTTCAATTTTACGCGAACTTTTGATCTCTTGTAAATAAGGTTTTTCTTTTCTGTTTCCTACAATGAGATGATTCTGAAAGGTGAAATGCTATTGAATTATACTGTGCTTTTTTAGAAGTGTTTTGAGTAAACAAAAAGTGATAGAAGTGCAATTACTTGAATATTTACATTTAGAATTAAAGAATTACTACTAATATTTTTTTCTAGTACTAACATACAATGAAGCAAAATACATCAATCTGTAAAGTTTGTAGACCAATACAGAATCATTTCAATTGATTCACTAAGCTAGTTAAAAGTCTTATTACGCAATTTCATCTTACATACAACATTCTCAACATTAAACGCTCTTTAGATTTTCCTTGTTGAGGGGAAGCAACATGTGCAAGACCCTTGACATGGCTGTGGTAAATCCAAATTGCTATTGCTTGTATTATCCATTTGAATATCACCAAATTCACTAGATGATGAATTAGTAGTAGTAGTAGTAGTAAGATAGTGAAGATGCTTCTTTTAAAGGACCCCAACAATCTACTTTGTTGAATTCTTGTATGTTTGAGTGAAAATGTACCCAAACCAAAGCTTCTTCCAACTCTGGATAATTCTTTAGCAAATTCCCATCTCCATGAACAAATGCCTTCAAAACCTAATAGATATTCAAAAAGAATAGTGTTAGTTATATATACTGATAATATAAAGATTTCTTACATGATTAGTTTAATTTACGGCATAATAGATAAACATGTTTTTTAACTTGATCTCAGCTCGCATATGAGCCTTCCAACTTTTGATGTGTATAAATAAATACTTAAACTTGTATAAAATTGAACAAGTAAACTGTGAAATCAGGTCTTGGGTCTAACTCACACCCAAAAGCTAGCAAAGAGTCAATTGATCTCATTAACCACCAATATGAGACTTTTTTGCTTTAACATCCTACCTCGCGTCCATTGCTTAGCATCTGGTGCATGAGCAATTTTTAACCCACCTCACGCCTAGTGCTTAACATCTGGTGTGTCGGCATTTTTTGGGCAATTTTTATATTTTTTAGGGACCCAAACATTGGGTGAGATGGGTCATGCTCTGATACCATGTGAAATTAGGTCTTGAGCCTAAATTACACCCCAAAAAACTAGCTCAAAGGGAGGACGATTACTCAAATCCTTATAAGGAGTCAACCCATCTCATTAACCACCAATGTGGGACTTTTTGCTTTAACATAAACACACATATCCTATGAATAGGACGTCAAGTAAGACGTAAACTGCCACATAATATAAGATGTCAAGTAGGACACATGTGTTTACTTGTTCAAGTACATACAACTTAAGTGTCTACTTATGCATATTCAAAGTTGGAGGACATAAATGTTAACCGAGATCAAGTTAAAGAACACGTTTACTATGAAAACTTACCACAGGGAGTTCCTTGCAGAAAATATAGTATCTAAGCCTAGCAACAAAGTCTAATAAGAAATGGTCTCCACTAATGTGACAATAAACATGAAGTGACATCTTCCCTTTAACTTTCTTCCATTCTGCAACCACTTCATCCCTTTGCAATCTATTATACCATCCTTCTAACTGCACATCAAAGAAAAATCTTGTCATAAATTGATCAACTACTACTTCTAGTCGCCACTAATGCTTGCATTACGATAGACACTCAATCTAACATGAGATGTTTTGTGCATCAGACTGTCCTTTGTTTTACATTTTAGCATCTTGTACAATTTTGTAGAAAACTACTAAGAAGTGAAAAGAAGGGTCCAATTGAACAATCTGAGCCAACTACCAGGGTCTTCCAGATCATTTTGCCTTAATTAATATTTAACTGTAATATTATCGTATTTTACAAAAATTACCTGAGAGTTATTGATGGTTTGAGAGACAGCAAGAGTGAGTTTACATGTAATATCACTATGTGTAAGTGTATATGTTCTTGGAAGTTTTGCTGGATGTTTTTTCTCATCTACACCTAAAAAAAGAACCTTCAATTTTGATGCTTCAAATATTGATGGTCCAAATAACCTTGCCACCTAAGATCATCAATCACATATACATTAATAAAAATAATTAGCGACTTATAAATTTTATAGCTAAACAAGCAAAATCTCGATATATAATAATAATAATAATAAAAATTATGTTAGCTACGAGCAATTACCGGAACAATGGAATGACTCTTTTTGGAATGTCCTCCTCTTCTTGTTGTGTAAACAAAAAAAGAGTTTTCTTTTTCAAGTGATGGAAGAAAAGAAGTTGTCAAAGTACTCATATTTGGAAATCAAGAAAAAAAATTGATGGATTAAAATTAGACTATACTTTTTAAAAGCTCCAATGTTGTAGGGGAAAATATAAAGTTGAGAATGAAGTTGTATAATATATAGTTTTTTAATTAGTAATTAGGTGTATAATAATATTGGTTTCTTTTTAAATATTTTGACTTTTTATGGTCCAATTACAAGATTAGTATTCATACGTGTATCAATGTTGAAAATGACCAAAAAGATTAAAAGAGATACCTTATTAGAGTTGTACGTTTGTTTGAAAATTTCATGATTATTATAATAAAAAATATTATTATTTAAGTTGAATGATATTTGATATTTAAATTCCGTTCAGATATTATAAATATAATAATAAAATAAAAAGATCTGCATATATATTATTCCTCCACATACTTTATTTATGAGTATGTTATTAATTTTATGTATAAAGAAGAATATATACATATTTGTTAACTTTTTCAATCTAATTTTTCACATTAATATTGTTTTTAGCAACTTATGATATGTTTAATTATAATTTTTCATATGATAATATATTGAATCTGACTTTTCACGTAACATGTTTAGATTATTGATAAATTTTTATATAGTCCTACCAACCTTTAAATTAAAAAGAATTTTTTTAAAAAAAGAATTTAATTTTTATATCAAATCATATAAGATAAAATAAATTAAAACGAAGAAATTCAGAATATTAGGAGTAACTGTTGCTTCTAGGGGTGTTGTGGGGGTTGGGTGCACGATAACTGTAGACACGTGGGCGTTTACTATTCGACAACGCTAGTTTGCTTATTTTCACCTACCACTTCAAAGAATATTTTCTTAACGTTAGTAGTTTCATTTAATTAAAATAATAAGGTAATTTTAATTTATCACTTATCCAACTATATGTGAATTTAAAAATAGCTAATAAATATATAATATGTGTATAATTATGCATGATAATTGATAAGTGTATAATAATATATCTATATCGTTTCAGAAAAAAATTAAACAGTAAATTCGACTGATTATATGTAATTTATGATTTAAATATTGGATATTTCTTATTCAATTTTCTTTTAAATTATTACATTTATTATCATCATAATAAATTTGATATATAACAACATACAATCTATCATACTCCTTATATCCAACGATACTTGTTCACTATGTTAAAAATAAATATCTAATAATATTTATTTATTTTATAATATTTATGAATAATTTTAATATTATATTTATTATATTTAAAAATGATGTAGTAAAAAAAATAAATATATCATATTAATAACAGATAATTATTATTAGACGGAGAAAATAACCGTACATACTAGATATTTTTGTCCAAGTCAAATAAAGGCCTCAAATGAATTAAAGAAGCGTGATAAACGATGCAATTCACTCATAAAAAATCTTATTTTTATTTGGACCAATGAATCTCGTGAGTCTCATAGTATTCTAAATAAATAAATTAGAAAAACTAGTAAATTAGTCAAATAACTTAACTTAATTAGTAAATATTTCTATATTTTATAAATATTAGTAGAAATGTCAAAATGTCATTATTTTAAAAAGGGTTATGTATTCTAATTTACTTCCTACTTTATCTCATTTTAATTACAAATTTTTCAATTAATCCTCTCTCATATGTTTTTTAAAAAATGAAATATTTTCTCTCTATCATATTTTTATCTTTCAATTCTTCTCCATTTCAAAATCTGCCTCTCTTCTTCTTCTTTTTTTCAGAAAAATAGATTTATAAAGATATTCACACAATCTCTTTTATTAAAATATGAGTCTTTATCCATTTTTCAATATTTGTTTTATGATTTTATTTTTATTTAAATCGTTCAAAATTGTTGTCTGTAGTTGAAATCACGTTTTGGGTTTGATAAACTCTAGATCACTCTCCAATGTCAGAATTTAAGAGAATGACTAGAGGTATTCAACTAATCAACTTAATCAACAATGTTCTATTTTTCAAATATCACAATTGAAACTTAGAACACAAATGACGATAATTTTGTATATTAATTTATGGGAAACTTTCACATATAGCCACTTAAAAATAATTAATTACTCTCCATAGCTATAGTTTGATAATTACAATTTGTAGCTACATGTTATATGAAGGAGAGAGGCGAGCGAGACTGGGAGAGAGAGGAGAGAGGCGAGAGAGAGGGGGAAAAGAGTGGGAGAAAGGTGAATTGTATATGTATATTGGTTAGATAATTGTATATTATACACATATATTTGTATATATGGCAAGAGAGATTGGGAGAGGGAGGAGAGAGGCGAGCGAGACTGGGAGAGAGAGGAGAGAGGCGAGCGAGATCGAGAGAGGCGAGAGAGAGGGCAGAGAGTGGGAGAGAGGTGAATTGTATATGTATATAATTGTATATAACTGTATATTATACATATAAATTTGTATAAATGGCAAGCGAGATTGGGAGAGGGAGGAGAGAGGCGAGCGAGATTGAGAGAGGGAGGAGAGAGGCGAGCGAGATTGAGAGAGGGAGGAGAGAGGCGAGCGAGATTGAGAGAGGGAGGAGAGAGGCGAGCGAGATTGAGAGAGGGAGGAGAGAGGCGAGCGAGAGAGGGGAGAGAGTGGGAGAGAGGTGAATTGTATATGTATATAGGTTTAAAAATTGTATATTATACATATGTATTTGTATATCTTGGTGAATTATACATATACAAACATGACTAATTATACAAACTCAAAGTCAGCCCACGTAATTAATGTATAATGTTAGTCGCGAGTGGTAATTATAGCAAACTATAGCTATGATGAGTAATTAAATAGTATAACTTTGTTTAACCGCGTAATTTTCCCTTAATTTATTTATTTTGTATTTCAATACCACTTTGTATACAAAATAAGTTCTATTTTATTTTTGTATTCATCATAATGGTATACCAACAAAGTCATATTTGTTTTTCAACTGAAGTGAGTATTTATTGTGCTCATGTTGTATTTCAATCTTAATTTTCAATGACAACAAGTTTGTATTTCTTTTTTATTATATTTTCATCATAATTGTATACCAACAATTTTTATATTTTATGTGTTCACTTTACAAATTAAATTAAAAGTGAATATTAAATTGTGGTGAGTATTTTACTGTGATCATTTTGTATTTAACTCTCATATTGTATTCAGAAAAGTTTGTATTTTTTTGTGTTTGTCATAATGATATACCAACAAAGTCAATTTTGTATTCCAACTGATGTGAGTATTTATTGTGCTCATTTCGTATTTTAGTCTCAATTTCAATTACAACAAGTCTGTATTTCTTTTTATTATGTTTTCATCATAATTGTATATCAACAAATTTTGTATTTTATGTGCTCACTTTACCATTTAAATTAAAATTGGTATTTTACTTGCATAGTGAAACTAAAATTGTATCCTAGTGATCAAAATTGTATTACATAACTGCCAAATATATTTTTCTTTTATTTGTATTAACAAAAAATTTACGGATTGTATTCCAATATAATCTAGTCACTACATATGAATACGATTAAAGAAAGATACATGATTCTAGAAAAAGAATAGCATACATAATGAAAATACTACAATCTGTTGAGGTTGATACAATATTCTAAAAAATACAAATTAAAAAAACGCGATTTAATCAAATTCATTTCAACATATATTGAGTATTATCAATGAAAATTTAAAAATCGATACTAGAAATTTGATGAACAATTGGGACAGTTCTTTTGCGTTTATTCTTTTGAATTTGTGTTTACTTTTGAATTTTTGTAAATAATGAGACTTTTAAGTAATTGTTCCTTTTTAAAAAAATTCTCTCCCCTAAATTTCTCCTTTTTGTTAGTTAACAATTATATTCTTTAAATAAAAACTTAAATAAGATACATAATAAAATAAAATTTTGACACTTTTACTAAATATTAAAAGTGTTGACAATAATTTCTATTAAATGTTAAAATATTGACATTTTGAAAAATTTCTCTTATAAATATCAAATGCCAAAAAAATAAATATCACATGAACATTATCAAGTTTATATTGAAACTAGACAAAATTATATTTGTTATATTTAATTCATTCAGAAAAAATCTTATGACCAATGGATCTCATGAATCTCATAGTATTATAAATATCAAATGCCAAAAAAAGAAAACGTCACATAATTACTAAAGATCCTAAACATTATCAAGTTTATAATGAAACTAGACGAAAGTATATTTGTTATATTTTTGTTTTATTTCACGTGATATAGATAGAGTTTAGATAGTTAATTAAATATTATTATAATTTTTAAATATTAAAAGTTGTTAATAATTATAATGTATAATTTTTTACGTAATTTATAAATAATATATGTTACTTTTTGTCCCAATATATATAGCACAAACAGAATTTCAAGAGTTAATCAACAATATTCTTTATGTAATCTCCAAATTTATATGACAGATAAATTAATTTTATGAATGAATGAACTTTTTTAAAAGCAATTATAAAATATTTGAAGTTGTTACTTATCATGCTTTATAGTATTTTTTATGTAATTTTTAAATACATAAAAAAATTAAAAAATAAAATAAATAAATTAAAACAAAAATAAATAAATTAAATATATACATATATGCGAGACAGACATGTTAACTATGACTTGCTTGGTATCCCCACTTATATATAAGCTGGTTACTGGATATGGATAAATTTGAGATAAATAATTTGATGTTTACACACCATATAAAATAATATATTTGTTATTTTGAATTTACTTTAATGATAATTTTTTTTTAAGAAAAAAGAAGGAGAAGAAGAAGCATAATCATTTTTTCTTTGTTAGGTCTATATTTACATGAGATATAAAATAATTTATTTTGTTATATTAAATTATTTTAAAAATAAATGTAATTAAAAATAAAAGCCTTAAATTGAGTGATTTTATTGATACAAAATAAAATTTAATAGTCTTATTAGATAAACTTTTCATAATTTAATGACCTTATTAAGATATTATAACTCTAATTGCTAGAACTTTTTCAAAGCAGGTGAATTAGTACGACATACTTGTTCTTATCAATTTAGTGATACTGAAGGGTCAAATATGTTCCTAAACAATGTGAAAATATCTAAATATATTTCTGTTTGAAGTTTGGCTCATCTAAGCTCTCGCCGTCTAACTTTTCACCCATATATATCCCTGTAGACGTTAGTTGTTTAGCTGGAAATAACCAACTCAATTTTCTTTTCTTTAAATAACAAATGAAACTGTCACAATATCCTTTTTAATTACCAGATGTCATTTATTTATATTAAAAAATGAATACACCTCTTTTAAATAGGACATTCCACCCGTAAATCCTATCCCATCCAAATTTCTTTGGTGGATATTTTACATAAACCGACAAATCATATCTAACCCAAATTTCTTTGATCGGAGAAACATCATCTCCAACCAAACCCACCACTTTCTCCTAAAAGAAAAACACCATTAAAGGTGAACTTCGAGCTCTAACCATGCAAACAATAGAACTCCAATGAGCTCATTGAATGAAACAACCTCGAACAAACAATCACCAAATAGCTCCGACCACCACGAGCTCCAAAACACCACCCCCAAGGTAACCGACAAAACACCAACCCACACACCTCACTGGTCCGGCAAGACAACTAGCAAAACTACCCCAAGATAGTTGTGTTTCAAATGTCAAATATTATCTCATTTTAGATCTGGTTCGGATGGATTCAAATACCGGTCACCTTGGGTCGGATATGATTTACAGATCGGATATCTTATTTAAAAGAGGTATATTCATTTTTAAGATATAAATAAACGTCACGTGGTAATTAAGAGGAAGAGAGAAATTAATTGGTTAATTTCAACAATGCAACTAACGTCTATAAGTGCATATATGAACGAAAAGTTGGACGACAAGAACACAAATGAACCAAACTTCAAACGAGAGATATATCTAGACATTTTCGCATAGTCTAAGAACATATTTAACTTTTTTTTCTTTTTTTTATATGTTTTTGAAAAAATAAAATATTTATAATCGAATATATTAAAAAAAATCAAATCAATTCATCGATAGTTGACAAGTATTATCCACGCCTTATGGGTGCAAAATTGTTGCATGAATGGGACACCAACATGACCTACTTTTCAAAAAATAGTACTGAAATTTATAAATATCGATTTGACTCTACATACACATTATTAAATAAGATGAAACATTTTTTCATAATAGATATAAAGAAAAGAAGTGATATTTCTCCATTTTTTACATGTGCTCATATAAAAGTTAAAGCTGACGTGGAGTCTGTTTTTTTTTTGACATGGTCTAATTCATAATTTAATAAAGTTTGAAACTTTTGGAAATTATTTAAAGATTTGATTCTTTTTGATAGATTGGTCTGTGGGCCAAATAAAAATTTGGGCAATTTTCATATATAATAAATATAAAATTTATATTTATATATTATAGCAAAATTTATATAATTGCACTCCACAACAAACATAAAAATATATAATTCGCTATACATATACAATTAAACTGAATTGTATAAAACAAAGTGTATAAAACAAGAAAGAGAAAGAGACTTGGGTAGAGAACTGTATAAAAATGAAGTGTATAAAATAAATTGTATAATTATAAGTGTATAGAATTATTATATACAATTTGAATTTATATAAGATGAGAAAGAGAGAAAGACAAAAGAGACTTGGGCAGGGAATATACAATTAAATTGAATTGTAACGAGAAAGAGAGAAATTATATACAATTTGAATTTGTATAAAACAAGAAAGAGGGAAAGACAAAAGAACATGGGCAGGAGAGTATTTTTATTGTATAAATATAAGTGTATATGACGAAAATATATGTATTTGCATGTGTATATACAATTTTCTCTCGCTTTATACAAACAAAAACACAATTTATACATTTCGCTTATGTTTGTATAAACGAGAGAGGCGATGGTGGAGAGCGAGATTACGGAGAGTGGCGAGCGAGATCTAGGAGAGGGGAGAGAGAGGAACAAATATATATGTATTTACACAATTTTCTCTGCTTTATACAAATAGAAATAGATTTTATACACTTGTGTATTATATAAAAGTGAGAGGAAGCGAGCGAGAGATGGAGCGAGAGAGGAGAGTGTCGAGCGAGAGTTTGAGGGAGAGAGATGACTGACAAATAGTTTATTACGGGACATAATTAAATCAAAGGGTGATTATAACAATTAATTTAATTTATTAAATTGTCATTATATATAATTTTTCTTAAAAATAATGCTGAATATTAAAAAGTAAGTGCTAAATAAAAAAAAGTTCAAATAATAGTACGCGTTGATATTTCTTTTTTAACTATTATTATTTCTATTTAAACAGTAAATTCTCGTCGATTTCAACAAATGCATTTTCAGAAAAGTAATAAAATGTCTCTTTTGTTCTGTTTTAATTTAATTAGTGTATAATTTTTTTGAAAGGGAAAATAATGCAAAATAATAAACATTTAGAGTATATTATGTGATATAACTATAGTTTTGATTATTTTTAGCAAAATTTTGCTACTCGATTTCCTAATGGTATAAATACAGAATTTATATATGCTTACCTTACCTATTTGTATACGATTTATGAAAAATTTATGATAAATTCTGTTGTTTATATATTGGCAAGAGAAATATACATATAAACATCTGAAAAAATTCCTAATTGTATAGATACATGATTTGTATATACTTATCATGTTTGTATATTCACAGGCGAAATATACAAATGGGCAAGCGAAATAAAGAAACTATAGCCTCCATTAGTATATACTTATTCTGTTTGCATATTGCAAGCGAAATATACAAATGACCAAGTGAAATACACAAACCACAATGCTATAAAAAACAGAACTTTAGTTATGAAACACAATTACTGAAACTATAACTATAGAACCTTAGCATGTCTATTATCCATGCTATTTTTGAACTTTTCTCATTTTTTTAAAAAATTCAAAAGAAAATGGGAAACAAATAAATCTTAAAGAAAAATATCAGAAAAGGAAAAAATCACTAATTGAGACTGAGTTATAACTTTATTATTTTGAATGTCTCTAAAATTTGTATAAATTTTGAATTAAAAAAATAACGGTAATGAATAAAGATATTTTAATTATAGACATCTTCATATTAGATTTGCGAGAAAAAAAAAGGAAAAACCAACTTATTGGACATGCACTTGAATCGTATATACTAATTTTATCTATATTTTTATAAGTTACACATCTTAACATTAAATAAGAGTTATTTCTTACCATATATTAAGAAATATATACATATATTTTTAGTATAGAAATACACTAATATAGGGAGGGAGGCGAGCGAAATTGGGAGGGAGACGAGCGAGATAGTCATATATTACAAATACATGTGAATCACACTAGATATATACTATAAATCTATGTATTTGGTGTGATTCACATCATCACATGTATCTGAAATACCGGATACATAGATGAGAGTGGTAAGCAAGATGAGGAGCGGCCAGGAAAATTTGTCTATGTATCTTAGACACGTGTAAAATTTATTTGAATACGATATATCTAAAATAAATTACACCTAATTTTAATATCATATATCTCGAAATCGATGGAGTAAATTACAAGCAAGTGTAAATCACATAGAAAATACTTGTGTGTAATCAACCACAAACTTAGTTGGACCCATAATCTTACAGAAACCAATATATCTTACTATTGTCCAAAAACTTAATTGGACCCATAATCTTACACAATATGAAGGACAATAATACAAGTTTGGAAAATAAAAATAAAATGACAAAACAAGCATGTTTTAATTATTTTCTAATACCTTAGGAACTATTTTTTTCGTCTTTAACCCTAACCAACTTGGTATTTTCAGATCGGGACACTTTGATGATGATGTAATTGTAATCGGTAATGGAGTCAAATGTATTTAAAGGGTGTCAATCAATATCTTTTCGTTAAACGGTTTCACTATAGGTAAATAAAAATATTATTTAATTGCACATTTGTTACAATATATATACTACAAATGGAGGTGCAACTCTACTATTAAACTACACAAAATAGTTGTGTCATTTCCATAAAGAAGCAATGTTTCTAACTCTATATATTTATATAATTGATTTAAGGCCTAGAGATATTTGAAGTTTCTAACTTGTTTAGAGTTTGAATGTGTATCATTAGGTCATTTTTAAAAATTACAGGCAAAATCTTATAAAAGTGAAAATTGTCCAGAAACCCTATTGGAACAAGTTATATTATATCGACAAATAGAGACGATTTCTTATTAAATAATTTTTGTTCAAACTTTTGTGTATAGATTAAAAATCAATACTAAATATCTATAACTATCTGATTGTAAATTCAATTATTAATATGAATATGAAAGCGTTTATTTTGGGGTGGGCTTACTATTTAGATGGTTTCAACATTTATCTGCTCTGCACTTGGCTATCCAACATTTATCGTAGGCACGATAACTGGTACACCAGAGGTGCGTCCTTCTCGGTCCTCTCGGACTAGGGAAAGGTCTTCTCAATGCTCTAATGTCCACATTAGATATGCACCGTACTATCTCACGACATTCAAACCTAGCTCACATACCGCTTTAATGGGGGAACAACCCAACCCTTAGAACATGCTACAACCCCAAGTGGCGAAGAGCCGATATCAAGGTGCCAAACCTTTCCGTCAATGTGAACTTTTGGGGAAGATCGGCTTATTATCCCTAAAGTAAATTTTATCCGCTGAGTGACAACCATTTCACTCGGCGTCGTCAGATCACTAAGGCCGACTTTCGTTCCTGCTCGACGGGTGAATCTTGTAATCAAGGAATAGAGAAAAACTCGTGATTGGTGTACAGGGGAACATTTGTTTATGATATAGTTCAAGAAAGAGTAGTCTCATTTCCTTACTTCTTTATAAATCATCATTCACTTCAAGCTAAGGCTGGTTTCGAACGCCGCATAACATCATCTTCAACCAATCTCCCTTGTACTTTTGTCCCTATATCATCTTCTATCTGGTAGACTTGGTAAAGGGCCCTAACTTATTTCCAAAATTTAAGTTCAACCATAGCTTCCCCCTTTTGGGGTGGGGGGGGGGATCAAGTAACGACTCTATAAATTTTAAATTCTAATTTTGCCTATGTTTCATGAAAGTAATTTTATTTTTACATTAACAATATATATATAAGGTAAACAATTTTGCTGAGTCTTCACAAATGAAGATAATGCATCAAATTTGGTGTTTCTTAAACTATGAACCAACTAGATCTAAGATAAAATAAGATCACATAGATTTATATACCATTAGTTAATCCTCTCAAATTTACAAGATCTTAATCCTCTTGACATTTGTTTTAGTCGATTAGCTAACCTTTCATTAAGATTATATTAAAGGGCTTAATAGAAAAGGAAAGGTGCCTTATTGGCCATAGTGGTGCTTAACTAAAAGTATTGATGATTAATTAACTTTTTGTTGTTATTATTTTTTGTCATCAAGTAAATTACATGGAAGTCACAAAAGCTTGTAATTGATGAAGCGGTACTAGTATATAAATAATCTTATATTCGTTTCAACAAAGCTGTTAGAATATGTATAAATTATTAATTTAAAATAAAGTTATTCAAATAAATAAAATTTATCAATTTTAAATCTTAACTTCGTCTTTAGTCATCTTTCAGGAAGTCCAATAAATAGTTGTGTATCTACCTCCATATTTCGTGTTGGAGGACGATTTTCATCTTCTCGTCGATCAATAAATAAAGGCAGTGTTCGAACCTTATACTGTAATAACAAATTAAAAAAATATATAATGATTATTCAATCAAAATATGATTCACTAAATTCATTTCATTATTTCTAACATTTCGATTGACTTATAGATAAGATTGATCCATGAGAAATTTTAGGTATCTCAATTTGATCAATCTTATTAACCTTTAAATCATAGCTTAAACCTATTATTTGATTCTTCTTTATTTTATGTGTCTTAATTTATCAATTTTAATTAATCTTTAAAAATTAAAAGTTGCTAAATATAAAAAGTGAATTATAAAGTCATATTTCACCTTTTCCCGCAATTCTGCATTTTTCTCCATTAGGACTTTTTCCTGGGAAAAAAGAACCAAGGAAAATCAATTATTACGCGATTTTCTCAATTTTTTAAAAATTGAAATGTAAATAAATAAAAATAAATAAACTGATTTTATATTCTAATGCATTTTTACCTCGTCTTTAAGAAGAGAAATTTGTTCCTTGAATAGCTGGTTCTGGAATTATAAAACATAAAAATATTAATTCCATTGTAAAAGCTTCACTTTATGTTATTACTCCGTTTATTTCAATTTCCTTTAATCGGTTTTAGAAAAAAAAGTTAATTTCTTTTTAAATTTTAAAAAAGTTGAGTTTCAACTTTTTGTTTTACTTAAAAAGATTTTATAGCTATATATTAAAAATAATGACATTTTTAACCTCGGATCCAAGATTGACACTAAGGGATGCATGTCAAGGTTATAATAAAAAAATATAATTATGACTAGAACATATAATCTCAAAAAAAATTCTCCACACGTTAATCACCAGACTAAATATTTAACTTGTGTCAAAAGATGATATATATATATATATATATATATATATATATAATTAAAATTTAACGCTATATATAATATAATTTTTCGACGATAAGGTGTCTAAGTGCTTGACACCCCTTATTCAAGAAATTATAACCACAATATAATGTTTGATATGTTCAAAATCAGATATTTCAAAAATTTGTATACATTACGATACTTATACATTTCAAAAGTGTGTGTGGCACACAGAGAGGTGGGGTGGGGTGGGGGTGGGGATTTATCAGGAAAAATATATTTTAAAAAAATGTATTTTAATATATATTTAGTAACTCTCTAAATTCAATATTTTACTTATCATGTTTAAAGAGCATATGATTCTAACGGGTATTTTAGTATATTACATATATCATAAATTTAAAATTACTAAATTTAAAAGTTATTTTTAAATTATGTATTTGATGAATGAAGACACTTAAATTATGTATTGTTCAGACTTTTAATAAATTATAAATAATATAACGACATGAAATAATATTTCTATATTAAAGCACTTGAAAGTTCCTTTCTCCAATCAATATGGGATAATTAGTTCTTTCAAAAGGTGTTTTTCTTTAAACTAGCGCGTATTAAATAATCCGACACGACTGTATCAATATTTTTGAAAAATCGAAGCACCATGCATGTACATACGTACCTTTTTTGCCCTAATACTTCTTAAACTTTGGTCTAATTGTCCTTCAACCTTTTCAAGTTCATCAATGGAGCAAGACTCTAAATCTTCTCCTAAAAGCCTTCTGCAATCAACAACATAACAACACAGAAAATAAATAAATTCAGAATCATCTACAAATTAGTTTTATATTCTCTTCGTCTCAATTTATGTGACACTTTTCAGGTTTTGAGATTTAAATAAGTCTATCTTTAACCGTAAATTTTTCATATATCTTTTAAATATTTTGAATTAACAATTGTGGTGATTTATAACACTTTTCACGTAGTTCACAAATGTATAAGTATTGTTTCAAAAAATTTCATGATTGTATACATATATGCACAAACTTCCGCTCAAATTTAAATTGTTTAACTCTCAAAAAACGAATAGTATCACATAAGTTTGAAATAATAATATAATTATTGCAACATAGGGAAACTGTAGATATTAATTACCTTTTAGAGATTTCAAGAACCTCCAGATTCCTAGTCATGCTCATAACCTCCTCCTTCAAATGCTACATAAAAATTTAATAAAAAAAATATTTAAAAGTTAAGCTTTACATACAAACTATGGTTGCCTCTGAAATCTTGTGTGATAAGAAGGTATCATCTAAACTTAAAAGATAAGTTCAATAAAAGTAGTGGTTAGACTGATCTTGTACGAGGCAAGAGTGTTGACCAGTCAATAAATCCAATGTTTAGATATGCAAGTCAAGAAATGAGAATGTTGAGATGGATGTGCGGACACACTATGAGTGATGAGACTAGAAATGAGGATATTCGTGATAATGTGGGAATGACCGTCATAGTGGACAAAACGAGGGAAACAAAACTAAGATGGTTTGGACTTGTGAGAAGGAGATGCACAGATGGCCTAGTGAGGAGATGTGAGAGGCTGGATATAGCGAGTACGAAAGAAGATAGAGATAGACCAAAAAAATATTGAAGAGAGGTGATCAAGCTGGGTATGTTGTTGTTATACATACAACTATGGCAACTACAAAATTTCGTTAAAGATGTTCAAGATATTTTAAAGGTTGATTATACATGTATGAAAAGTACATGCATAAATTAAAAGAATGCTAACCTCTGTAGTTTGTTCAAGTAATATCTTGTCATGTCTCAAATTCTTGTCATTCTTTTGATAACGTTCTATTGTCTTGTTAGTACTGTAAAAAGAAAAAAAAATGAAGAAACTCACACTATTAGTTCCCCAACATGTTACTCAACAATAATGCAAAAGAAAAAAGACGTGAAGAATGATCAGTTGAACATTTTTCGTTAAAAAGTTATATTATGTATATAGAAAATTTCACATAGTATACACCCTTTCTTTTTCCTTGACTTGTTCCTCTTTTGCTATTTTTTAACTTGTAGCAACCACATTTGGTATTATTTTTCACCCAGAGTGGCAAATATATTATCTTTTGGAATGGTAAGTTGTTGTTAGATCATTATTTTTCTTTCTTTTGGAATTGTGAGTTGTTGTTAGATCATTTATCTTGGATTTTGCCCATGTCTTTTCCTCTTCACCCTAATTTCTAGTGTCTTTTCATGACAAACCTTCCCCAAAGAGCTAGTTTTTAGGGTTATGTTAGGCTCATGTGTCATATCTTTATATGGTATCAGAGTCAATCTCATTCTAATTTGTTGTTCACCGACGTTGGACCTTCATTAAAAGAGTTCACGCTCCAATTGAGATATGGGCGTGCAAGAAAGTGTTAAGAAGTCTCACTCTCGGTAGAGGAATGAAAATTTGGTCTATTCATATGTACTTGGACAAACCTCCTCTGAAAAGCTAGTTATTAGGGTTGAATTGGGCTCAGGTATCACATGTTTACCATATTTAAATATCTTGCAATATTACATAATATAGACTATCACTCATAATTAATATTTGGGTTCAAACATATATTAGTCTTACTTTTATAGTGTTTGTACTGTAGATCAACCTTCATTGGTTTTTTCCACTAGATTTTTAATTTAGTTAGAGTTCTCTAACCCAAGACAAATACTTGCTCATCTCCACATCTGATTGTCACTATTTTCCTATCAAAGGTCTTTGTTATTTCTCTAAACCTAGAACAAGTTCACTCTAAAGGAATATTAGAATAGAGTCGGTAGGGGCGGAGCTACAGACGGTTAAACAGGTTGATATACCAATAAATGAACACTCTTAAACACAATAAAGGTTTGTGGTCTAGTGGTAAGCATACTCATTTAAGAGCATAAGGTCCCAAGTTTGATTCCTGTCTCCTTAAAAAAAAGAAAAGGAAAGAAGTTGGGCTAAAGTTTCAACGATTCGCTTGGACTAAAAAAATATTCACTTAGTTTAAACTATGAAATGTGTCTCAACAATTCACTTAATATGAACTAGATAGAGTGTATTCAACTAGTAGCAGAAATTGTTTTTCTTGACTTTTCTCTATTAATTATGACTTAGACTATTGATAATTTTGTAATTTAAGTTTTCGTATGAATTTAAACACCCTTGACGAAATTTTTGATTCCGCCAGTCGGTACATATATATCTTTGTCTTTAAAGAAATTGAGGATCGGGGTAGAGGAAATGTAACCTTCATTAATTCACCAAATGACGTCTCAGATATCTCATAAAGAGATCAAAATATGCTTAGACTATTCTTGACAATCAAATATTCAAGAAGATCACAAATCATTTCATGTAGATCAATTTCAAATCATCTTAATTCAAAAATATGACATGAATGATCCTCGAATCACGACGAAATCTTAGGAGAGACAAGAATTGAAAGAAAAACAGAATTGTACCCATACTGTTTTGTATTCTTATTTCTTCGTAATTTATTTATGTTTGATTTATTTCATACATTTAAAATTTGTTGCAAACAACTATAGTGCCTATTTCAGTAATTATACCTTTTACCACGGGGGTGTGAAAAAAATAAAGTTAATTTTTTGAAACGACAAAAAACCTTAGATTTGTCGGAAAGCTTCTGGAATGATCGATTGTAATATCTTAGATATTTATCTTAAATATAAATTTAAAATTCTACAATCTTCTTAAGATGGTTGAAAGATAAAGTTATCAAAAAAGAATTCTGTAGGTATATCTAGAAGCATCTGTAGACGTGTATAAATAGGGGCGACATTAGCTTTTGTAATCAATTCAAACTAATTCTGGTTCTTTCATTACAAAGTTCTATTATCTCAAATCCTCACCTCCCCCCGAATCAGGTGCCTTTTCTCAAAAAGAGACGTGTCTTGCACTCTGTCCGAACGAAGGGCTTCCTCGATTTTCAATTCCGTTTGGAATTGGGCCTTAAGAACCGCCTCGGAAATAGCCTCGGGCAAGGGACACCCGATAGTATTTATCGTAAGGCGCCCCGCGAGCTCCCTTAGCCTCTCTCCATCCTCCTGTAAGGGATGATAAGGCTCCGCAATAGAAGGGCTGCGGGTTCACCAGGGTTGGGAGAGTCCGGGGCCGGTTGGTTGAGACCGGCTTCGGAATTAGCAGGGGAACTCCTTCCAAATAAATCTGCTAATTCCGAAGCCCAGCGGAAGCGACTTCCTCCAGCGCCGTTCTTCTTTCATGCTTCCTCTTCTTTAGTTAAACCTTTCAATCCTAGTTAACAATCTAGAGCTTGTAAAGTTGTTAACTGGATCGAAAAATTTAATTAATTAAAGAGAGGTATCCATGAAGGAAGAACGAGTATTTTGGACAAGAGAACTTTATAATTTTTTTTGATCTATCAAGACAGTTAAGGATTTCTTACCGGAGCGGTTCTATACGGTAAGAAAATAAGGCATATGCAAATTGGGGGCCTCAAGCTTTTCCCAAAAATAAATTATAGGTAAATTTGTTATAGAAAAAATTAATTATTTATGATGATAAATTAATATGTATATATTTAAAAATTATATTATTTTTTTCTCTTTCACCTCATTCAAATAGAAGAAATCAAGAAAATATCGTTTACCTTCTTACATTTTTTATGCTAACATTCTCATTATTTTATTCTTTTTAATTGCTTCTGTACTTTTCCTTTTCAAATTTTTGATAAGTTAAATTAATGCTCTATCAAAAATATGAATCAATAGTCGAAAAGTGTTTGAACAAAGTGAACTGTAATTTTCTTATATCTTATTAAAGTTTCAAGATTAAACAAGCATATTAAGGTGGGATCAAATTATCAACTTTTTGAATTAGATTCTGTGTTTCTAACACTTACTTTTATTTTAAATTTGTTACTTATAGAATTATGTAAACAATTCATATAATAATTTTATTAGTGAAAGTGATTTTCAAGGTTGAATTAATGAAATTTCACCTAACATTAATTGTTGAAAAATAAATATTTGACCAAATCATTTATTAAAAAAACATTAAATAATTAATTTGCATCTTAAAAGTGTAAGAAAATATTTTTAAATAAAATGTATGTTAGTCTAAAGCCAAAAGGGTAGAAAAAATTGCCAAAAGGGCAATAAAATTCATTTTAAACTAAAAGGGCAATTTTTTAACAATTAAATTAACGTCGTTGAAATTAGGTTGACAACCGCTAGGCGCGGAACTCCATGTGTCTTGCAAGGTGCAAGTATATATTCTGCGATCTGTTGTCAAATTAATTTTAAAAATCCCTTAAATTGTCCAAGTCTCCAAAAATACCACAAATACCCTCATCTATTCTCAATATTTTTCACCTCTTCCTATTCATTGTCCATGTCACTGAAGGACAATTTTGTCATTTTAATAAACTCCACCATTGATAAAAAAAAAAAGCCCAAAACCTTTTCTCTACTATAAATTATTATAGTCAAACTTACGATTTCAAGCTTTAAATTGTATTGGCTCTATAATTACCACCCAACTCCCTCAATAAATATAGAACCACTAAAGTTTAAATCTTAAATTGTAACGTCGACTATAATAGCTTATCGTAGTAAAAAGAGGCTTTGGTCTTTCTTTCTTTTTTTCATGAAAATGGTGGAGTTCTTTAAAATGACAAAGTTTTCCTTGGTTGACATAGACAATGAATAGGAAGGCCGTAGGTGTAAATATTGGAATTAGTTGAGAGTATTTTAGGTATTTTTGGAGACCTAGAACAATTAAAGGGATTTTTTTTTAATTTGACAGCAGGTCGCAGACCGTTAGAGCCTTATAAGGCGCATGACGCATGGAATTCCGCATCTTGCATCTGTCAATCAAAATTTAACGACGTTAGTTCCATCGTTAAAAATTTGTCATTTTTATTCTAAAATGAATTTTATTGTCTTTTTGAACTTTTTGCAATTTTTTTTAATCCTTTTGAATTCGAGCTCAAACATATATACGAAGTTTATTTAGATTTTAGACCTCTAGGAAAGATTTTACTTTAAGCCTTCATGTATGTTAAGCCATCCTTGATTTAGATTATTAATCAACCTTTTCTAAATTATAGACAGAGCTAAGTATATCAAGGTTACTAACCCTCCCTCCCAATTTAGATTGCACACCTTTTATTTTATGTGTCTTGAAAATAATGTTATCTTAAAATTTATTTTAGATCATAATTTTTTTTTAAAAAAAGAAAATTTTTTAAATTTGTGATTAATTAAATAATATTAAATAAATTGAGACAGAAAAAACTTACTCTTTCTATTTGATAAAACTAGTTAGAGGATCTAATAAAAGGAAAGATAATTAGCAGACGTTTATTTTCACTAGGGTTTAGTACTAAGGAGTTGTCGGTACGAAGGATAACACCAAATAGTCTTGAAATTAAATTATAAGGTCACTTTACTTTGTTGATTAGTTGGCAAGTCCAACATATAACTTGTCACGGGATAAGTTATGTATATCTCTTTCCCTCGGGTTGTATAGTACTTTCGGAATAACTTATTTCGAAATAAAATTGATAAAAATGACAAATATATTCCTTAAATTTTCTTTATACCTCACTTTTCACAGTCATGTATATACTTATATTATTTTTAATTTCACGTATAATAACACATTTCCATCCTTCTCTACTCCTTATATTTATGATAATTATTCATATTTTTCTATTAAAATATTACACTAAATATGTAAAATTGTTATATGTGAATTTATTTGAGTAATTTTTATATGTTCATTTTTATTTTTATTTTCCATAAATCCTGTTTTACTTTAACAAACTTAAGATGAAAATTTTATTTTTAAGCTAAATAAGAAGAAAGTTTTTATTTTTAAATACATAAGGTACAATCATATAAACAAAATTTATGTCATACGTATTATTTTGTACACAACAAATCAAGCACTCAATATAAAATAATTTCAACACAATTATCTTATCATAACTAATATCAGCATAATTTATCCGATCATAATTAATCTATCGTACCTTATACTCAAACCAAACCACTCTATGTTATAAACAGGCAAAAAGTTTTCTGGGGTATTGGAAGCAAGTACAATTTGCCTTCAGGTATATTCATATTATATTCTAAAAATAATTCAAGCCACAAAGTAGCAACTTGTCACATACTTCAAAAAATTTACTTTCTTGTTTGAAGAGTAGTTTGCCAGTACATATTTTACATAAAATAGTCTAAAAATTGTACTAGTTACACCATAATCAATAATTTATATATATATATATATATATATATATATATATATATATATATATATATATTATAAATTTCTCATGTACTATCATCAATAATACTTGTTAGTATATTATTATATTTTAGTCTTAGTTACTATATCTTCATAATGTAGCTATGTAATGGCATAATTACATTGACCCAAGGGTTTAGTCAAAAATTATATTGTGAGTATAGAAAATAATACTGTATATAGGTCAAAAACAACTATTTCAAATTAGAAAAAATTACTTAAATACATCTTATTTTATCCCTACCATTAAAAAAAGTTTCAAAATTTCCTCTCGGATACATTACTCCCTTCTCGACTTCTCGTTGATACAATATTCTTATCCCCCTCCTAGATACATCTCTCTTCTCTCTGATAAATCACTCCCTTTTTGGATACATCTCTTCTCTATCTATCCGGATATTCTATCAACTCTCTGATACATCTCTCCCTCTCGAATATGTATCTAAATGTTTTGTTGATGTATCCAGAAGTCCAAGTAATGTATACATAATTAGTTCTTAACATATTGGATTTATGTAAATTATACTTTAGAATTATAAATAAAGTTTTGATCAACATACTAAACATAATTCCTAGTATTGCCACTAAAATTTATACTGGGACAAAGTTGTATACACACAATTATTTATAAAATTATACTGAATATGTTATTATTATAATTAAAAAATCGACTATTAATTGGACTCAAAAAAGAAGAAGGGGGAAACTACTATTTAGTAGAAACAAGAAGGTAATAAGGGCCCCTTTTACACTGTCAATATGAGCTGTTGTGATCATTGTACTTGGTACTTCTTGTTACATCAAATCCTAAAGGCCAGTTATATTAAAATTAATATTGTATAATATATGTAATTAAGAAATAAAAGTTGAAAAAGGAGTAATTAATAATATTATATATAGCAATTAATAAATTTAAGAGATGAAATTATGAGTGTACCTTGAACTTGAAAACTCAAAAAGTTTTCCTTTTTGAGAAAAAATGATAAGACTAACTTCAGCATCACAACGAACTGAGAGTTCAAATGCCTTCTTAAGTAGTCCACCTCTTCTTTTTGAGAAAGTCACTTGTCTACTTGTTGTATTTTCAATCCTTTTCATCTCAGTTTTTCCCCTCGCCATTTTCTTCTTCGCGAAAAAATGCCCTTAACGTATTAGAAGTCCTTCAAAAATGTCCTCTTTCCACCTTCCGTTAATAAAATCAAAGATTAGAGACCAATGAATAATCTCTTAAAAGGGTATTCTAACACTTTTAAGTCAACCAAATCAAGAAATCATAACAATTTATAAGGTATATCTAAATCAAGATTTGAGACAAGAAAATCATGGATATGAATAATCTCTTTAAAAGGGTCAATTTGTAAGTCAACCATATCAAGAAATCCCTTGTTATAATCGGTTCGAAAGGGAGAACCTTATTGCCTTTCTTTTGATAAAGTGATTGAACGCCCCTCTCCTTACGGTCAAATAACTAAGCAACTCATGAGAAAATTTTCAAAAATAGAAAGATCTATAAATCAAGATTGAGACAAGAAAATCATGGATATGAAAAAATAATCATTTTAAAAAGGTCAACTTTTAAATCAACCAATTTCAAGAAACCCCTTGTTGTAGTCGGTCCTAAAGGGAGAAACTTGTTACCTTCTTATAATCAAGTGGTTGAACAGCTTGAACGTCTTTTTTTCTTACAATCAAGTGGCTAAGTAACTCATGAGAACATTTCCTAAAATAGAAAGGTCTCTAAATCAAGATTTGATACAAGCACATCATGAATATGAATCAACTTTTTTTTAAAACAAAACTATACAACAAAATCAATAAATCCTACCAATTCATGAGAGAGTATCCAAAAATAGAAAGGTAACTAAACCAAGATTTGAGACAAGCAAATCATGAATATTAACACTCACTTAAAAGGGTCAATTTTTTTTTAAGACAAAAATAATACAACTCCAAATCAAGAAATCCTATCAATCCATGACAAGTTTCCATAAATAGAACAAACAAATCATGAATATGAATAATCACTTAAAATGGTCAACTTTTTTTAAGTCAAAATAATACAACTCCAAATCAAGAAATCCTACCAATTTCATGAGAAGTTTCCAAAAATAGAAAGATTCTAAATCTTGAAGTGGATATAACCCCTAAAAATAAAAACTTTATGGTTTCTCAGATCTGAAGAAAAAAAGAAATTAGAAAAAACTTTATAAGTAAATTATAATAGAGTGAAGACACAAATAGTTGTTGTTATAGAAACCCTAGTTAAGAAAAAGGAAAAAATAAAATGAAGAGCATTGATTTCTCAAAGACTTTTCTAATACTACTTTCCTTTTTGAGTTGCAACCAATGGATATAAAAAATAATAAAAAGAAGACTTAAAATTATTAAGGAAAGAACACCACTTATGTCTTTTTCTTCTTTTGGTAAACTTTACTATATGTACCAAAAAAAATAATTCCAAACAAAGAGATAATATAATAATAAAATAAGTATATGGTTGGCAACAAGAGAGAATCATTAACAATTTCATTCGTCTAGATGCTCTAAGGGACCACCAATGACACTCAACAAGTAAAACGTTTTATTCGAGATTTAAAAAAAAATTGATACAAATCGTTTATCAGCTGATTAGAATTACGTAAGTATTAATGATGTGAATAGTAGTAATCATTTCATCTTTTACTTAGTATATACAAATTCCCTCTCAACTTTACTTTCTTCATCATATTTTATGTGATACCATTTGATCTGATTCCATATTTTTAAAATTAAAATATAATTTTTGAAATTTGTAATTTAAAATAATTTTTAGATATTTGTATATAGTTGTAAATCATATTATTAAGGATATAAAAAAAATAAAAATTAACTTGATTTGGAAACAAACTAAAATGTATCACATTAAATTGATTAAAGAAATCGCAACATTTAGCTACGTTTGGCCATAGACGGTCAAATTTCTGACAAATATTATTTGAGTAAAAATTTGGGTGAAATTTTACCATGTCTTTGATTATAGTATTTGGAAAACTTATTTCACTTTTTTAGAAAATATAATTTATGTTATAAGTTTTAAAAACTATCAGAACTAACCATAAGTTTGTATTACAAGTCAATTAGATTTTCGTTGCAACAAATAACAAGTAATGTCCATAACAATGGACCAATGTAGTAGCTTAAAGTGAGTGCAACAAACTTCATTCCACACATTGTGAAGTAGACAAAACACTTGACTTTGTTACTCTGTATAGATTGTTCATCATATTCATCAACAACCATATTATTACTGAATATTTCATCAATACTTTGATGTTCACATAAAAAATTATATATTACAACGAAAAAAGCTATTATAGAGGGCGTTTTTGTAAAAAAAAGAAATTGGTGTAAAATTTTACTTTTTAAAAGATTTCAGATAATGAAATTTCGTTCAAATATTTAAAAAAACTAGTATTTGAGAATTTAAAATATTTATCAAATAATAGCAAATTGTATAAAAAAAATATTATTTGCCAAATTTTTTCCTAAATATTACTTAAAAAATCTATGGCCAAACGGTCATTAATGATCACATACTTTCTTGTTCTTTTATGTAATATTTCTACTATGTATTAGTAGAGTACATCATTTTGTGATATTTTATTATTATTTTTTCTATTCCAAAAAGATTTTTTAAGGTTGGCATATATATCCGTATTTTTCTTATATTTTATTTATGAGATTATATTAAATATTTTATTATTATTCATTGTAAAACGTAAAACATATGTATCTTATAACATTAATTACAGATATAAATTTGAGTCTTAATTTCTGGCTCCTTCAGAGTTTCTATAGATTGTCCGTACAAAATCTAAAAAAATATAGGTCTCATAGCCAATAGAAATTTGCCACGTCATCTATGACCACGTTTTCATCACGTGCTCTAGTCTACCGTCATAAATATTTTTGACTTTTCCAATTTTAGAACTTTCACATATATTTGAAAGATCCTAATAACACCACGTATTTTTTTCATTTCATATTAATTGTTATATTTATAAAGCTTTTATTTGATTATAAATTTTATATAACAAGAAAAATAAATAAATTATTTAATCAAAGAAACTTGATTATTTTTTAATTAATATTGATTATGTTCTTTTTTTGCTACATTATTTAGAATTGGAATAGAAATTTTGATATTTAAATTATATATATATTTTTTAGTTTTATATCTAAACTATTTAAACTGTAACGAACAAAACTACGTTATCACTCATAAATTTGAAAAAGCACATCTCAAATGATATGTAATTGTGTGGAAAATAATTTTATTGTATCAAGAAGTGGCAAAACATGACTTAACACGTATAACAATCTCAACTGAAAATATAAATAAAACACATAACTAAACTCTTTAAAGATTAATCAAAGAAAAAGACATGTGTTTCTTAAATTAATGAGTAATAGTTTAGGTATATTTCTCACACTTTTAATAGTTATTGGTATGAAATTTGGGGGGAAAATAGATACATTTTTGACATTTAACTCTTATAAAGATAATGATTGACATGATTATTTTATGCTATCCTTATTAATTGATGTTTCTATTTAATTTTGAAAAATAATTTGGTAGATATGTAACTAATGTTAATGATAAATTATGGGGGGAAAATCGAGTATTTTTTTTTAATTTTTAATTTTAATTAATTTTAATTAATCCAAAACTATTTCGAACCTAAATTTCATGGATCTTATTTAATCAAGAGAAGATTGAATTCTATCGAAAAATTAACATCCTTTTCAATGTATTCACCGTAAAAAAGATATATTTCATTTTTAAAAAAAATTAATCAATCGAAAAATTAAATAGAAATAGTCCAATAATATTATCTCTCATGATGCAATGATGGAACCATCTAACACTTGCAACAAAGTGCAATGTATCTTTTGGCTAAGAATGATTTTTCATTTGAAAATTTTCCAAAAGGCACAATACATTAAAGACAAAATTAAATCATTTGATCAAAAGATTAATCCAATAACCTACCTAAGTAGCATAGTGTGGTCAATATTTATAGTCATTTTATAGGTTTGATGGGAATTATTAATTTATTTATTTAAAAGAGAAGATTTTTATGTTTTTATCTAAAAAGATTTTTCATCCACTCAAATCCACCTGCCCAAGTTGATCATGATTTTATTGGTTACCAAGAAAAGTACAATCAACCGGTGAAAGTATTTATAATTGAAAAAAAAGACAAAAGACAATACTCACATACTTTTAAGATAAAATTATCATTTGTCTTTTATAAATTTATAATGATAAAAATCTCTCAAATGATACAATAACATGAGCACTGATATATTAATCTGATGTGCTACATTAATTTTAAGTAAGATATATTACATTTTATACATGATACACTAATTTAATGTACATTAATACACGATACATTAATTTAATATGCGAGATACATTAATTTGATGCACGAGATACATTAATTTGATTATGTGTGAAAATAAGAAATTTTAGAAATTTATAAAACTAATAGGGGATAATGGTAATAAGAAAACTTAAAGGTAGAATTTCTGTCATTTATCAAAAAAAAATTGATAAACATATATCATATTATATTATTTTATTTTTTTGAATATTTTTATTTTTTTAATTTGAATACATTTTAATTAAAAATAGAAAAAATCAATTTATTTAAAGCTAAAAAAAATTGTAAACTTTTTATTTCTAACCAAATTTTCTGATCATTTAAGATTACCCTTTATGATTTATACTATAACACACCTAATGCAATTAAGTGAGTGTATGGTAAAAATATAGAAGTCCTTTTCGAGTTTTCGTTATTAAAAAATGTAGTCAGTGAATGAAGTTGTTTCTTTTTTAATAAGAGATCTTGGGTTCGAGCCATTGTGATATACTCAATGTCACGACTGGAATCTATACCCCAGACGAGACCGGCGTCGTTGACCTCTCAGAGGTCGCAAACAAGCCTACTTACGTCATACTTACTTTACATAGGTTAATTTTAGCGAAAAATTTGAATTTTTTTGTTCTTTAAACATGCTTACCAATCATCCTTAAAATTTTATAATCGTTCATCATCAACCATCTAACATTAAAGAGATAAACAACTGAAAGAAATAGTTCATAAGTCTTAATTGTATAATTGCCAAAATGGCCCAAATACAAAGTCTGAATAAAGAGCAGGAAAGAAACGCTAGTGGAACATACTCCACTAGCTCAACTCTAAAGCTACGCTAGAATATAAAACAATAGTATCCTCGAACGCATGAGGACGTACCAAACTCCGGATGAATACTGACGTCCGGATAGCTGCAACAATGATCCTGCAACTCTATCGACCACCTGTGCCTGCACCTAAAATAGTATAGATGTATAGGGGTTAGTACACACTTGTACTAAGTATGGGTATATGCAAGCACACACCACGGACATGCATGAGAAAGAATAGCTCTTTTCTAACAACATGGTTTTGGGGAGTCAAGTCAGTGGACTTGCCAATTTGAGATTAGGAAGGTCATGCCATGAGATTAGGAAGGTCATGTCATGAGAGTAACATGCATCATATTAAATATCGCATTGCACACAACACATATCATCTTCATATAGCACATATAATAGCACATAACACATAACACATAGCTTCGTTCGTATCATTCATTCATATGCCATGAGATCTTGAAATCATGGACTTAACATTAAGACTTTCCAAAATGAGGGCTCAACATATGGGACCTCAACTAGGGAGTCTTCATTAGCAAACACATAGTCTGCTTCATTCATTCATACGTACTTCATTGCATTTCATTCATAGGCCAGTGTGAACACCAGTTATACCTAGGGTGTAGTTTAAGACTTACATCGGGTTTGCTGTGCAATGATCAGGAATAACCTAATGTCATTACCTGAGTCTAGCTCACCTCTTGATTATCCTATCCTAACACCTTCGGTATCATTCAATTCTTTATGTGCTTCATTTGAGGCTGACCTCATTCATTCATTGGGAACTTTAACTTTAACCGACATAGATCATGTGAGCATCATGAAATCCAGTGTCTCCCTCACACCGAAAAGAGGTGGAATCATCGGCCAAAGTGACCCAATAACATGCTAGCGTACATGGGAATTTAACCCCGCCAGATCCCTATGTTGGCAGTATAGGTTCAAATACTAGGAGATATATGGAGACCCATACCCGGCAGGCCGGACAGTCTCATCTCATGAGAGTTACGTGAACCTTCGCCCTTCCCGAAAGAAGGCATCACCGCTCATAGCTAATCTATCGGTGCTCAGTATAAAGTTCCATTTCATTCATCTCATACGTCGTGGAAGCTGGCTTCTAGTATGAGGACATTATAGCTCATTAGATGATTTCTCATCTCATAGTTAGTATTGAGTGTGTTAAGCTCAATACTCTCATTAGAGTGTCCATAGAGTCTGGTCTCTTCATTATCTTAAATCTCATAGGTGAGTACATTTTGGTAACGTTTACTTAGACTCATTTCAGATTGCTCTCATCATTTACATTAGCCTCACATCATGTTGTCACCATATTCTTCATCATTAGCATCTTTACTTTTCATAGTTACTCACCTCTTATTACGTGAATGTTCATTTTATCGTATGCCAATGCACTCGGCTTTTTAGTGTATCTTACCCTCACACTTAACCCTTCTAGGGTTCGTCATTTCATCACATACATCTTAGGTTCACTTACTTTTGAACGTATGTTAGACTTATGTGTCTATACATACAAGCCATGGGCTTCATTCATAATTCGTTAAGTGATTTTTACTTTCCTAAAATTTGGTAGTACAAGACTTATGTATCTTGTATATATATATGCCAAGATCTTAATTCTTTTGATTTAAGTAGATGGCATTATTTTTGAATAATTTACTCACGTATGACTTATGCATCAATATGGAATTTTGGGCAAGAAAACCCAAATCTTGAATCACTTGGATATCATTTGTATTTTTCATAAATTTTATTTTCTAATATTCATAACATTAGACTTTAAATTAAATCTCAACATTTATATTGAAGGATAAATTTTCTATTTTAATTTCCCTCTTAATTAATCAAAGGGTTGAGGGTTCAAGCCCCCACAACCTCTTTAATTTTTAATTTAATAAAAGTCCACTATAATGGGGAGATTGTGGGTTCGAACCCCCACAGCCCCCCTTATTTTTGCCTTAATTTCGCTGAGGGGGGAGGGGGGTTGTGAGGTGCTGGGTTCGAACCCCCACAGCCCCCTTTATTTTTTTGTTAAATTTCGCTGAAGGAGGGACTGTGAGGTGGTGCGTTTGAACCCCCACAGCCCCCTTTATTTATTTTTTTGTTTTTTCCTTTTCTCTTCACGCGCACTGGGAGGTCGTGGGTTCGAATCCCACGCCTCCCCTTTAATTTTTCTTTTCTTTTCACGATGGGGAGCTGGTCGCGAGTTCGAACTCCCAGTTCCCCATATATTTTTTTCCTTTCGCGAGGGAAGCTGGTCGCGAGTTCGAACCCCCAGCTCCCCATATATTTTTTTTCTTTTCGCGAGGGGAGCTGGTCGCGAGTTCGAACCCCCAACTCCCCATATATTTTATTTTATTTTCGCGAGGGGAGCTGGTCGCGAGTTCGAACCCCCAGCTCCCCATATATTTTTTTTCTTTTCGCGAGGGGAGCTAGTCGCGAGTTCGAACCCCCAGCTCCCCATATATTTTTTCTTTTCGTTTCTTTCACAGGTGAGGTCTTGGGTTCGATTCCCATTGACCTCACTTAATTTATTTTATTTTAAAAACTCAGAATTTGACACTTTTGAAGGGTACAAAAATCTGGAAATTTTTGTCCTTCTCCAACCATTTTTAGATGCATTTTTTTCATAAGTTTAAATAACTATAAGAGGGTTATTCAATTCACTATCCTTCATCATAATGAACATCACATTGTACACCCATTACATACATAAAATACACAATAAATACACAACTTATACACCCAAAAACAGTGACTAAAACACTGCCCTATACATGCCTATACATCAACTTCTCCGGTCATATTTTGATGATCATTATCGTGATTTTTCGCACATAAACACATTCGTATTTAATTTAAACACATCATTCATGCAAAAATCTAGCAGCACAACATACCCATCCTACAAATTCGTTAGGGAGCTAAGGACAAGGACATACGAAGGGGAACAACCTTAGTTTCAAGAGTTTAAGAAGCGTTCGAAAGAAAGTACTTTTGGAGAAAGAATTCCATGAGAGAAACCCATACCTTTGGACGTTATTCAAGCGTGAAGCTGCTGCCCGAAAACTCCTCCAAACCACGATCAATTCACTTCAAATTACCTCCTACTCGATGAACCTCTCTTAGCCTTGACGTTTTGATTACTTGAAGAACTCTTGATGTATTTTCTGATTTTTGTTGTTATTTTGGAAGAACCAACGTGAAAGAGATTGAGAACGTGAGAGAGTTGAGAAACGTGAGGGAGAGAGTTGGTTTAGGATTAGGAGACTAAATTTAAGACTTAGTCAAAAGTTAGGATTTTAATTAACTAAAATAAATAAAGAAAATCTGATTTTTTTCCTTTTTATTAATCAGATTAATAATTATCAATTAATTAAATTAATTTATCAACCTTAAATTTTGACACCCTAAGTCTTGATCCTATTCATTTTTACGGTTGTTACACTCAAAAAGTTAAATGTAGCTTTATTATACATGAGTTATACATTATAATACACTCAAGACACTGAATATAGTTAACTACTGATTGATTATTCAATTTCGACCAACTCAAAATCTCTTCTAAATAATTTTAAATATAAAATCCTTTTGATATTTTAAATTTTTTGATATATAATTTATTCGAAACAATTCATATTTATAGTACATCAAAATTTATATTAAAAAAAAAAGAATTTTGCAATCACCTAAAACACTTTTCTCAAATTGAGATAATTTTGTTTGAGTGGTTGATAATAACACACATTTAAACCAGACAGCAACAACTCAAACTAGTATAACACATGAGCCTTTGTCCCTACTTTTAACAACATATCACTGTTTTAATTTAAGAAAATTTAGGAAAAAATTTATTTTTCGTCCATGTACTTTATATATATATATATATATATATACTATTTATACATTTTGATTATACAAATATAAAGTATAGATATGTATAGTGTTATGATTAAAAAAGAAGTAGGTATAATGCGAATGCTAGTAAAACAAATCTCAAAAGATCATGAATAAAAAGACAAATGAGAAATATAACACAAGATACAAAGATTTGACTTGGTTCAGTTAATCGACCTACGTCTAAAAAAAAGATGAGCAGATCAATATATAAACATGAGAATATAAAATATAGAGAGAAATAACCTCAACCAATTCATTCGAAATACAAAGAGGCTCACACAAGTGATAACATATCACTTGTATCCTTCAAATTTCCCCTCTAATCAAAACTTTCAAAATCCTTAAAATTACATTGTAAATGTTGATTAAGTTAGAAAGAACGAACCTTTATTTATAGAGCCCTAATCTTTTTTCTACAAGAAAAGGACTAGTCATATATGAAGACTTTATGTTTTCCTTTTAGAAAAAAAGAAAACTCATTTATAGTAATAAAGTCAGGGCAAATAATATCCAACAAATCTCTTCCTTCGCCTGAATTTCTAATAAAATAAACTTGTCTAGTTCCTTTACATAATCTTCAACAGTTTACATCTCCTCTGCAAATCTATGTATCTACACTGTGAACTTTTCTGAAATAATTTCTCCAACAAAAATGTTCATCTCTGTAAAATAGGTTGCAGCTAGAATTACACCAACCAAGATGAACATCCATTCTTAACCTGGTTCAACCATTGAATTTGAATTCATCATTGAACCATCAAACCTGACTCGAAATTAAAATAATTAGGTGTCGTGTAAAAGTTTGCAAAGCAAATCTTAAAAAAACACGAGTAAGAAGACAAACGAGAAATATATCATAAAACACAAAAATTTAACATGGTTCGGTCAATCGACTTACGCCACAAAAGAGATGAACAATTTACCATATATAAACATGAGAGTACAAAATATAGACAGATTGAAATTCATTCGGAATACATATTACTTGTGTCCCACAAATTCCGCTTTTAACCAAAACTCACCAAATTTCCAGGACTACATTATGGATATTGATAAAGTTAAAAGAAACACGTCTCTATTTATAATCTTAAACTTTTTCTACCACAAAAACACTAGCCAATATGAAGATTTTATGGTTTTTCTTTTAGAAAAATTAAACTCCATTTATGATATGAAAGTCAAAGACAAATTATACTCAACATATGAAAATGTATCGTCAGAGTGGATCTAAGAGAGCGAGAAAGTATTAATCTTAGTAAAAAATTATACTATATATATAAAGTGTTTTTTTTCTATTTTTAATAAACATATAGAATGTCAATTTCTTTTATTATTAAAATTCTCTTCGTGAAATGTATAGTCAGGAGAGAGTGTATCCATCTGATGTTTTATTTTCCTAATATGTTCATCATGCTTCATTAATATATAATTTTAATTTAGAACCATAAAATTCAAAATCTTTTCACTGTTTCTTTTTTTTTTTTTAAAAAAAACTCTTCATTTTAATTTAAATAATTGATTTAATACATTGTTACATTATTGTCATTTAACCAATTAAGTCCATATAAGTGTTTAGCTTTTGAGGCTTGATCGGAGTCGGGCAAAGTTGGTCATGGGACAAAACTATTTGTTTAGGGATAACTTATAGGAATTTCACTAGTGTATGAGCTAATTACTTAGATGCACATTATGTTATAAAATTATGAATCGTACCAGATTTTGGTGCGTCCAGATACATGAACTCAAAAATATATATAATTTGTTCTAGATGTCATTTATCCAAGTAGATTTGCATTTATATAGGATACATAGAAAAATCATGCGCCCTCGCCTCCTCTCATCTTGCTTGCCACTTTCTTAATCTCGCTCGCATATCTGGATGCATCACACCAAAAGCATGCATCTCGCGCATCTAGTATCCTAGATACATGCTAAGCACACTAGATTATTTTACTAGTGTTATTGAAACAACACCATTTGAAAATCTTCTTATTGTTTTGTGTTATATATTTTTTAAGTTAAAAATAGAAGAAAAAAATAATTAAAAAAAGAGCTAGTTCGCTTCAGTCCGCGACCCTTCTAGGGTTGGATTGGATTGGGCATTTTCATGCCTTTCAAATGTATGACTGGTCGGTCTTAGGCTCATCAAATTCCTTGACCTGTGAGACTTGAATTGGGTGAGGTTGAGCTGTCCCTTTTTGACAACTATACATAATAGTACAAAAAATTATTTACATTAAGCTAAGCTCCTCTTAAAAAATACTTGCAGATTCTTGGTCTACATTTTCAAATATGTTGTAGCAGACAAATTTCACTTATTTCTTCTAACCTTTGTGCAGGACTATCGCAAAATTCGTGATAGTTAATCGAATTAATAGCTTTTTCGAATGTGTATTATATGAAAGACATGATTGTATATAAAGCAATATTTTGTTATTGTATTTCGTGTGATTCTATATCGAATTTTGAAAGTATTAAAGAACATAATTGATCAGTTGATTTCTCCGTTGACACTCACACATCGAAATGTGTGATAAAACATAATAGAGTTGATTTCTCAAATAATCACTCAATTAATAATCGTTTATGTTATCTGATATATATCAATTCCAAATATATATATATATATATATATATATATATATATATATATATATATATATATAATAGTTTTCTATGTCATCCACATTTAGAATGTTTTCCCTACAAATTAATCCAATGTGAACAACATGATATGTTTTTATCAACATTTTAAGAATGTTTCGTCCCTACAAAGCCACACAAATAATAATGTGTACTTAAATTTGATGTGTTCAAAATATTAATTAAATAAAGATAGCTTGACAGATGCATGTTCATCATATCAAGGGTGGTTGGATAAAATTAGTGGTACAAAACAAAACTTATAATAAATACGTAGTTATAAAATGTATTTAATAAAATCCGTATATGCTCTTATTTGTTGTTTTTTTTTCTTCATAAAATTGATATTTGGATCATCTTACATGCTCATCAATTTCGAGTTTCAAATTTCACAAGTGCGATAGAGGTCAGGAATGGATGGTTTGTCAATCATCTATAACTTATCTGCAAAGACAAAATAATCGCTTTTGCCAGATCTGGAGAGATAATACAAGTCCTACGTCCCAGATTCCATCGTTACGTCCATAAACACTGAATTCTTAAAACTTAAATTGAGAAAAGAAATACAGAAAAACTAATCAAGAAAACTCACTAAGTTTAAATAGCACAACTTGAAAACTAAAAAAAAAACAAGCTTGTTGCTAGCTAGGACTCATCTTCAATGACCATTGGCCAGTCCATTCTCAGCAGCTTTCTTGGCATAAAATCTTCTATACTTTGAATCAACCTCTGTAAGGTAGTAGGTTCCTGGAGCTAGAAGGCTACAATCCTTGCTCGTAACGAAGTCCTTGGCCCCGTACCTATGCTCCATTAGTTTCATAATTTCGACGAATTTTTCAGGAGTCAACTGCCAGAGATCAAGATTGATTGTCAAGGATGGCTATGTTGATACATGGGACATAAGAAAAAGATGTGTAAGCTACGTAGTCATATAGCGTATACCTCGTTTCTTGATTCCAATTTCTCTTTAACATTCATCACACTTGCAATGTCTGACAAGCTAAAAGGATGTTGGCCTTCATTAAGCTTGAGGGAGAACATTGTTGCGGTTGATCCACTACCGTAGGAGAACAGAACTACCCGTTGTCCAGCCTGAGGCAAAAGTATCATTCAGAAACTAGAACGAACATGTAGTAGATGATGGAATGAAACAAACAAAAGGATGGAAATGTGAAATGTAACTCCTGAATTACCAGTGTTTTGTGTTTATTGTGAAGGAGTGATGCAAAAGCAGC
The DNA here is from genome assembly GCA_022817965.1 of Solanum lycopersicoides. Taxonomy (NCBI): domain Eukaryota; kingdom Viridiplantae; phylum Streptophyta; class Magnoliopsida; order Solanales; family Solanaceae; genus Solanum; species Solanum lycopersicoides. The sequence goes on along the minus strand of CM040629.1, from coordinate 92,855,601 downwards.
ATATAGAGAGGCAGTATACATGTTGCCAACTTGTTTTGGTATTAATGTGGTAGGTTGCACCTTCTCGTCGTAAAACGGTTTTGCAACTTGCTGGGATGCCTGTACATGGTTGACGATATTCCGTTGTTAGTTCTAATCACACAATGTACATTGGTCTGACATCAATTATCCTACTTAAGACTTCATTTTTAGCATTTTTCGAAGAAGAAAGAGTGAACCTTCTCAAGATCACGGCTTTGGTAGCTTTCATCATGACTTAGAGACGAAAATGGGGCCAGCTTTTCTTTAGCAGATTCATCGATGGAGCTGTAAGTGGAAAACAGAAGTTCTTAAGAGAACAGAATTCCTTTCAAAGAATAAAAAGAAAGCCTCTGCAAGAGAAACTTTGTGACCCACCTAGCATTCCTCGTAAAGTCATTGAATACCAACCGAGCGAAGCTCTTCTGTACAAGCTGCAGAAGTTGAATAAAATATCAAGTGTCATTAAAATTGCATATAGAGAAGAAGTACAAATAAAGTCATCGATCCACAATAGACTCTATGAACTACCTTGTTGTACGGTGAATGGAACACAAAGTAAGCTGCATCAGCTATCGAAAATTGCTTGCCTTCCAATTTCTCGTATCTAGAATATCAAATGCAGCAAGGCAATTAATACAAGATAATCAAGAGATCTACTTCCAAATATAAGACTGTATCCGATGAGGAACTTACTTGTTGCATAAGATCTTATAGCAAGAATCAAGTGCCACAAGATAACAAGTTTGTGAAAGCTTGCCATCAACCACCTGCAGCCAACAATTTTCATTGAAAGGTGAAAAAAAAACAATACATTCAGCCTGCATAAATCCATCGTCAATCCTACTATTTTCACTGCTAACAAAGCCAACCATCTTTCTATTTAAAATCTATAAGCTACACTTTTAAGGAGACAATAGCGATTTAATTAGAACTACCAGATTGACTAGAAACTTTCAAGAAAGAGCTAAGGATAGCAAGAAAAGAAAGAGGCAATGTACCAAAACTAGTAAATGATATTGCTCGAACATGTAAAAAGAAGAACAGAGGAAGTTCGTTTTGTAAGAATGAGTTTCTGCTTAAAAGAGCAATATAGAAGCCAGTTGGTACTAGATTTCCAAAAAAAAGTACAGAGGAAATTTATTGTCAGAATGACTGATGAATGTATTTTTCACCTAAATGACAATATAAAAACAGCGTGAGACTGAATTGGTAAGAAGGTTCTAATTTGCATAAGATTTTGTTTCCTCAATATTCACGCACAAATAGGCATGCAAGATATCACTACGGGAAATATTGAAGCTTCAGCAATCATGACACAGCTAGTGCAGAACCACAATTGGAACATGAATCAACCTTAATTCGGCCTACAAACGATTTCATTCGAAGTTCTGTTGAAAGAAAAAGAAAAGGCAACAGCCACAAAGTATGCTTGAGAAAACTGATAGTTAACCAGACTTGCAAGGATAAGAAGGAATTACTGGATATTCGCTGTCTAGGATGGGCTTGTAAAAATCATAGACATGAGCCATATGACTAGCCCTGATCTTGCTTTCAAACACAATAGGGGCATCAGGGCCAATTAGCATAGCAATGGCAGCTGCGCCTCCCGTTGGCCTAGCAGGTCCCTCAGCATAGACCTATAAGAAGAAGATCTCTAATAAGTTAACATTTACGGTATATATATGTAACACATTAAATGGGACATGGTTCATAACCATACAATTGCAACTAAGAAGCCCGAGTCTATTTCAAGATACATACCAAATAAAGAATGTGTATTCAAAGTCTATTAGATAATACACATGCAAAAGAAATGTTTATAGGTGATGATCATTACCGCACTATCTGTGCATACAACAAGTCCATAGCGTCCATCCCATGACGCGCTCTCCACCCAATTCACACAGTTGAACAATGCAGCAGTTCCACCATAGCATGCATTAGTTGAGTCAACTCCTTCAATGTCAGTATTACCACATTTCTGCATGGTTCACATGGTCAGGAAGCAAGAAACTATAATTAATATGTGAATACCACAATATAAAGCATTAATAGGCGAAGTAGAAGCTACAAAGACAAAGAGCATAACTGAGGCAACTTAGGAGTTAACATGCTGCCTAGGAACTTAGATCATTACCTCAAATATTTGCATCAGGAACGTCTTGATGGATTTGCTTTTATCAATAACAGTCTCACTTCCAACTTCCAGTCTACCAACTTGCTTTGGATCAATCGCATACTTCTCGAGAAGGGAAGTAACAGCTGTCAAACTGAAGACAAACAATAAAAATGAGACTAATTATTAGACATTTATCGTTCCATTCTGTAATGAAGTTAATACCTCATTGATATAACATCTTCCACCTCAGTACAAAATCCCATGCAATCTTGTCCAAGACCAATTGTGTATTTCCCTTTGCTTGCTCCATCATGAGCTTCCAACGTTTCCTATAAATAGTTTATAGGAAACAAAATTCGACGAAATCAGAAAACTAAATCCTACAACTCTAACTAGCTGATTCAACTTACTCATAATCTGATAACCTAATCAAATGCTACTTTTAGATTATTAATATCAAAAAAGTGACCGTGGTTGCAAACTGATTAAGGTGTGGTAACTATGATCATCCAAAGTGCTAAAACAGACGAGGTAGACATCAAATCACGCGAAGAGAGATTATCTCAAAAAAAAAAAAAACAGCAATCTCTTGAAATCAATGATGTGAACTTAGTCCCCAAATAATTGGAATATTTAGTTGTTGTTACATCATATATTAATCTAACTACAGACTTGCAAGTTAGTGTATGAACAAGTTTAATTCATAAGATTTCTTAATTTGCTTAAGTTTGCAAAGGAAAGCACTCAATACATATCTCATCATGCAGACATTAAGCTGTTAATATCTATGCTTGCAAGCTATAAATCAATTATAAAAATTCCTAATTTGATTACTAAACTACATTATATTGATAAAATGATCCCAAACATGATATTAATTAGAACTTTTTCTTTCGAAATCGAACTCAAAGTTCAGCTAAACAACCAACTGAGCTACTCAGATTCCCCAAATATCAACGAATAATTGATAAGAGCTTCCAAATTTATAAATCTCAATAACAGAAGCGATTTTCTCACTCTTCGAAATTTTCCTCAAACGAAACATGATATAAAACATCAATTTATTTAATTAGAAGGCAAAAAAAATTAAAAAAAATCGAGACTCCAAATCATAAACTGAAAAAAAAAAAAACTGGATCAAATTAAAATACCTAACAATACGATATACATGTGAATTGATTAAACAAATTTACCTGTTGAATACAAGTAGGAGGAAAGTAAATTTCCACGGCGAGGATTCCGACATTCTTCCGTTGAGCTGCCATTTCTGATGATTTTTATTATTTTTTTGAGTATAAACGCAATGGATCCAAAAAATTTGTTCTTCAAAATAGGAAAAAATGTTTCAGAGAAGAAGACAGAGAGAAAATGTGTGACTGATTCTATGGGCAAATAAGGAAGAGAAGAAGAAAGAAGTATGAATTTGTTATGTTTCCGTTGGATATATATATACACAGATTTGTTTAAAGCGGGTTCGAATTAATTGAGTTAATAAATAAATGAATTATAGATCGATGGGAAATTACTTTGATCGAATGGGTTGCATAACTAACCTATTATTTCTTATTATTTTTAGTTGTTTTATTTATTTTTAATATTTTTTTAAGTAGTAAATATGTTCTTTATTGTAGTTTATAGAATATAATACTTTTTATTTTATATTAAATGAAATTCTGAAGTAATGTATACTTATTAAGAAAATTATTTAAAGATAATTATTATTCTTGTGAAATAATAAATATAATTCTATAAATAGTGTAATTTATCTCATAGAAAATATTAAATTTTATTAAATGAAATGGCAAATGCGGAAAAAAATTAAATATTTATCTTGAACTTTATAAAATTCAACTATTTTGCACAATAAAAAAAGTATCGAAATTTACTTAATATGAAATAGAGAAGTATTAAATAAGATACATAATTTTTTAAATACATTTTGATTAAAAAATTTAAATTAATTTGAGCTACATAATAATCTAATTTTGGTAAAATCTAAAATAAACTATGCTAATAAATGAATGGATCATTACTCGCCTAAACTTAATTAGATTATATCCGATGACCTAATTTTGCCAATTCTTTTTCATAAAAAAATACATAAATATTAAGTATTACGAGTCTGATTGGATTGAATTACTATTCATGTTTTTAAGTTAAAGATATTTTTATTATTATTTTATAGTGTTTTGCACAAACTAAAATGTTCTGAATTTATTTATTTTAAGTTAAAATAATAAAAGTAAATCAAAATAATAAAAAAACTTCTTAAAATTTATATATTTTATTTAAATCATAAGTTATACAAATTCAAATTATATATAATCGTTCTATACACTTATAATCATACAATTTGTTTTATACACTTCGTTTTTATACAATTCTCTGTCCAAGTGTCTTTCTCTTTCTCGTTTTATACACTTCGTTTTATACAATTCGCTTCAATTGTATATGTATAGCGAATTATACAGTTTCTATGTTTGCTATTGAGCAATTATGCAAACTTTGCTATAACATACAAATATAAATTTTTTATTTGCTATATGTAAAAGTTGCCCAAAATATAATTAGGTTAAAAATGGGCATTTTTTCCCATTTAAAGATAGGAGGACACATGGAAGAATATTCAAAACATTTCTATAAAATTGCAGGCAACTTTATTTTAAAAAATTAATTATTTTTTTATACTAATTTTATTATTAAATAATAATATGAAGTAGTAGTAGTTGCGTTATAAAGTCGTTTGACCACCAAATACTTCCAAATATGTGGGAAAATTTGGCCATATAATTTGCTGTAACTTAAAAAGTTATGTTCCTCAAAATTCAAATTCCCTAAATAATTAACAATAATATTCCATTTGTTTCTAATTACATCTTCATTAAATTAATAATGTATATAGTGAGTTTATTATTACACCTCTAGTAATTATAAAGTAGATAAATTAAAAATTTAAGATTTTTTTAAAAAAATATTTTTCAAAATTGATTAATTAATAATTTAAAAAATAAAAATAAATTTGTCCATTCGTCAAAATGAAAAAATAAAAATAGAAAGTAAAAATAAAAGTTAAACAGATACTCCCTCTGTTTAAAAAAAGAATGACCCTATTTCCTTATTAGTCTGTTTCAAAAAGAATGACCCATTTTTTTTGGCAACACTTTAACTTTAACTTTCCACGTGGCATGTTTAAAACCACAAGATTAAAGGGTATTTTGGTACATTTGACATAACTTTAAATTAGAATCACAAGATTAAAAAGTCTTCTTTCTTTTCTTAAACTCCGTTTTAAGTCAAACTAAATTAATTTTTTTGAAACGTAGGGAATAATTAAGAACGAAGGAAATAATAATTTCATGTCTAGATCTTGTTGGTATCTGGTTTATTAATCAATTAATTCCCACCTAACTCTCAGTAACTCATTTAAAGATGAATAATAAGACAAAACAGCTTATGAAATGACAAATCGTATCTCTACCAAAAAAAAAAAAAAAAAAATCGTATGGCAATGGATTAGAATTTTGTAGATATTAGGTAAGTATTAACATTTTCATCTTTTAATTTACATAAAATAACATATAATGTTTGCATAAAATAACAGCTCCTATATATATATATATATATATATATATATATATATATATATATATATATATATATATATATATATATATATATATATTTTTTCTGAATTTATAAATTACAAATTAAATATAATATTAATTTTGTATATAAAAATAATTTACTTTCTAATTAACTAACAAACAAACATTATATACTTATGTATAAACTAATATTTGAATACATTGTTTCTTTACTAGCCAGCAAACGACAAAGTCCAAATTGGAGATTCACTTTTTAACCATATCAATGGTGTTTATTTTACTATATATATGTTTTATGTTAAATTATTTCATATTTTTTATTAACATTTATTTTAAATTTTTTTGTCGTTTCAAGAGTAACAACAATGACGATGTATTTATCATAATTTCATAAATAAATATGGAAAGATAGAATTTGTGTAAATTTTGTTTCTATCTTGAAGATAGATGTTCTCCTATTAAATTGTCGATTTAAGAAAAGAAATAATTTAAAACAAATCACTAAAAAAAAATAGCACAAATAAAAGGTCATTATAAAATCTTATATAATACAGGACAAGACATTTTGGGTAATAAGTAAAGAGTAATTATTTTCTCCGTCTTGTTTTATGTGAGATATTTTGATCTATACAAAAAAAAAAAAAAAAAAATTTAAGTTTGTTGTCTAGAATGAACGATAGAAAATTTACGTGGCTATAAATAATTTCATTTAGATTAAAATGAATATTTTAAAATGAAATTATATTTTAATATAGAAATTTATTACTTTCTCCGTTTAAAAAAAAGTCTTATTTTATTTTTAGTTTGTTTAAAAAAAATGACCACTTTTCTTTTTTTGGCAACACTTTAACTTTAGTTTTCCACGTGACATGTTTAAGACCACAAGATTAAAGGGCATTTTGGTACATTTGACATAACTTTAATTTAATACCACAAAATTAAAAAGTTTTATTTCTTTTCTTAAACTCCATTTCAAGTCAAATTAGGATATTCTTTTTGAAACGGAGGAAGTATGCTCTTTAATTTTTTCATCTTAAACATGTTACGTGGAAAGTTAAAGTAAAAATGTTATCAAAAAAAGAAAGCATCATTTTTTTTAAACAGACTAAAAAAATAAAATTATTCTTTTTTAAACAAAGGAAATATATACTAAAATAAATTATAAATCCAGTAGGAAGCCTACAACAACAAGCATATTTATTTATGTATATAACATAAATAAATAAATAAAAAATAAAGAAGTCCAGTAACAAGCCTACAACTACAAGCATATTTCGATTGGATGTGGAAAATTCATTTATTAATATAGATTTTTTAATCTTTTGGGTCCTACAATTTAAAATTATTAATGCAAATGACCTTTCTCTTTTTTTTTTTTTTTTTTTTTTGAGTTTGATATTCCTATTGACATCTGGTTAATTCAAATCAACATCAACAAATTTTATATTAGAAAATAAAACGCTCTATAATAAAGACTAGCTACTATTTATTTAGGTAAATTCAATTCAAAATTTCTGATTAAGAATAAATAAGTACTTATCACTCCACCATAATGTTTGTTGGTTTCAATGACTTTTCTAACATTGCATCTAAAGATGGTTTCGTATCTAACTAGTGAACTAACGATAAATGATGTGAGTTAAGTATCATCAGATTTCATATTTAAATTCGTAGACATAAAAAATGAAATGATTTCTAGGTATAGTTCCTAATATTTATTGCTTATAAAAGATAAAAAATATCTTATAAAATTAATTAAAATACGTACAAGCTGACGTAAACATCAAATTTATATATTATTAGAAGTTAGAGTCAAATTAGGAGGAGAGCAAGCAGCGCAGACATAGTGATTAGCAACCAACATTGAAGATCAAATGTTTTTTTTTGTGGGAAATGGAAACCACGTTTATTTGTAATATTTTCTTTTAATTTAATTTGACAAATCAAAAATTGTTTGTATTATTTTCTTTTAATTTAATTTGACAAGTCAAAATTTGTATTTTCTTTTAATTTAATTTGGCAAGACAAATTTGTTCCACTTGACTCTTAACACTTGAAACAAAAATGATATATCTACTTAGCCCCAACAATATATATTCTGTAATCTTTTTAAACTATAACTAATTCAAGTACTATAAGATTTAATTTTTTTCTTTTTTTGTCCCACAAGTTAATAGACTCATAAAATCTTATCTTTTTTAAGAAAAAATTACGCGACTTAGCAAATTTATACTATTTAATTACTCATCATAGCTATAGTTTATTATAATTATCACTCGCGACTAAGATTATAATTATACATTAATTACGTGGCTGACTTTTAGTTTGTTATAATTATTCATATTTGTATATTTATAATTCGCCAGAATATATCAATACATATGTATAATATACAATTTTTTAACCTATATGCATATAGAATTCACCTCTCTCTCCTCTCTTTCCCGGTCTCGCTCGCCTCTCTCCTCTATATAACATGTAGCTACAAATTGTTATTATCAAATTATAGCTATGAAAACTAATTAATTATTTTTAAGTGGTTATATGTGAAAGTTTCTTTTTTTTAATGCAGAAAACTAATGATATGCCAAATTTATTCTAGGATTATATTAGAAAACATTGAACTCAATAAATTAAATTAGCATTAAAAGCCATTTTTACCCTTTGAGAAAAAAAGGAGAAAGAAAGGAATGTTTGAAAGTTCTTCAAACACTAAAGTTTCTTTTTAATCTCCAACTTACTAGTTCATAAATACACTTGCTTGTCCGATTTTATGTGGTATCATATGATTTGACACGATATTTAAAAAAAAAATAGTAATTTCAAAATTTGTGATCAATCTAAAACAATTCTTAAATATTTGTATGGTTATAAATCATTTTTTTAAGAGAAAGTTAAAGTTAAATTATTTCTAGTTATAATAAGGTGACATTCTTTTTGAGACAAACTAAAAAGAAAATGGTGTCACGATAAAATAGGAGATATTAATATTTTGGGCAAATTACATAATCATATATTTTTAAGATAAAATTATAATTCATCCCTTAAAAGTTTATAATTACGGAAATCTCTCAAACGTATACAATAATATAAGCGCTGATACATTAAAACGAGGATCGGATACATGAATGGCAAAAAAATAAAAGCGCTGATACATCAAAAAGAGGATCGAGTAGTCCAATACATGCGATGATACATTAAAAAGAAGGTCGAATACATTAATGGAGGATCAGATATATTAATGACATTTGACTTAAGTGAAACATGAGAAATTTTGGAAATTTGAAAATTTTATAGGGGTAATAAATAAACTAAATGTAAGATTTTTGTAATTAATCCTATTTTTTTTTATATTAAATGAATAAGAAGCAAATTTAATTTGTCAATTCAACATCAATGAAGGGAAAGACTTTTAGTTAGAATATAATTTAGGATTGTTCAATTAATTTTCAATGAAAATCACATTGGAGTATGAAGCATTTAGTAATGTTTTCTCTATTTTTTATTTAAATGACTATCAACAATAAACAAATAAACTACATAAACTCGAAATAAATTAATAAAATATCTTTTTATTAATTAACTTATGAATTACAATAATCTAAAGATAATTGTTTTTCCCCAAATTAAATTATAGTAACTTAGGAAAGTAAACAAAGATTTGCAGCAGCAACAACAATATTACTAATTTTCTGAAAATCATCATTTTCCTTAATAATAATAGAACTAAATCCAGAAAATAATTCAAAAGCCTTTTGACATTTAAAACCATCTTGCTCAATAATATTTGCCGCATTATTCAATTTTTCATATTGTCCCCCCAATAAATATAATTCCGCGTTACCCAAATTTGTAAGGGCCTCGGTATAATAATTTGAGCACAAGATGTATATCGATTCTAAATCCTGATTGTTCTTTTGATTGAGAAGGATATCGATTTTTGCTAAAGTGGCAAACGTTTTTGCTCCTGCTACATGAATGACTGATTCCGTTAAATTGTAAAGATTTTGATGGGAACAATCCTTTAAGACGGTCAAACAATAGGCTAAATCCTTGGTTTTAGCGCATACATCGGCTAAAGGGTTACTTGTACTTTGAATCGCGAGAAAAGCATATATGACACATAAAATTAGTGATGAACATAGAGAAAAAGAATATGAAGTCATTTTCTCCCTTTGATTGTTGGTTTTTGTGTATAGGTATGTATATATAATTCTCTTAATAAGTTTAGCTTTTATAAATGGAAAATGTGATGAATACTAATTCAAACAATCTAGTCATTTAAAAAGTGTCTATAAATAATTATTAATAATTAATGAATTAGCACCCAGATAGATATGGGATGTAAATATGCTATAATAGGAAAAATGTTTATGATGATAGTCAAAAGATTTTTATAAGAATATTTAATTACATAAATATTTTTACTATATATACTAATTCACTTTATAATCTGATATAATTACATATTAAAATATATATTGTCTTTTTAAAAGCTTCCTTGAAAATCAAATATATCGCGAGGAGATAAGATCCAAATTATCTTATGTTCGAGAAATACACTATACGATATTTCTTAGGCAAACTCCCTTTTTTTTCTTTTTCCTTTTTGGTATTTTGATCAAAATCTACCTACTTTTAAAGCATGTTTCATGGAAGATACTTATGGACTCCAGATATTATGCTCAAATTTATTTATTTATTATATTTTATCGGTTATAATTGTAAAATATTTTTTAAGAATCTAGTTTAATTTCCTCGATGTCAATTATCTATTTTACTAATCACTTTTTTTACTTTGTTTTGGTACAACTTTTGGATCTTAAGATCAAATGTCACCACATGTGAGAAGGTGTGTTGAGATTATCACGTCATTTAATTAGTGATCAAAGATGATTAATAAAATAATATGAGGACTAAAATTATAATAGTAATGTTCACTCAGGGACTAAAATGTCATTGCTCTATGAAATATTTTAATACGTCTTGACCTGACATGCGTAATTACACAAATAATTAATTAATTTTTAGTTCATCGCATCTAAATCCTGAATATATATTCTTTTCGATAAAAGAAGTATTTTGGCTAAAAATCACAAGAGTTACTAAACAATTTTTGATGATCGCAAAATCACTAATTTTTTCCTAGATATGAAAGGAAGTCATTAAATTATTTGTATATAGTCAAAAAGTTTTTTGATTTTATCTAAATATCATATCATTTTCTTACGTCTCTCTTGATTACTTTATGTGATACCTAATCAAGGTGGAAATTTTTTGTAATAATAAATAATTTTGTGGTTTTTGTGATACTTAATAAAATTCATAAGTTTTTTTTTTTTTTTTTATAAAATAATTTATAATTTTAGCATGATAAAAATAAAATTAAATGACCATCTATAATATTAATTCAGTGTATATATTGTATATGTATCTCATGTTAAACAGCAAAATACTTTTATTTTAAAAAAATTAGTAATTAACATTAACATATATGTTCCATATCTATTTAAATGATATAAGTATAAATATTATATCTTAAATATGTTATTGTTCATTTTACCTCACCTTATCCTGTTTTACACATGATTTAATGGGTTTTATATTTCTTTTGTCCCTTTCTTTATTATATTTTTGTTTAAAATATCTTAATAAAAATATTTCATCACAAATACTTATAAAAAAATTTTATAGCTTAAAGCGTGTCAAAATATTATCATTAAGAATATTTCACACAATATATATATATCCCTCAACTCAAAATTCAACAAATTCTTCCAACATAAATTAAAACCGAAAATCTAAGAAAAATTAAACAAAAGAGAAAATTCCAACATATATAATAAATTAACAAAATAATATAAGAGGAATAATGTATAGAAATAGTACTATATATGTATGTTTGGATAGGCTTTAATAATCCCACATAAATAAAAATGTGAAATTACTTTATATGAATTTAATTAAATTTTGTTTTCCTAATAAAATTAACAATTTAGGGAGGTAAAAGAAGACTTGCAGCAGAAACAACAATGCTACTAATTTTCCCAAAATTATCATTTTCCTTAGCAATTATAATATCATACCCAAAATATAGTTCAAATGCCCTTTGACAATTATAAGCATCGTCCGCAATAACAATTGCCGCAGTATACACATTTTCATATTGGCACATTTTCATATATTGTTTCGCGTCATTGAATTTTCTAACGGCCTCACTGTAATAATTCGAGCACAAGATATATATAGATTCTAAAGTCTGATTCTCTGTCTGCCTGAGGAGGATTTCGATCTCTGCTCCAATCGCGGAAGCATTTGCACCTGCTAAATTGATGGTTGCTTGCGTTAAATCGTGAAGATTTAAATGAGAAAAGTCATTCAAAAATATCAAACAAAAGGCTAAGTCTCCGGTTTTGGCGCATACATCAGCTAAAGGGTTACTTGTGGTTTGAATCGCGAGAAAAGCACATACAACACATAAAATTAGTGATGAACATAAAGAAAAAGATGATGATGCCATTTCCCCCCTTTTGATTTTTATTTTTATTTTATATATGTATATAATTCTCATACATTAGCTTTTATATAGGGATAAAATGTAATGAGGAATTCAAACAATTTATTCATTTAAAAATTATCTATAAATAGTTATTCATAATTAATAAATTAGTAACAAGATAGACATGGGATACAATATGCTATAATAGGTAAATTTATTAAGATAGTACAAAAGATAATTATGAAACTATTTAATTACACAAATATTCATATTATATACATTGGTCTATTCTATAATTTGATATAACTACTGAAAGTAAATATTGTCTTTTCTTAAAGTGTTTCCTGATAATTAAATATATTTGAAGTCCAAATAATCTTACGTTTGAGAAATACATTACTAACCATCTCTCTCTCATTTTTTATATAAGTGACATAGATCCACCTAATTTTAAAGCATGATGTTTGATGGATTACACTCATGGACTTCAAATATTTTTGTCAGATTCATTTATGGAAATTTTACATAAATACATAGCGTTAAGAGATACTTACGTTCTATTCATATCATTTTTTTCAAAACTATTTAAATCTTCTAAATTTGATGGATTCATACGTCTCAATACATCGTATTCTGATTTCAAATATATCGTTCTAGATCCAGATATATCACATCTCAATTTCAAATATATCACTCAACGTCTTAATATATCACGTACGTCACAATACATACTATAAAAAAAATAGCACCAAGTACTATGTATTTTTGGATAGGCTTAATAATTAATCCCACATAAATTAAAATGTGAAATTATTTTACATGAGTTTAATTGATCTTCTTTTTCTAATTAAATTGATAAAAGAAAGACTTGCAGCAGAAACAACAATGCTACCAAATTTCTGAAAATTATCATTTTCCTTAAAAATATTAGAATCATTCCCAAAAAATAATCTAACGGCCTCATGGTAATAATTTGAGCACAAAATATATGTTGATTCTAAATTTTAATCGTCTATTTGAGTGAGGACGATTTTGATCTTGACTCCGATGGCCGCTACTAAATTGATGGCTGACTGGGTTAAATCGTAAAGATTTTGATTAGAACAATCATTTAAAACTGTAAAATAAAATGTCGAATCTCCGCATCTGGTGAATAACAACTTGTGCTTTGAATCGCGAAAAAAGCAAATACAAACTCATAAAATTAGTAATGAACATAAAGAAAAAGAAGATGATGCGATTTCCCCCTTTTAATTGTTGGTTTATATATGTATATATATAACTCTCCCATTAATTTAACTTTTATATACCTAATAAGAAATTTAAACAATGTAAGTCATTTAAAAAGTATTTATAGATAATTATTCATAACTAATGAATTAATAACACTATAGATATGGGATACAATATACTAGTATGAAGGAAAAACAAGTACGATGCACCAACTTTATCCCGGATGAATACGAGCCAACGTTGAACCGGATGAATGCGAGACAACGTTGAACTGTCTACTAACCTACTATCGTAACCCCCCAAAAAAAAAGTGGTGGTTTAATTGGAGAAGCACATCAGGCGTTACTGGACTTGGCGAACACCGATTTATAGATAATTATTCATAACTAATGAATTAATAACACTAAAGATATGGGATATAATATACTACTAGTATGAAGGAAAAACAAGTACGATGCACCAACTTTATCCCGGATGAATGAGCGACAACGTTGAACCGGATAAATGCGAGACAACGTTGAAAAAAAAAAAAAGTGATGGTTTAATTGGAGAAGCCCATCAGGTGTTACTGGACTTGGAGAACACCGACTCGTTATCCTTCCACTGCTTAGAGCGAAAGCTATTCGTTGCTCTGTAAAACCAGCCTCACGCGGTCCACCCCACTTTAGAAATCAAGCAGCCCATATCTTCAATTGGGCCACATGATCCAACTCTAAGCTTGGACAGGGCAAGCCAGACAATTAGCCCACCAAGCCCAACCATCTGGAACAACCCAACATTCCACCACATTAAAGCCCCCATTTGGGTTACAAGCCCACATTACTAAGCTCGGCATACAACACTCTCTTTAATTCTTTTAAAAAGAACTAAATGTTCCTATTCTATAACGATGTGGGAGGAATACATTTCAGTCTCAAAAAGGTATGTTAATGTGTACATTTTATCTACTAATAATCACTGCTAAAGGTAACATTGTGAATGATGCAACCATTCTACGTAATAGTAATACTTCCTTCGTTTCAATTTACGTGATATTAGTTAATTGAATACGAGAATTAGTCGATATATGTACCTCATATTAATACTAGTCGAAACATTCTACGTAATAGTAATGCTCCCTTTGTTTCAATAACCACTTACACTATCTATACTATAGTGAATTAGTCGAAATATGTACACACTAACCGGTCACCACACTTCTAATTTTCGAAAAGTAAAAACATTTTTTTATATAAGTATTCCATAAGCAAATTAAAGGTTGCTACATTATTAAGAGTTCTTAATTCCCATGATAAACTTGGAAAAAGAACACACAACTCAACAAAAAGCATTATAACATTAACGAAATGATCATCTCATTTAAAAGATTAAACATTTTAATGAGAGTATACTTTATTCTGTAATGTCACAACACGTTATATATCATGTGTGGACCTGATTCTTATTTCATCACTTAAGCGTAAACGGTAGGATTTTCGAGGAGGTATGCTTCAACAATCTTGAAAAGTTCCATGCCTTGTTTTTTGCCTTCACTGTGTTCTTCATCCTTCAACACATAATCACCTTTTGTGTGATACTCAGTTATAGACTTGCAAACACATCCTCCATTTCCATGAGCTTCAAATTTGAGATCATAGGAAATTGACTCAAGTTTGTCTCCAAGAACATCACCTTCAATCATTGAATATTTGGTCACCAAATTCTTGTCATCAACAACATGAATCTTGTGCTTCAAGTACTTGATTGGTGAACCTACAATTATTCCCAAAAAATGAACTTAACGATCCGTAGGTCTATCAGAAATAACCTCTTTACTCCATAAAAGATAGGTTATGGTCTATATAACTCCGCCTCCCCAGACCTCACTTGTGAAAATATAATATTTTCTTGGAAAACTTAAAAGTTAACATTTTGATCAAAGCAATAGAATTTTTTTATATAGGAAACTGACACGTCTAATATTTCATGTATGGAACTCTTATAACCGAAATACGTTAAATGTATTTTTAACCCTTCACTAATGAATTTAATTAGTCCTAGCTATCTACTAACGTTGCAAAAAATATTTACACAATCAGATCGATTATTATATTACCTTCAACAAAGTTCATCTTTTTGATGCTTCCATCTCCCTCAGCCTCAATATTTTTAACTTGTGGCATCAACTTAGGAATAAGATTATCAGAATCAACAACCAAAGCTTTGAACAACCTAGTAGGGGCAACTGGTGTTGTGGTCTCATGTGTATAGGTAGTGACACCCATGATGTTATTAGAGATATTGAAGACACAAAAAAAAGGATATAGAAAATGTTGTGAGTTTTGTGATAATGAAATATTGTTAGATGGTATTTATAGGTGAAAAAAAGAAGTTACAATCTTAGAGTTAAATCAACAATTAATTCCTTTTACTTTAATTTCAACATTCAAAGTAGTCCATTTTTGACATTTGTGTCATTTTATCTAGATGTTCTTGAAATGCACATTCTTTTTATATTAATTTAATAGTATTATCTTAGATAATGTCGTTGGAGAATTTTAAGTTTTATTTGGTTTAGTATCTATATGAGAGTCTGATTAATTTAGATTTGTGTTAGGTAGGGCTCCGTTTAAGAGTAACGTTCTTTATCAAAGATTTTTTCACATCCAAAATTCTATCAATTTTTTTTATAAAGAACAAAATACTTTTATTTACGATATCACTCGCGAAGAAATTTATGCTAAATGGTCTAACAATGAGGCATACCGACACATGGTTATGGGTATATTATATATTATGTGTTCAAACCTTCAAAGTTTTTTTTCTATTTTTATAACTCTATTATTAGTTCATCCATTATATAAGGTATATGTTATAGACCAAATAAGAGAGTACAACTCAAAAGACTAGTTGATTATTTAGTTTATATATTCATTTACATTATTCTTTTCAATGGATGCTAGAAAATTGATACATAAATGTTTAGTGGTTAATAAATCTCTTTCTTCTTGCTTCTAAATTGAATTCTTCATAAGTTAAGACAAAGTATTAATGTGAAAAAAAAATATGAGAATTTTGGCGCACAGGATTTTTGGTTTTCTTAATTAAATTCACTATTTATTTAAATCATGTTTGATATGTAAGAAGAAAATATTATTTAAAAATATTTAAGTATAACACAGATAAACATTATTATATTAGCTTTAACTTTCGACCCCGATGTCGACTCGAGGCCCAATCTTAACCTGAGTTTGGATTGGGAATATGGAGTCTTGGGGTTGTGAATAAACCGTGTCAGGATTCAGAGAATTAGGATAAAAAAATATAATAACTAATATATAAATAATTAATCTATATAAAATAATACATAACTCTAATCGATTATCAAATAACCACTTTCATCACATTTTTAGGTAATCGGGTATATGATAATTATGGATAAGAATGTAGAAGATGGTAATTAACATTTAAGAAAATAAAATAATAATCTCCCTAGTTAAAAAATCTAATTGCACTAAGATATAGAAAAAAACTCGTAATTTATATCTTGTATATAAAACATAATTTAAATACCATGAACATGCTATATTACTTTAGTTTATCTTATTCTAACAATATTATTATATATGCCATTGAACATAACATTAATATTAACTGTAGTGAAATAGTTAAAATTTCTCCACTCATAATTAGAGATCTTAATTTAAAACATGAAAAATCATGTTAAAAGTTTATCCTTAAAAATAAGATTTATAATACTTAAAATCCAAATAAAGTTTTAATATACAATATTACTACTTCCACATTACTAATTGGCTTAGTCAAGATTTAATCAACACTAAAAGATTTTACTATAAGACAATGCTTGGCTTAGTCATATGTCCAAATTTAATAGATTTTTTAGAGAGAAGACAAATAATATATATGTCCTTGTCCTCTAAGCCACCTACCAATCTTAGCCCACGAAAAAATTATATTATTGTTGGAATAATATTTACTTACATTCGATGTTTATATTAATTAAACAAGATAATTTAATTTTTAGGGGCAATATGATTTGTATTAAAATTTAAGTAGAGAAGTCAACTAACTTATGGTGCTTTTCGCACCCGCTCCGTAGAGGAAATTTGACTGGTGAATACGGTGTGCTCTACTGCTTTTTCTTTCACTCGAAACAAGAGTTTTGTGTCGGGCATAAAGATTGAATCAATACAACCATATTATAATCCTCGAAATGTCATAACTCTCTTTCTGATTTCTCGAGTTTCTTTCTTAAACCACGGGATAGGGATGCGGTTCAAACTCTGTAGAAAATTCAAACATTATTAACTTGTATCATTGTTTTTTTAAGATCATTTAGCATTGACGCGTTGTGTTGCTTATCCTTTTGTACTTTAAAGACCTTTTATTGTGATTATTATTCACGATAGTTTATCATATTATTATATTTGTGCTTAGCACGGACCCAACATTATCAAATTTATGCTTCTGAATATTAAAGCGTCACTAATCACTTCAGACATTAGTTAGCACAAATATTTTTAAATTAAATTATACCCAATAGTTGAGCGTCAAATATTTTTAAAAAATTTAAATAGTTTAAGTTTAAAATCATTAAATAAGTGGTCAATTTTGAACCCAAAGATGGATGGCAAGAATATTTTGGAGCCAATAGATAGATGAAGGATAGTTTTATACCATTTCCAATACTTTAAGGGTATTTTAGGCCCTTTTTCGATGTACATATATATATATAACAATTACTACTTTTTAATGGAAAGATGATCAATTAAAAGGAGTAAATATCAAAATTGATTGCTTGCATTAATGAGGGAAACTTTTTTCTTTATTTCAATTACTATATTAACTTGGAAAATAAAGGTAAAACTTTCTTTACTCCTTCAATAATTTTGGTTTGTAAACACTACCCCCTTAATATTGAATGGTAATGCTAAATGGCCAGAAAATTTAGTCAAAAAATTAAAAGATCTATAATTTTTTTCAATTTCAAAATAAACTAATCTTTTTTTTCATTTTTTAGTTAAAATGATAAAAATGTTCAAAAAGGTAAAATAATATAAGTAAAATATTATTCTGGCTAAATTCTAACCATATTTTCTGGCCAAAAAGATTTTTCCATATCGAATAAGATCGATAATACATCTCATTGATCATTAGATACTAAAGAAAATTTTATATTTTTTTCAAAGTTAAACTTCGAAAAATATGTTTGACCATAAAACTTTGAGAATAACAAAAATATATTTTCACCTTTCTTTCACTCTTAATTAATCAAATAAAGTCAAATACAGTTTCAATTTTCAAGACGGACAAACAAAAGTCTAACAAGTTATTATTTGACTGCAATCACTTCATATGCCATTAAATTTAAATCGTTAAAACTATTATAGAAGTATTTTCTATGTAGTGTCATATAATTCAAAAAGAAAATATCATTAAAGTAATACCAATATTATTAATTTTGATATTACAGTAATCTCAACATAACTTATTCACGAATCAAATTTAAAAAAGATTTGCAGCAACGCCAATAATTTCACTAAATTTCTGAATATCATCATTCTCCTTAGTAATAGTAGAAACATAACCAGGCATCATTTCAAATGCTTTTTCACAATTAAAAGCATTTTCTCCAACAATATTTGTTGCTGTTTTTAAATTATCATATTGGCCCATTTGCAAATATTGTTGTGCGTTACCCAAAGTACTAATGGCCCATTTATAATAAGTTGCGCATAAGGTATATATCGCTTCTAAATTTGGATCACTCGTCTGTTTTTGAAGCATGTTGATTTTTACGTTGGTGGCGGAGGCATTTGTTGTTGCTAAATTGATGGTTGATTGTGTTAAATCGTGAAGATTTTGCTGAGAATACTCCTTCAAGACGGAGTAACAAAAGTCTAAATTTTTGGATTTGGTGCATACATCGTTTAGAGGGTTACTTGTACCCTGGATCGCGAGAAAAGCAAATAGGATGCTTAAAATTAGTGATGAACATAGAGAAAAAGAAGATGATGTCATTTTCCTCTCTTTTGATTGTTGGTTTTTATAGGCATATAATTCTCGAGTTTAACTTTTATATACGAAAGAAGAGAGTGTAATAAATGTTTATCAATCTAGTCATTTTTAAAAATGTAAATAATTGTCCATATCTAGTAAAATAGTAATATGATATATAAGGAATATAATATGTACAAAAAAGATTGCTTGCATTAACTTAGAACACGTTTTGTATTTATATTTTAATTCCATTGTTGACTTAGCAAATACGAGTAAAACCATTTTACTTTTTAATATTTTTTATTTGGAAAATAATATTTCCTTCACAATTTGAATGAGATAATAAACCCTGATGAGTGTTGATTGAATTGAGATAATAATATCAATTGTCCAAATAAATTGAGCCGCACATATTTAGAAAAGATTTTAAAAAATGATCTTCAATTAATATGAACTATAACACACTCTTTTAAATAATTATATTTGTAATATAGCATTATATATATATTAAAAAAAAATTATACCTCTTTTGGATCCGCAAAGCTAGTCATTACCCAAATTTATTTTAGGATAATAATGTAGAGAGCTTAGAAATCAACAAATTAAATTATGAGAGATGTCACATGCGAGAAAATAGTATGAAATAGCAAATTATTAATTTAAAATAAATATTATAACCATAATTTTATTAAATTTCTAATTTATAGCAAACACTATACCATAAGCCTCTATCGCCTTAATATCGCTCTCCCTGGCCTCTCTCACTTCATACAAACACAAATATATAAATTATGTGTGTTGTTATAAAGCAAGAGAGAATTATATATACAAATAGAATACATATCTCTTCGTCCTATAAATTTATAATTATACAAATATAAATCTTTTCCTGTTAGTTCTCTTTTGCCTTTATCTATTTCTCGTTTTATACAAACACAAATTATGTTTGTATAAAGCGATAGAGAGATTTAATATACTAATACAATTGTTTTAACTCGATTCAATTGCATACGAATTTTTTTATGCAAATATACAAACACAAATAATATATACATATACAAACACAATTTTTATAGACATAGACACCCAATTTATACAAACACGGCAATTTATACAAATCTGATATTTTTTAGCAAACTATGTTTGCTATAGAGCGCATATAGCATATTGTAGCTATAGAGCACTAATATGATTTTTAGGATTGTTAAAACTAAAATTTACTATTCATTTTTTACGTAAAAATAATGAGAAGAAGCTCAAAATAGTTTATTATCTTTGGATTAAGACTCAAAGTCATCCTTGATTTTTTTACATGAAGCACTAATAGTCCCTCATGTTTACAATATTGGGCACTTTTAATCCTCCCGCCAACTTTTGTGTATTTTTTAACATTGATTTATCCACAATTTATATATGGAATAATGTTTAATCGTCTTCTTATATATTTAGTAGAAATAATAATACCATGTGAGAAAAAATGAAAAGAAGAACATCTTATTTTATTTAGCAAAAATATCATTAGAGCTAATAATATTTTTTTTTCTTGCAATATCATATGTCAAAATGTTCTGAAAGAATATTTCTACTAAACAAACTAGAGGTGTACATATGTTATTTAGTTGAATGAGAGTTTTTATAGGTTTGGGAAAAAAAAAAAAAACTCTTCTATTGTAGCCCTTTAAAAAGGATCAAGATAAAAAATTAGAAATAAATCATCCGAGTTTATATCATACCAAATTTCCAATTAACTAAGCATCCATCACAAAGAATATATCAATAAAATAATAACATTATTATCTAATTCAAATATTACATTAATTTCGAACCAAATTAACCACTAGAAAGAAGATTTGCAACAACAACAACAATGTCACCAAGTTTTTGAAGATTATCATTCTCCTTACTAATATTAGAAACATATCCGGGTGTTACTTCAAACGCAATTTCATAATTAAAAGCATCTTGTCCAGTAAAAAACACCGCGGTATTTAAGTTTTCGTATTGGCCCATGTTCAAATATTGCTACGCGTTACCCAATATTCTAACGGCCCCGTTGTAATTAGTTGTACACAAGTTATATATCCTTTCGAGATTTGGATCATTCGTTTGGTTCAACAATAGATTGATCTTTGTAGTTGTGGCTGATACGTTTGTTGTTGCTAAATTGATAGATGTTTTAGCTAAATCGTGTAGATTTTATTGAAAATAGTCATGTAACACGGACAAAGAAAAGCTTCGATTTTTGAATTTGACATATACGTAGGATATAAGGTTACTTATACTTTGAATCGCGAAAAAAACAGTTACAAAACATAAACTAGTGATGAGTGTATAGAAGAAGAAGAAAATGTTGATGTCATTTTTTTTGTTCTTTTGATGTATATGGACATTATAAAAGAATTTTCAACTATTTAAGTCATTCAAAAAATAATTATGAATTACTCTCCATATTTAGTAAAATTAGTAATATGGTAGTTCAATAAATTTTTTAACAATTAAATTCTCTAAAAATTGTTAGAAGTTATAGTGAGTAAAATTAAGTCCGGAGCCTAAAAGGTATAAAATGTTAACAAAAATTTTAAAACGGTATAGAAATTTTCATTTTAACCAAAACGGCACTCGCTGGAAAAAGCAAAATCGCTGCAATAGCAGCGATTTGCTAATTTTAAATATTTTTAAAAAAAAATAATTAAAGAAATCGCTGCAATGGCAGCGATTTCCAATATAAAATTTTTTTAAATCTTTTTTCAATGCAGCGATTTAACTTAAATATTTTTCTTTTTAAAATTATTTATTTGAATTTTTTTTTAAAAAAATTAGGCAGCGATTTGTGTAAAAAAAATTATTTTTTAAAAAAATTAAATCGCTGCCAAGGCAGCGATTTTAAAGATTTTTTTTTAAAATTTTCAAATAAATCGCTGCTGTTGGCAGCGATTTACTAAGAATTTTTTTTTTCAAAAAAAATTATTTTACAAAAAAAAAAAAAAGAAGAAAATTTTGACACAAATCGCTGCCTGCTTTAAATATATATATTTTTTGAAATTTTAAATAAATAATTTAAGTTAAATCGCTTCCTAGGCAGCGATTTATTAAAAAAAATTGATATTGAAAATCGCTGCCATTGCAGCGATTTCTTTAAAAAAAATATTTAAAATTAGCAAATCGCTGCTATTGCAGCGATTTTGCTTTTTCCGGCGAGCAAAATCACTGATCTACCAGTGATTTTGCCGTTTTGGTTAAAATGAAAATTTATATACCGTTTTGGAATTTTTGTTAACATCTTATACCCTTTAGGCTCCAGACTCGAGTAAAATTGATAACCAAGTAGATAAGGCATACAATCTACCATAATAGGTAAATAATTGAGTATTAGCAGGTTATAAATTAGCTTCAAAATTGGTATTTATAAATTGAATAAATATTAGTAGAAACTTTTAGTTAATATATAAGTATGCTCTTTAACTTGACTTTATCTGACACTTAAGTTTTTTAACTTTGAGTGTGCACAAGTAGACACTTAAACTTGTATAAAAAATTTCAAATAGACACATTCATCCTATATGACGTCCTAGTGATAATTTGGTCTCTTATGTGGCGTCCAGTGTGTATTATGCCATATATGGGTTTACTTGTTCAATTTTTATACATGTAGGACACCACATAGGAGACAAAATTATCATGTAAGACGCCACTTATAATGAATTTATATATTTGACTGATTTTATACTATCGCCACTAAAAATTAGTTTCTGCCGCAAAACCTTTATTGGTCGCTAATAAAAGATATTATGTTATATGGATTAAGAATTTTGTAGACTTACATTATATTGCCTTTCAATTATCACTCTTTTGTTTCCATCTTTTTTCTTGTAGGCCCTACACAACTTTGCTTATTAGTTGATATGTTGTTTTCATTGTTTTATTTATCTTTTTTACTCGGATTAGTTACACTTGTTCGAAAGTCTTTTCAGTCTCTTTCTCCACGAGGTAAGGTTAAAGACTGTACTCAGTATATGCTCCACCCCCATAGACTTTTAAGGGTATGTTGTTTTTGTATGCTTACATTTTCCAAGTGAGAAACAGCCAACATTTATAAACCAGCACCAAAATTGAGATAAATAAATACATTAATTTGTGAGAATTTACAACTATTCATAAAAGAAAAAAAATCAAAAGTACATCAAACTTGGTATGAGAGTCAGCTCACTTTGTGTACACACTCAGAACTCATCCAGATCCTGGATCCGCCTCTATGTACACTCCCCTGTCCTGTTGGTGGAAGGTTACAATCCCATAGGTAGCATGCCCTTCAATTTCCTCCTTCTCCTTCCTCGTATGTCGTATGTCAAAAAAGAAAGGTGTAACAAACAAATCATCTAAGAGTGCATCAGTAAAGAGAATTGTAGGTACGACATGTTGCAAAAATGGACGCGATGCATATCAGAAGTGAAGGGAGAAGAGTAATGTTTAAGAGCTTGCTCTGCCCTAGATATCCAGCCAGAGTTATAGTTACATCAGCAATCACCCGAGCAATTGTGCCAGCTTCTGTGGATAAGAGACCTCCGTTGTAGGTTCCCCGAGAAAGTCTTGATGACATTACTCGAGAGAGAAGAGATAAATTTACACCTGGAGTCATCAGACAAATCGTAGAGATTTTAGAATGCAAATGAAAAAAAACCAACAAAATATCACACCATCACACCTTCCTAAATGTTGTTAAATTTCAAAGGGGTTAACCATTTTTGTTTGATAACCGAGAAATCCCCAAGGATCAGGGATGCATGGTCCGAAACTTAGTGAATAATGGGTCCGCTCCTCTTCCCCTCTCTGCTTATAAGACAGGCTGTTGTCTACGAGACTACGACAGGATAGGCATTAGCAAAATATTAACACCAACCACAAATATCTTGTCTCGGTGTTGTATTCGCTAATCTAAATGTGCTTATGTATAACCTTTTTCTTAAATCAACAGCTTCCTTGGGTGATGAAGTAATGTATGGCTAATCTTGTCACTCATTAGGTGGAAAGAACTGTATATTTGTGTTTTGACTCATTTATGCACTACACTAGTTAAAGACAAAAACTACAAATCAAAAGTATTAACAGAACATAGTATATGTTCATGACATCGCTCCATTGGGGTTAGCTAGAGATTAGGATGCAATATATCTGTCTTACTACCACGGAAGTTGTGTTATAAATGGCTGCGATACCATCCACTGCAGCAATTTTACACGCCAAATTAGCAGATGACAAGTCCAAGCTTTACTAGTTCGACTAGGTTCTCACCCTTAATCAGAGGTTCTGTTCAACTACACTATTCTTTTAAATCATCATGATAGGTTCTACTTCAATTGAGAATTAAGAACCAACTATGTTTCTCACGGAGAAAATAAACGGAAAATAGAGATCGCACCTTCTAATACTTCAGCAGAGACAAACATTAGGAGGCCTGAGCAGACATATTGTGGTACTGAATACGGGATGATAACTTGAAAGCTCAGGAGTATGCCAAGACAAACCATGATTTCAGATGCCAGCAAAATTTGCCTGCAGAGAGGATAAACTTGTCATCATATTCTGATCGCAAACATTCAACATGACAGAGCATAAACTCCGATGCCAAACACTCAACATGGTAGAATTAAGTAATCCTTCTAAAATGTCAAATGCCATCAACAAACAACATACATCGCAAGCAAAATACTGCACATCTATTGTATTTTCAGAATAGTTTCCATCAGTTAGTACTTAGCATTAGCAATGACGAAATTACTATAGAAAATAAGCTTCAAAAAGATGTTATTTGTTACAAGATAAATTACCTGTCCTCAAAGATGTTACTTATGTAGCTCCCAACAAGAATATTTACTGGAAGAACAGTAAGGCCCAGACATGCAAGAAAAATTGCGACAGTGCTTGTTGACCAGCTAAAGTAATATGTCGTGACGACACTAGACTCTGAAAGTAAAACCTCCATAGCGTATTTCAGCATAAAATAGATTAATAATTGAACCTGCATAAAAGAGTCGGATGAATGGTCATTGGTTAGTATAATTCTTAATAGCACAAGCAAAAATGGTCCATCCTTTCTGTTTGTTTTTCCCTTTTGATAATCTAAAAAGTTCATGTCCTCTTCCCAATCCTTTTTCCTTCTTTAACGCCATGATCTATCTCCCCAAAGACGAAAAATTTCAAACGACAAGCAATATTAGGTAAGCAAGCGCACAGATCAGTGGTTGACACACTGGACCGCTTTTTTACCCATAAAACAGAAGAAATGTTACTCTCGCATGAACCTTGGAAACAAAAAGGTGTTCCACATACCTTCACAGAAGGAGTCAGCAATCTATATGCTTCTACTATGGAGTTGGCCGGACGACGAGACTCCTCTTGAGCTTCTTCGCTGCCATCACCTTCTTGGTCACCTTCATTGTCTTGTTCATCACCCACTGATTTTAATAGCAATGGTTGCACAACACCCCGTTCAAGGGCATCATTTTCTGCTGGTATAAAAAAGATCTAATATCAAACGCATTTAACGAGAACTCTTGATTTACCACTCCCTAGACAACTTGTAATTTCAGAATTTCCAAATAATCTGTTGAAATTTGCTTTCAGTTACTGCAATAATTTTTTAGAAGGTGGGGATGACGTCAAGTCGTCGCGGCTGCTCCACTCCGCTGCGCTGCGGTCTCATGAACTGAGCATAATAAGTTGCTTATGTTTAGGATGAATCTACTTTTTGAATTTTAAATTTCTATTAGGTTGTTTTAGTTTGTTGAGATATTTTAGTTTTCTGATTTTGCAGATTATGTTTTCAAATCGCTTATTGAAAGCCCTCTTATGCTTAATAAGATTATCATCGAGGGACATTTTCAATCAATACTTTCATCAACCTTTTCTGCTGCACCATCTTTTAAAAAACCAACAATTATATCAGTCTTTCATTGCTCTTAATGGACCCTTGAGTTCATTTAAGACTTCCGACCACTTTTAACCATACCTATTCATTTTAAACCATGCTTATTTTTAATACAGGGTAATATCAACCAATGCCATAATTAACCATTTTCAACCATGGAAAACAGTAATTTCTTATAAAATTCCCACAAATTTTCACTGATGGAAACTTTCAAATATGGTATGTGAAAATGACTAATATGTTTAACCTATGAGTTATGGAATAATTATTCGTACAAATACTCCTTGCAAATCCTATCATTGTCCATATTAAAGCATTTTCAGAAAAGCTTTTAGACAAGACTAGGTTATTGAGGATGGTTTTTAAGCACAAAACTAAAAGAAGAGAAAGATCAATATTAAAGAAAATGTGTAAGTTCAAAAACAGTTGAACGAATTCGGCACCAGCGGCCAAAGTAGAAATTGAGGATGAACAATTTTTTAAAAAACTTGCAGTAACAAGAGCAAAGAGAAGTGTTGAAATTTGCTTTCAGTTACAAACAATTTTTTTTAGCATAATAAGTTGCTTAGTTTAGGATGAATCTACTTTTTAAAATTTCTATTAGGTTATTTTGGTCAACCGATTTTGGATACTTTGACCAAAATCAACGGAGAAATTCAGGACAAATATAATGATGTTCGTAATCAAAACAAAATCTAAAATGAAATAGAATAAAATGGAGTACCTTGTATATAAAAGTTTCTACTTACATCACCTTCTGGATACTCCTCCTGATCAATACTTTTTTCTTGTACTACCTTGTAAGGTTTATACATAATGTATCATAATTTTGATATATAACTCTATTTATAGATATTTTAATTAATTTTAGCTGAATCCCTATAACGTATCCCTACTTGGATTTGTACCCCTAAATCTTAAAATTTAGATCATAAAAGACCTGACCTCTAGATCTGCACTTGTATCAGACACCGCTCCCAATTCCGAGAAGCTTAAGTATTACCTTGTTGAGATGTTTTTGCTTTTAAAATTTTTTTATGCAAATATTATGCAGATTATGTTTTCAAATTAGCTATTTAAAATCCTCCTACGCTTAATCAAATCATTGAGAGACATCTTCAGTCAATACTTTCAAACTTTTTGTTGCACCATCTTTCAAAACCAACATAATATAACTAGATTACTCAAAATGAAGAGTGAAAATACACGTTTTTATCATTTTTATTAAATATGTTCAATAAATATGGAAATTTATAGTTAGTAACATTTTAGTATCGAATATCAGGGAAGGAGGTTTCATTTTATTACTCCCTTTGTCCCAGTTTATGTGGCATTTTTCGTTTTTCAAGAGTCAAACAATTTAAGTTTGACTAGTAATTTACGCATGGAATCTTCAATTTTATTGAAATGAAATTTATATATTTATAAACTACGTAAAAAATACTACAAGTCACAATAATTGACATTTCAAAATATTTTAAAGATGTATGAAAAATTTACGATCAAAAATAGATTTGTTTGAATCCCGATATCCGAAAAGTGCCACATAAATTGGGACGGAGGGAGTATATCATAATGACATTTACTGTGTTCACCTACAATATTACTAATTTCCTTTTATAAGGTAAAAGAGATTAGTAGTAATATTGTAAGAGGTTGTTTGGTACGGGGGGATGCTCACATGGGTAATCAAAAGTTGATATTAATATTGAATCACTAAAAGAGTGTTTGATTGCTACAAATTGATGTATGAGTTTATAAGTCTTAGAGCATGTTTGGATTGACTTAAAAAAAAGTAGTTTTTAAGTCAAAATAAAAAGTCAAATTGAAATGACTTTTAAGTCAAAAACTAAAAAGTAAGGGGAGACCTTGATGTATGAGTTTATAAGTCTTAGAGCATGTTTGGATTGACTTAAAAAAAAGTAGCTTTTAAGTCAAAAATAAAAAGTCAAATTGAAATGACTTTTAAGTCAAAAACTAAAAAGTAAGGGAGACCTACTTTTGATTTTTGACTTATTTTAAGTCATTTTTTACCTTGTCAAACACTTCCTAACTTATTTTAAGTCATTTTTGACTTATGTTAAGTCATTTTATTATACTTTGTCAAACACTTCCAGAAGTCAAAATCTGACTTATAGTTTGGATCAACTTAAAAGTTGGTCAAACCTACTTTTAAGTAAGTTTTTTTACTTCTGGAAGTGTTTGACAGATATAAATTTAAAATAAGTCAAAAAATGACTTAAAATAAGTTAGGAAGTGTTTTACAATGTCAAAATGACTTAAAATAAGTCAAAAACCAAAAGTAGGTATCCCTACTTTTTGTTTTTTTGACTTAAAAAGTCATTTAAGTTTGACTTTTTGTTTCTGACTTAAAAACTACTTTTTTTCAAGCCAATCCAGATACCCTCTTAACTAATTCATAATCCTCAAGGATGACCTATTTAAAGCAGCATATGTAAATACATAAATTTTGTTGGGTTAAATTCATTATGTATTTGGATTAATTTCATGTTCATTTGGAGTGCACAATTAAATAAGTTCATTTTATTAAATTCAAAGTTCATTCATCTTAAGACCCAAATTCATGTCATGTGTGAAGTGACATGGCATCCAAATCAAATTCAAAGCTAGCAAGGTGATGCCACATGTTCAAATGATGTGGCAATCTCACTCAAATTCAAGAAGCAATCAAAGTCAAGTGTTCAAAATGACATGTCTTGACCAATCACAAGAAACATTATCACATAGCATTTGTGACAAGTTTTGATGACTTACATGAACCAATCAGAACAAGATAATAAAGTTCACATTCACTTATACTGCCTACAACTATAATTAGGGGTTAAATAACTTTCTAGGGACATTCAGCAAAACATCAACATCAACTATACAGTTCTATAAATGAGTGGTAAATGAATCTGGCCACATATCAGCCTAAAGTAATGTCCCACATTTCTAGAGATCAAACGCCTTTCTAAAGGTCAAAACCATTCTGTAATTCGAAAAATATGAATGAAGGCCCTTAAATCAAGGAGAAAATAATCAAGAGAACAAAGAAAATTATACTCACAAAATTCATCAATAAAAATTATTTTATTTATTTTATTGTAGTTAATTTTCAGCATTCAGGCACGCCCAGTGAGACCAATTCTACTCTTTATCCTACGAATCGAAATTTACAATCTTTAGAATCAATTGTTGTAATGGCTTTAGAAGAACAACGATGATTCATTTAACATCTACATTGCCACATTTTTAAAACATAACTTCAATCATCCAATGACTCGCAACATAGTCAAATCTGGCGACCTTGCTCTTTGAAGAAAAGCAAATCTTGTTCTAAGATTATAACCTTTGGGAGCAAGATCTATTTTTTCTTGTTAGATGAAGTCTATCAAATTGGCTCCACCTTTTCGATCAAGGATTTTCCAAACAGTTACATGGTGCCTCACCTTCCACCTTCATTGCAGCTTTGGTTGAGAGTCAATTGGCTTAGTGAGAGATTCAACATCAACTTTTTCTTACGGTGTAAGATTGTTACTCTACTTTCTAAGGTTGAAGAGATCTAACTTGCTCATAAGTTGCGCAATTTAAAGATCTTTATCTTTAATAGATTTCTCCAAGGCCTCAATGATTTGCGTCATCAAAAGTAATTCTTCGTCGACGTTAATTGCATCAGTCATCAATGCATTGACTTCTGTTGCGATAGATGGATCCACCAAATCTTTGAAGTCCTTGAACTTGTAGCAGTTTGAGAAACTTCATTTGGTGGGAAAAAGTGAATGTTGCCCCTAGAGGTTATAACCTTAGTACGGGAGTTGCTTTTCTCTATTCTTTTCAAAGAGACCAAGTTCCCCGATCTATCCATGTCACTAGATTTGAACATGTTGTGGGGCATTGGACCATTGCAGTTACGTTCAACAAATGCGGCAACGTAAATATTGTTACATGAATCATTGTTGTTTTAAAAGCCATTACAACAATTGATTTTGAAGATTGCAAGCATAGATTCACAGGATTAAGAGGAAAGTTGGTTACACTTTGCATGCCAAAATTTGATCGCAACGAGTTTTTTAATACTGAAAATTAACTGCAACCAAAAAAATATAAAAGATAAAAAAAATTTATTGATGAATCTTGTGAGTAACCAAGTTAATTTTGTTGTTCTCTTGATTCTTCTCTCCAAAACTTCTCCATGATTTGAGAGCCTACAATAGTATATTTCTTGAATTCCATGATGATTTGAAGCTCTCATAAATGTGTTCAATCTCCGAAAATGTCAGACAATGATATTGAGGCTAAACTTCATTGACCACTACTTTGAAGAATTATGTAGTTGATGTTGATGCTTTTTCTAATGCTTGTTGAATGTCTGTAGAAAGTAATCTATGCCCCTATTTAAACTTGTAGGGAGAAAGTAGCTCAAGTGTAAATAAACTTTCTAGCTTTATTCTTATTCTAATTGGTTCATGTAATTCAACAAGCTTATCACAAATGTTATGTGATAAGGTTGTTTGTGATTGGCCAAAACATGTCATTTTGGACACTTGGCGGTTTTGGATAGCTTCTTGAATTTGACTAGGATTGCCACATCATTTGAACATGTGGTATCATCTTAATGTTTGAAGAATTTGACTGGGATACTATGTCACTTGACAAATGGCATAAATTTGGGTCTCAAGATGAAATGGTACTTGGGCTTGAATTTAATAATGTTAAAGAATGACAAAAAGTCCCACATCGATGGTTAATGAGATGGGTGGACTCCTTATAAGGCTTGGACAATCCTCCTCCCTTTGAGCTAGCTTTTGGGGTGTGAGTTAGGCCTAAGACCTAATTTCACATGGTATCAGAGCCTCTACGATCTTGGTAAACAATCAAAGAGCTTCCGTTGTCGGCGGGCGGCTATTACATATATGCCGTCCGTCCGGCTAATGATTATGTTAGCAAAAGTTAGGTCACTTCCAATTGGTCATCACAGTTGGGATCTTGATTGCTAATATCGTCAAAAGTTGGGTCACCGTGTATATTTGCGGAGACTACTTTCTTATATTTAATTTTGTAGCACCGTCCCATCATTCCGGTGACTACTTTTTCATATTAAATTTGTGTAGTGGTACCATCATTCCAGTGACATGGTATCAGAGCAGGGCCCTTCTCACCCGATGTTGGGGTCCCCAAAATCAAAATTGCCCACGCACCCAATGCTAAGCATTGGGCGTGAGGTGGGGTGTTAAAGAATGACAAAAAGTCCCACATCGATGGTTAATGAGATGGGTGGACTCCTTATAAGGCTTGGACAATCCTCCTCCCTTTGAGCTAGCTTTTGGGGTGTGAGTTAGGCCTAAGACCTAATTTCACAAATAAAATAGACTTATTTAATTGTCCCTTCCAAATTAGCTATTCAACCCAAATGTACATGGATAAAATCCAAATTTTGAATGAATTTGACACAATTAAATTTTATGTGTCTACATTACAAACTTGACAAATGCACCTATATGAGAGTGAAATGAGGCCGCTCTTATAAGCTTTTGGCCAAGTCTCTAGAGCTTTCACGAATAACCAAGCACGCACACTACCTATTTGCGCAAAAACGCGTTGAACATCAAAATTATGGGGGTCAAAATGTGATTGATAAACTCTTTGACTTATAATAAGAACTACTGGTTCATAGAGATTTTATATATCATCAATAATATTGTGATTAAATTTTATCCATCTTAGATTCTTAGTTTGGTCCATAATCCAAAAGTCACCAAACCTATAGCATTTAGACCATAAAAGATCCAGCAAGTTTTACCCTTCTGTTCCTTACTCTTTTGTTCTTAAAATCATGTGAAATATGTGGGGAGTTGCTTTCAATTATAGAACAATATTTCAAAAGATTTCATTGGCTACTTAGAATGGTGAGTGACCATATATGCATTTTTGGAATTAAGAGCACAAGAACATCATTAATACAAATTAAAAAGAAAGTTGAACATACCTGCATTAGATTTCTGAGAAATATTGTTTACTTCATCAGTCTCTTGAGCAGGTTCTCTAAAAGAGATCCACAACCATATCAAATAGATTAACCATGCAAAAGCCATAACCCAACCAGGCAAAGTATCTTGATTGAAAGTCAACTTGTAGATCTTAAAATTTGTCTGAAGTAACCCGGCAAGTGCAGGACCACATGCCATTCCTAGTGCACTAGCACTTACAAATCCTGCTGAAGCCTGCATTCGGATTCTAAGTGGCACACAGTCACTGATGTAACGTCGGTTCACTGCTCTGGCGGAACCCAAACTGCAATTCAAGAGACAGAAAAAAACCATCTTGTTAACCCTTTTTTGAGGAAAAATAAAACACCTAGTTAACTTATAGTCAAGTGCAAAGTGCTTTGTGGATATCACAACAACCTCCCAAAAGCGTAGACAATAACGATACTGAATTATGTTATAAAGATAATAAAGCAGATGATGCTACAAAAATCACATTACAACACCCACATACCCAGTGTAATACCACAAGTGGGATCTAGAGAGAGTAGAGTGAACTCAGACCTTATCCCTACCCTGGGAAGTAGAGAGAGGTAGAGAGGTCTAATTCGGCTCAAAGAAAAGCATATGAAGGCAGATCGAAAAAAGAAATAAAAAAGTGAAGAAATCATGGCAAAACATTCTGAAAAAACAATAGTAACTACAAAAAAATAGTGTGATAATCAAAGTACAAGAGACGGTAGATAGTGAGAGAAATTGAAGAACAGGAGAAATATTATAGTGAGAGAAATTGAAGAAAAAGAAATCACAGGAGAAATATTATCACTACTAGTATGGAAGGATAAGCGACACATCGCTCTACTACCTACTAACCTTCTACCCTAATCCGTGTCCTTCACAACCTCTTATCTAAGTACATGTCCTCATACGGTGCAACTGCGTCATGTCCTATCTAATCACCTCTCCCTAATACTTTTTCATCTACCTCTCCTGAAACCATCCATAGCCAACCCCTCAGACATCCGTGTTGGGGCATTCATGTATCTCCTTTACACATGCCCCAACCATCTCAACCTCGCTTTCACATGTTTTCCTCCACCGAGACCATTCTCACAAAAATCACATCGTTGTGAGAATTTATTGGTTTGTATGATACGATCTTGAGCATTCCATTCAAAATTTGTCGCTACACGTGGTATCCAAATAGATGTTTTACTTTTACTAGTCCTCAATAATTGACGTCTCTTGGAGTATGTTGCCATTGAAATCTTTTAGGTTGTGCAAATGTTTTACCAGGAGGCTTCTTGGCCTGTTGGCCAAGACTTTTGTTTTCAATGAGAAATCACCCAAAAGGTAGTAGGAACTTCCCTTTGGTTCATGTTTTTGGAAGTTTCATTGATAGTTGCTCTAGAGTCGCTTTAAAATTCTCAACTCAACACTCAAGATCAGAATCTTGGAAATTTGGCTATATTATCGAGAAGATGGGAATTTTTTACTTCAGCTGGTTAATGAATGAAGAATATTTCATCAGCTACTAACATAGAGACATAAAATTAGTTATAGCCTTTTCTTTAAAAATTGCAGAATATATCAACAAGTTTGGCTAGACACATGTGATCCTAGAAGGGAATAAAAGTAAGACACAATAAACTGTAATGCAAGTAGCATGCAAACTTGCATAGATGAGTTTGTAAAAAGAGGGGGTGGAGAGAGAGTTACCCACAAAATATACGACCAATAAGAAGAACCGGTATTGATTTGAGATCATAGGCCAATGCATACATCACATTCCCCACAAAAAGAACTATACTGCTAAATACCAGAGGTCTGAAGTAAGACCTGTTTGACCAGGCACTGAAATACACAGAAGAAAAGACCTGTGCAACAGCCATGGCTCCAATGACAATTCCACAAACTGTTGCAGCTGCACCAAGACTCATAGAATAGTCATCGGCTGTTGGAACAACGATATATGTATTGATCATATAAAGGAATGTATTTGCCAGGTTCAAGAGGAGTGACATAAAATGGTATCTCTGATCATCAACATGTTCCTCAACAGGAGTAGGTAACTCTTCTAGCATGATAAGTGAACGTTGGACCGAAAAATTAAGGAAGTTAGTTGAATAACTTAATCTATCAATAGCTGCTTCCATTGAGTCAACTACGGAATCCTGCAAAATGGCTTTACACCAGCTAAGAATATAGTAGAGCATAACCAGAAATTTGAAAAACTTGCTAGCCAGAAATGATAATGTTACAAAACCTAAACTAATACCTAAAGGTTATCTAAAGGAAGAAGGCGAAAACCTGAAGTGGAAGAGCAGGTTGATCATAAATTGACAAGTAGCTTCCCTCGCGGTCTTGAAGGTCTGCAAGATTACGAGATATTGCTCCAACAACTGCCCCTAATCCCTGCAATTATCATTGCTGGTCAGTGACACGCTATTGACACAGACGACTTCCTTTAGGCCAACGAGAGCTGTCAAATTTTTAAGGCAATCCACATTTTCTCATTCATGTATAATATAATTACTACTACTACACTTCACTCTAGATTTTTTTTCTATGAATTATGTTTTAATAGCTAAAAACAATATAACTGAATCAACCGTACTATTGTTTTCGGTTAAAACATAATTCATAAATAAAGAATCTAGACTAAAGTGTACTAGTAGTAATTATTTTATTGTAGCAACAGAAGCTTTATTATTAGAGGAAGACACTAGCAATTGAGTTTAGCATATTACCACATTGTTGAAGACTTGCTGAAGTTGGGAATATGGATGATTTGCCCGGGTTTTGACATAGTAATCAGTGAATTTATAGCCAAAACGTTTGTCAAATTTCTTAAGGATCTTCCGCAATCCAATTGCATTTATTTCAACAAAAAAGAGAAGCTTTAAAAGATCACGCCCCACATTTCTATAAGCTTCTCGTAGCTCAGTTACTTTAGATATATCAGGTTGTTCTTGAAGAGAATCTTGCTGTTCATTGAGCTGAGATATCCGGCTTGCAAATACCCCTTGTTGTTCCAGCAAAAATAGAACAACTTTTTCAATCTGCAATGTTACAGAGACAAAAAAAAAAAAAAAAAAGAGGCTCTTATACATCAATACTACAAGCAATTAGATAAAATCAGACGAAGTCGAAGGACAACTGTCGCTCCAAATCCCTATCCAAAATTCTACAACAACAAGATACCCAGTGAAATCCCACAAGTGGGGTTTGGGGAGGGTAGAGT
The DNA here is from genome assembly GCA_022817965.1 of Solanum lycopersicoides. NCBI lineage: Eukaryota > Viridiplantae > Streptophyta > Magnoliopsida > Solanales > Solanaceae > Solanum > Solanum lycopersicoides. The sequence continues at coordinate 92,819,968 of CM040629.1, read as the reverse complement.
GTACCCAGACCTTACCCCCTACCTCGTGGAGGTAGAGAGAGGTACAAAGGTTGTTTCTGAAGGACGCTCGGCTCAAATGCAGCAAATCAAAGTGGTCATGAAAAGGACAAACGACAGTGAAGAAAACATAGCAACTAATAATAAAAGCAGTGCAGAGTATTCAGGAAAGGAACATTAACAAAATTCTACTTGAGTGAAACAACTGATGTAAAAGAAAGAAGCAAAAACTAAATGTGGCAGTAGAGATCATCAATTGAACCATGATTCTGAACATGATTTAACTCCCAAATAGTAACAGTGTCAAACAGTTTAGGACTAGTAGGTATGCACGTAACAAATCCCTACCTCCTTGTCCAGCATCCTCGAGAAATCCTTAAGAACATATCGCTGATTGAGCGCTCCAGCCTGAATTTGATCAGCGTATTCCTTAACCTTCTTCTTCATTACTTTGTAATTGATATAGTATCTGAAAGTCCAAAACAATCCTTATCAATCAACATAAAAGGCCAAATCGATGCACTAAGCTCCCGCTATGTGCAGGGTCCGAGGATCCAACACAAATGTAAATTAGTCCGACACTAACTCAAGATAGGAAATTAGACTCCTGCATAATCCATACATAAAAACTAATGCAATCTCTACTTGCCAACTATGTTACTAACACTCTTCAAAACCAGATCTTTCAAAAGTAGTCCATTTTTTTAAGGATCCGACACATATATATAACAACAATTTTGGAGAGTCTGAACAACAAAGGCGGGCGGATCCAAGAGGTTCCCGGAAACCCATATAACTTTTGCACATACACTATACTTCAAATCTTAAATTCGCCTCTGTCGAGCAATATTATGTTTCAACAAGTTGAAATGAAAAAAAAAAAAAAAAAAAAGATACAAAGAGTACATACCCTTGCCATTCTTGAATTTGTCTTTCCTTCAACTTCTTCCCAAAAGCAACCATTTTTCACTCTAGTTATCCCAAATCACAGCTGAGATAAATTGCAAATCACACAAATTCCAATTATCATATGATCTAGCAGAACACTATTAACACAAACAACAACTAAAATAAATTAATAGAGACGTGTTGGATTTTTGGGTTGACTTGTCATGTCAAAAAAGTTGAACTAATTTACATAAAAAAGGAATTATTAGTAGTCTCAAAAGCTTTGTTGATAGTGACTAACAATAATGCACACATTTTCTCAAATTAGTTTTATAATCAATTAGATTAATCACTACATTCATAATAATTGTCACTTCAACTCTACCAAAAATTTATTTGAAAGCCCTAAAATGATTTTTGACCCATATCTAGAAATTTTAAGCTGAAGAAAACACCTACCCAGATGGCAGAAACAGCAATAGATACACCCATCAGTGCTAGAACTCTGATTACAGATCTGAAAACTCCACTCGTCTTTTTTGTTTTTTTCACCATGTGTTTTTGAAGTTCGATTAAATTTAAATTTGCATCGAAAAATTTCACATCCAAAATAATAGCTATCTAACAAAGATAACTTTGAATTCATAGACTTTAATCGAGACATCTTGCTTAAGAATGAAAAAATAGGCCTTATTTGGGGGCGAAGTGCTTCCTATGGAAGGCTTTTTTATTTCGTATGAATATAAGAACTTTGATTAAGGGAGCAATATTGTTCTTTGTATGTGCATTTTATGATAATTAACTCATAAAATGTAAATCGCACTAAATAAGTCATATGCGATGAATTGATCATGACCGAATAGCAAAACCATATCATTTATTGTTTGTCTAAAATATAGAAATTACAATAATATATTATGTATTAGCTTTTATGTCAGCCTTTACGCATTTAATGTATATAGGTCATTTTTAATAGGAAAAATAATTTGGATGAATGTCTTTTAATAAATAATTATTAATTTTAGTGATATTTTTTTACTTCTTACTATTTATAGCAATATTATATTAAATCTGCAATATGTATTAAAAGTGAATTAAGAGTACAATATATATGTATTATAAATATTTTTAAAAATATATTATGCTTGTTTGGTAAGAAGTTGACACATTGTATATAAGTGTATTAAAATGGGTGATAAATATATTATCTATCAATAAAACTTGTATTATATATGAATAATAAATTGTTTTTTTGTAATATAAATTAAAAGTGTATTATAAATGTATTAAAAGTAATAAAGTGAAAAAAAAGCTGATAAATATTTCTTATTTGTAGTATATTTACGTAAGTTTCCCTTTTTAATATGTTTAATGTATATAAAATACAAATATCTATGTTTTAGCTTTTGTGTATGTGTCTTTACGTATTTAATGTATACAAGTCATGTTAAAGTATCATTTTTTTTATTTTTTACGTTTAATGTACTATTAGGACTCACATTAATACTCAACATTTTTTCCCCACAAAAAATACAATAAGTAGAAAGAGATAAAGAATTAAAGATGTTGAGTAGCATGAGATGGAAAAAGAACATATATTAATAAAATATGAATTGATTCTACCTTTAACTATGTTCGCATTATTTCTGTAATTTTGATAATAACTAGTTCGAATATATAATATATAGCTCAGATATATTAAATACTAGTTCAATACATTAATGTATAGATCGGATATATTAAAACTAGCTCGGATATATAATATGTAGTTCGGATACATTAAATATTGACTTAGATACATTAAAAAAATAGGGAATAATAAAAATAAATGAAACAAAAAATTTATATTTCTGTAATTTGTCCAAATAAGTAATGTTGAAACAAGAAGTATACTTCATACGTTTATATCATACGAAGAAAAGTTACATAAATAAAATTTCAGATATCATAATCTTAAAAATTTCTACCATTGAAAAGTATTACAAAAATACACTTTGGGTACATCTTCATCTCGAATACATTTCTCCCCTCCCGGATACATCTCTATCAATTCTTCTCGAATATTTTTTTTTCATTAAGTAATATATCATTTACAATACAATCAAGGAATGTATCCAAGAGTAATGAAAAATTTAAAAGATAATTATAAAAAAAAAATCGAGATAAGATGTAATTAGTCTCAATTGTATGAAATTTTGTAAGTTTCCCAAAAAAAATTTTAGATAGATTGAATATATTGATAACCTTTTAAAACTTGGGTTGAACACCGTACTACAGACTACTCAAAAAATTTGGTCGAACAAAGTACCCCATCTATTTTAATTTGAGAAAAGGATCAAAATTGTCCTTTATGTTTGAATTAAAAATTAAAGTGATCCTTGTATTTTAACATGGAGCACTAATAGTCCTCCATGTTTCAACAATTGGTATACTTTGGATACCCTTGCAAACGGACGTCAAAAATCTAACGTTGCTTTCTCTTTTACACGTGAGAAAGATTTCTACCATTGCCAACTAAATCTTCTCTTTCTTTTTCCTAGGATATTCATAATTTCATAACTTTGATTCATTGAAGATTGATGTTTGGAGAAGTAAAACTTATTCAGTTGCATCTGTTATTTTTGAAGAATGTATCTCCCTTCAATGGAAGTCTGCAACAAGAGTAAAATTCTTTATTTTTATGAATGCAAAGCAGTTTTTATGATCATAGTCTTCTTCTATGTCCTATGTGATAGATTATTTAAACTCAAGGAAGGTGCTATGCATATTGGTGTCTTGTTTATCTGCAAGTTAGTTTCTTGCACACAAGGTGCTTGATCAATTGTCCCAGTGATAATTAGCATTGATTCATTCTAATTGTTCCAATTATGACGGAAACACTCTAAATGTTCGTAAGCTCGAAGAAGCACGCGAGAATTCAGAGAAGCCTGGAAGTTGAAGAGATAACGTTTAGGTAAAATTCAAGATTCTATCTTTTCTTGTTTGCAATGTAATCAGTAAGATCGAAGAAGCATATGTTTTTCTCGCAGTATAAAAAATGTAACTTTTTATTTTTGCGATGTAATGGATTTGATACGTAATGTATGTTTGGTTTCAATTTGTTGAGAAGTTAGCTTGAAATTTTTGATATTATATGTGTTGATGGTGCAAAACTACATCAGATTTGTACTAGAATGAACAACACTAAAATTTTAGTAAACATTTACCAAAACCGCAATAGAGCAGCAATAATGCGTCAAAATAGCTCCAAAAGTTCACCAAAATAACATTAGAATTGCACCTATCCATAATGGTTGCACGAACATAGCAGCATAATAGATTCAAAATTACACCAGAAATGTATCAAAACAACATTTGAATTAAACCAAAATAACAATATAACAATAGCATCTAAATCGACATTAAACTTGCATCAACACCACCACCAGAAAGCACTAGAACTGCACCAAAAACAACAACGAAAACTGCACGAGATAAGCTCCGAAAACAGACTCCAAAACTGCACGAGAAAAGCTCCAAAAACAGACTCCAAAACTGCACGAGAAAAGCTCCAAAATTGCACCAAACATCACCAGATTCGCGCAGAAACTACACCAAAAAAGAAAGAAAACTAAAAAAATAGTAAAATATAGTTTAAACTTGAGAAAAGCACACAATGATCCATTTTTTTACCCAAAAAAGTTGTATTATTTATAATGTAACTCCACTTTGTTGGGTTTGTTGTGAATTTTTCCAAGACGAATTCATTTCTTCTCCTTGTCCTACTTCTCTCTGTTTCATATTTTGTTGTTGAACTTCCGAACATATCCGTCTAACCTGAAAGCACAATATATATAAATATTTATATATACTTTATATTAGCTAAAGTTTATTAAATGATGTAATAATTCAAAAATGATGTTACAAGATAGTACAGGTAGTTTATCACGAACAGAAGTAATAGTTTCAGGTTGCACATCTTTAGTTTTGCAAGTCCTTTTGTTGTGGCCAGACTTGTGGCAAGTACTACAATCTAGAGATTTTTGTTTCCTTTTCATCGTTGTTCGACTTGCTCCTACTTCATCAGTTTCTTTTCTTCTCTTTTTCTGCTTTCTTCCTCTCTTTGTACTTGTCAAGCTCCTTGGAGGCAACGGGGGAAGTTTGTTAGATTTTGGCCACATTTGCGGGCCATTCATCGGAAAAATTGCATTCTCATATATTTTTCTGTATGTTTCCACCTTGTAGAAATCATGGACATAATCAAGAATGTCTTCTCGATTAGCCCAAATAGCTGCAATTGCGTGCTTGCAAGGGATTCCAGTGAGACTCCATTTTCTACAACTACATGTTCTCTTCTCCAAATCCACTGCCCAATTATCCATGATACTAGCTCCTATAATTTCATAGTTCCATTGATTTGACTTTCTAGGAATATATTCTCCTGCTGCCTTTTGATTTTTAAGCAATATATCTTTAATCTTGGGACAAACATCACCTAGATTCCATTGTTCTGCTTTCTCCCGGTTAGCTAGCATTCTAGCCATGAGTAGATATCTCAACTTCTCCAAAAGTGTCAAAATTGGCTTGTCTCTAGCATCGAGTATCATGCTATTGTATACTTCACACACGTTATTCAATAACATGTCAGATTTAGCATTTGAGGAGAAATAAGCCATTGTCCATTGACTAGGTTCTTTTTCATTACACCAAGCAGCAGCATTTGGATCTAACTCAAACATATGATTCATGCATACAATAAATTGTTGCACAGTAGTAGCCTTTGCAGCAGCCCAAAGTGCCTTTTTTAATGAGAAGCTACCGAAACCTGCTCTTTTAAAGTTGTTATGAAGGTGTCTCACACAAAATCTATGACTAACATATGGTAAAATATCATTAAAAGCTTCAATGAGACCTTTTTGTTTGTCTGACATAAAGGTCCAACTAGCCTCATCCTCATGTATATCCAAATCGCTAGCCAAATAAGTCAAGAACCAAGTCCATGTCTCTTTATTTTCTTTCTCAACAATGGCGTGGGAAATGGGAAATATATTATTGTTACCATCAATTCCAACTGCAGATAACAATTGAGTTCCGTACATAGGACCCTTCAACCAACAACCATCCACTCCAATTATTTTTCTACAACCAGCCTTGAAGCCGAACTTGCAAGCAGCAAAACAAATGTATATTCTCTGAAATCTGTATGGTTGTCCCGGCACCTCATTATCAGTAAACTTCATTCGAATAGTACTTCCTGGATTTGTCCTATCCATTTCATTGCAATAGTCCCACATCATTTTAAATTGATCCTTGATATCACCATCTAGAATCGAAATGGCCTTACTCTTTGCTCTTTTAACTTGTGATAAAGTCACTTTAGCTCTTAGATCAACACTCACTCTATCTCTAAAATCAGCCAAGCTACCATTTCTATTTGATCCAATTTCATTCAGGTATTTTCTCGCAATGAAGGATGATGTGATTGTTTTATTTTCATGGTGCCACTCTTTGCAAGTATGTGTAGGATCGTATGTTTTTATCTGGAAAGATTTGTCCCGTTGCATTTTGGATGCCATAATTTTCCATTTGCACTCTTCATGTATACATTTTGCCCTGATTCTTTCTTTGTCATTCTTGTTCCACTTGATATACTTTCCTTTTTTTATCTCATGTGTTGCTACAGCATCCTTGAACTCTCTTTTGCTTCCAAAAGTCAACTCTAGAGCTAAAATGGGATCATCTCCATCAATCTTTGGATTGAATTGAGGATAATTGTAGCTCTCAGTTTCAGAATCACTATGCAAACTTCTTGTGTCACTAAAATCACAACAATCAGAATCTCCCTCTATTGCTGCCATCTTTTTCTTTACTTCAACACTAATAGGCTCTATTTCACCCAGAATACTCTGTTTTATCTTTTCATGGTCATTGACTAACTCGTCGTCGGATAAATCAGCCTCTAAATTACAAAAATCATCACCAGATGAATTTTCATGTGTAAATTGTTCTTTGTCATTATATTCAATGATTTCTTGATTTGGTATATCCCCATTGTCCATTTTAAAATAAGAGTCCAAGTGTTCGAAGTAAATCTCATTCACATCCTCTTTTCGAAGACTTTTGCTAACTGCATAGGCTTCAAAATCGGTAGAAATCAATCTCCATCTTGTACCATACTTTCCACACTTGTACCAAAAGGTTATTGAATCAGATGCATATCCGCAAATCTCCGCCATCACTTTAAACTCCTGAAGATTCAACGTTTTCACATTAACGTAATCAATATAGTCTATGCTGCCATTCATGTAATGTTTGTCTGGAATACGTCTCATGACACCCCCATGATATACTTTTACACTAACAAATGAATCTTCGAGTACTGGATCTGAAATAAAAAAAAATAAGCATATACTAAATAAGGTGTTGTAGTTTACAAAAGCATATAACAAACTAACTAATGTAAAATGCTTCAACTTAATAATCAAATATAATGTCGCTGCATCCAAAATAAAGAAATTTAATGCTAGTAATTATATAAACAAAAAATAGTACATCTACTGAAGAACACCATTGCCACTCTGGCTGATTTCTGTAGTTTTTTTTTTTTCACCATTGATCCTAATACTATTTGTGAATAGTAAGACTATCTGAGTTTCTTACCACTTAATACTTTGTAATTTCTTTTTTGAATCTAACCATTCACTAACCTAATCTCTAGATTCAGATCAATAAGAGGGTTAAAGTGTATTCTACAAAAAAGAAAAAATTATCAAGATATCTAGTTAAGGATCGAAAGAAATTTAACCATTCACCATAGTTTTTAATGGTAGGATCAATTTTTTCCTTTTGTTTTTACAACATCTCATGAAAAAAATATGACTAGAAAGTGATGCAGAAGAACACATAATTCTCAAAAGCAATAACAATAATCTAGAGATAGAAAAAAATTCTCACCATAAATAGGAGTTGATTCTCTATCATTGTTGTGCCTTAACAACATAGTTGCTTCAAATAATGGATCAACCTTTTAATGAAATTCAGAACAAAACGAGATTATATGGTTTGATTTGAAGAAAAAAGGGAAGAGAAGGCTGCTTTAACAAGGAAAATGAAGAGACAAAGGAAAAGTGAGTTTTGGCCAGAAACCTTTCTCACGTGTAAAAGAGAAAGCAATGTTAGATTTTTGACGTCCGTTTGCAAGGGTATCCAAAGTATACCAATTGTTGAAACATGGAGGACTATTAGTGCTCCATGTTAAAATACAAGGATCACTTTGATTCTTAATTCAAACATAAAGGACAATTTTGATCCCTTTCTCATTTTAATTTGATTGAACACAAAATTTAAGAAAGTAAACATGATTTTTAATGATGTTAAATTAAAAATATGTATGATTAATGTACTAAAATATTCTTTAGTGTTATCATCTCAAACATATGCCAATAAAGTACTAGAATTTGAATGCCCCTCAAGTATTTGAATTGGTACAAAATTACCATTCATCCACCTTTCTGCCCTAAAATATCCCAGGAGTTCACCTTTTGGCTCAAAAATACCTTCGATGTTAATCCTTTGATTCATATATGTCCTCATTTTTAATAGATCCCTTAAAGTAAAAATATTAAAAACTTATTTATTGTGTTGCCTTATGTGATTGGTCCATATTAAAATCCTTCTCAAATAAATAACAGAAACCAATTTTTTTTTTATAAACCACATATGATTCATATTTTGACCCGATACACTTGAAAATAATATTAAAAAAAAAAAATGATTTCAAGATATCTTCCTATTGGCCTCTTTTAAATCAACACCCAGTTTATTGTAACTCAACTCATAAATAGGGATCCAACTAAAACTCATACTTACCCCGACTGATTGTCTATCTAAAAAAATTTATTATGTTTATTAATATAAATTTTTCGTCAATTATCCAAATGTCTTGTTCATTTTTTCTTTTTGTTTATTTTTTATAATTTCTTATTCTTAATTTTTATAATCTCTTATTCTTAATTAGGATGTCTGGAACTTAAACTTGAAATGAACTCACATGTTTATATTCTTTTAAATTTGTATTATTGTCATGGTGGAATTGGGGTGGGGGATAGGAGGATGATTATTTTTATTCTTTTATTTTGTGTTTTGGATACCACACAAATGAAAGAAATTATTTCTATATGAATGTGATCGTTATTTCCTCCTTTTCTTCTCTTTTGTTTATCATAAATTGAAAAAAAAATTAAAATGAAGATCCGAATATATATATTTATTTTGGAAGAGATAGGAGTGAGGGAGAGGAGTGGTAGAGAGAAATTTGTAAAGTGAGGGAGAGGAGTGGTAGAGAGAAATTTGTAAGTCTTTTTTTTAATTTACTATGAAATTCAAAATCAAGTCAATCATGTGAGCTCATATATTAAATAACCTCGAATTATTTTCACAAAAAAGGACATAAAATATCCTTAAATTATAAAATTTGGTATAATACTGTCCTCCATCCACCTTATGAATATGATCCGTTAGACATAAGGTTGACGTTGAGAATATTTGAGGGCCCAAAGATGGATGAAGAATACTTTTATACCAATTTAAATAGTTAGAGGGACATTTTAGCCCTTCTCCATATAAAAAAGGGCAACTTTCACATATAACAAACATAAAAGGGAAAAGGGTCAAAAATATCCCTCAACTTTGGTTTATTAGTTAATTATACCCTTACCGTTAAAATGAAGTTATTTTTACCCCTACTGTTAATAAACTTATCATATTAGCCCCTCTATGGACGGAAATCCCCAAATCAACTAAAATTGACCCGATTTCTTAAAAAATGACCCATTACCCATATAAAACCCATGTCCGGCCCATATTTTTTTCTTAACCCAAAATAATTTAACCCATTTTTCATACCCATTTTCTTAAAAAAATATCATTTGGAGAGCTAGTTTTATGATAAATTTGTAATTGTGTTTCCACGATTCTACAACAACACAACAAAAACGAAAACAATTAGCCAATAAATGTATTAGACGAAAATAAAATTTTGTCAGAGCAATGGTTTTGTTGATGGAATTCAACATTAACAGGGAACAGAGGGAGATAAAAATAAAAATGCAGATATTGACAAATGCCAACTAACTACAAATGTTGATCAAAATGCAGAACCAACTAGCTAGTGTTCAGACATTTGGCAATGGTGTTGAGAATAGATGAAAATGGACTCTGTTGAAAAGAATAAATTTATTCAAAGCCTACGAATAGCTTGCTTAGTGATGCCTGGATGATGTCTTTTAGAACCTTTTTGTGCCTCTTGGCTCCTCCCTTGCCTCCCTTTTCAGGAGCAGACATTTTCAAAGAGAAATTTGAAGAAGAAGAAGTAGTTTTAGAGTTTTGAATTTGGGTGAAATAAAAATGATGGGTTAAGATAGATAGATAGGTCAGACATGGGGTTTTAAATGGGTAATGGGTCACTTTTTTAAGAAATCGGATCAATTTTGTTGATTTGGGGATTTCCGTCCATAGAGGGGCAAATATGATAAGTTTATTAACGGTAGGGGTAAAAATAACTTTATTTCAACGGTAAGGGTATAATTAACTAATAAACCAAAGTTGAGGGGTATTTTTGACCCTTTTCCCAACATAAAATTCATATTTGTATGTCATAGCAAAGTTTGCATAATTGCGCTCCATAACAAATATATATATGTATAATTCGCAATACACATACAATTGAAGCGAATTGTATAAAATGAAGTGTATAAAACGAGAAAGAGAAAGAGACTTGGGCAGAGAATTGTATAAAACGAAATGTATAAAAAGAATTGCATAATTATAAGTGTATAGGACGATTATATACAATTTGGATTTGTATAAAACAATAAAGGGAAAAAGGCAAAAGAGACTTGGGCAGAGAATATACAATTGAATCGAATTTGTATAAAACGAGAAAGACAAAAGAGACTTGGTAGGGAAGTACTTTTATAGTATAATTATAAGTGTATAAGACAGAGATATATGTATTTGCATGTGTATACAGAATTTCTCTCGCTTTATACAATTAGAAACACAATTTATACAATTCTATTGTATAAAGCGAGAGAAGCGAGCGAGAGAGGGAGAGTGGCGAGCGAGAATATGAAGGAGAGAGGGGCTGACAGACAGTTTGCTATATGAAACACAAATAAATCAAACGGTAGCTACTATATTCATTTTATATTGTTAGTTTGTCATTTTATACAATTATCTCTATAAAAAATAATATAATATTAATTTCTAAACAAACCAAAAAAAAAACAAGATAAATAAATTGCAACCTATGAAATATAAATTTGATTGCAAAAAAAGGAAAGTTGACATTATGAATGGAATATATTTTTTGATTATGAAAGATTACGTGTATTGGTCGGTATTTTTGTACTACAATCTTACCAAACTAATATACCTTGATTTAGTCTAACATTAAAAATTTGTCCAAAACTAAAAACAAAACAAAATAGGATTTTAATTATTTTTTTTGTCATTATATTATGTACCACGTGAACAAACTGTGTATATATTGTAGTACTTGACACAGTCAATTAAGCTTATTTGGCACCTTTAGCACACCTATCACCTTACCAACGAACAAGTCAATAACTAATTTATGTAACTGATGATGAGTTGCTCCGATAATAAATATTTTATGATTTTAAATTTATGATTGTAAATTTGAGTTATCGAGTAAATATATGATAACACTTGGGAGAATGCAACATAAAAAAAGTTACTTTTTTTTGTACTTAATTATTTATTCACTTTTGAATTGACACGTCTATTAAGAAATCAATAATTGACATAGTAAATTTATCATTTTACCTCTATTAATTATGAAGTGGATGAATTAAAAATTTAATATTTTCAAGAAATTCTATTTTTTAAAAGTAATTAATTGAGGGTATAATAGGTAAAAAAATTGTCAACTATAAAAGAAAATGTGGATAAGTAATTAGGGACAGATGGAGTAATACTTTTGACGGATATAAAATTTTAAAATATAGGTAAAAAGACGCGCATTGTTTCATAACTACTTTTAAGTAAATATTTATTTAAATTAAATTATTAAGTAGAATCCAACAGGAATAGAATAGAGTGTTAATTATTATAGTTAATTGGGAGTATTTGCTAACTAAGAAAATGTATTGTCATTTTGTAAATTAACTAGAAAGAAAAATGTGTTATATTATTAATAGAGATTGATTGGTAGGGTATATAAATATAAATATAATATTTAAATTTGACAAATTAAAAAGTTATAGAAATTTCAAATTACTCGAATGTAGAAAGTTTGAATCATGGATTGGTCTATAATCATAACAATTGAAAAAGAGAAAGTTGGATTCTATAGCAAATGTACGTAAAGCACTACATAGATTGATTCACGAGAACTTAATAATTTTATAACTATTATATACTTTTATTAAGAGATTCACTATATAGATAATTTCGAGACTTTGATGTCATCATAAACTGATGGCATCTAACAACCTAACTACTAGAATATATTCCTCATGTCTTTCTGATAATATCAGTAATTTTATTAGACATAACACATAAAGGGTCTCCTGAAATAGCCTTACTATTAAAAATGTGTGGCTAAGTGAAATATCGAAATTATATATTAGAAAGTCATTCATGTATTATGCGTAATATTATATCATACCTAAAACAACTTGCTAATTATGATTTGTGACTTTTGAACTTTGCAAGTTTTAAATTTTAAGCTAGATCATAACGACTTTGTAAGCCGCACACATACCACTAAACCATCTACTATAGGTTCATTTTAACTACGTATGACATTGTAGCTCCGCCCCTAATTGCATGTGAGATCAAATAGTATAATTCCACAAGGACACCTCAACATCACTTTCCACATGATCATCCCAATTGAAATGACTCCCAAATAAACATGGATTTGGTGAAAACAAACTTTCCTCTTCCATATTTGCAACCCATTCCTCTATCCCACATGAGTTACTATTATCGTTTTCATCGACCACCATATTACAATCTACTACGATATTATTCTCTTGTGGTGCTACTTCCCTCACCGTCTCGAACGCCTCAGCGACTCTAACAGCCGCTTGGCGTAGCTCTTTCGGGTCCTTACATACCGGAACTTGTAAACGCCAAGCGGAGTCCGCGAAATTTAGCTTGGCTAATTCTCCTTTAAGCGCTAATGCAGCTACATCATGAGCACGTGCTGCCATTTCCGCAGTTGGGTACGTACCTAACCATATTCGCTTTTGTTTAATGGGTTCGCGGATTTCGCAAACCCACTTTTCGTTGTCCCTCTTTCTCACTCCTCGAAAATCGGGTGACGTGTTTCCTTGAACTTCTTCCTCCCGGCCGCTCGCTTCTTCGACTTGTTAGATGATTCTAATATAATGTTTTCTTCATCCGAAGGTATCGACGAACACGAATTACTCGAGTTATTCATCGTTATTAAAATTTCAGCTTCTGAATTTCGATTAATTGAATCCACCAAAAATATTATTATTGGTTTGTACGTTGTGTTTTGTATAATAGTAAAGTGTTTCTTATATAGATTTTGGTTTATGAAGAGAGGGGAATTAAATAAGGAACACGTATTCATAGAAACTGCCTGTGAAAATAACAGGAGAGAAAATGTGGGGCCTGCTTGACTATGTCAAATAATTTTTGAAACAAAATATAAGTTACTCCGTCCATTTTTACGATAACAGATTTCAAAATTCACACAAGTTTATTCTTGACAATAAGTTTTTTATAAATATTTTAAATTATAAATTATTGTGACTTATAATACTTTATATGAAAATAGTACTTTATACGAAAATCGTCATAATAAATTGAGAAAGAAAAAATATTATTCAAACTAATTCACTAATATTATATGTTTCTCTTTGAAATTTTATAAAACTAATATAAAGGTATTTCCCCTCTGTATCATTTATATGACATTATTTAACTTAACATGATATTTACACTCTGTTTGGATCATTATTATCCATTGTTTCATGATGTATTGTATTGTATTGTACTCTATTGTACAGTATTGTATGATACATACAATATTTGGTTAGACTATATTTCTTTGTTGTTATTTAATAATATTTTAATTGTTTGATTTGATTGTATCATATTGTATTGTAATTTATAAATTTACTAAAACATCCTTAATTATTCTAGGATAGGAGATTTGACTAGAATTAAATAATATAAGGTAAAGAATAAAATAGTATTTTGAAATATTATGTAAATATATAATTGAAAAAATAAATTAAGTAACAATAGAAATACACCAAATCGGTTGTTCCATAAAATAGAGATTTTCATTGTTACGTAACAACTAAATTTAACAATACAATACAATACATTTTGAGTAACAATTAAAACAAACATTATAATTATAGTAACAATGCAATACAATAGATAACAAAGATCTAAATAGAGTGTTAAGGAAAAAACTTTTGAAACACAAATTTGCGATCTAAAATAATGCTTGAATAATCCGTATAAATTATTCAAGAAAAAAATAAAATTATTCTTAATAATAATAGGATGACATTTTTAAAAACAGAATTAAAAAGTCCACGTAAAATATGGGATGGGGGAGTAAATGAATTAAGAAAAACATTATTGTTTTTTCTTTTAGCACGTAGAAATATTTTTGGATATATATGCTTAGTATTAAAAGAATGAGTCTTGTTGGATAAGACAGAAACCTGTCACTCATTTGAGGAAAACAAGGTTTTATACATGTGTGTTATTCCACATATAATATTAGTAACGATACGTCCAGATGTATATATCTCACAATATATAAGATTTAAATTAGGTATAATTTATTTTAAATATATGATATTTAATGAAAAAAGTTTAAAGTATATTTGAATTTTGACCAAAATTACTGTTACGATATCAAAATTTAGGAAAAACCTTTTATCCTACCTTTAAATACACTATTAAATAATTCAGGGGTAAAAGGTTCTCCATAAAGTTTGGCGTAACAAAAATTTCTACCAAAGTTGAAGTATTTTTCAGATCCTTTTCTCATATTTAATTGAATTTATACGTATGAAATATATAGACAAACATTGCTTGTCTTTTTCTCATATTGCTCGACATTTTCCTATTTTGTATCTCACATTTATGAAAATCACATCAGATACATACAAATATATGTCTTAAGTGTGATTTGCTTGTATATGTACCACATGATTATCTCTCTTTGCATTTCGCTCACCCCTCTCGATTTTATTGTATCAAATAGTAATAATATATGTATTTAGGTGTATCTATGTGACAATGTAATGTAGAGATTTTTGGACATTAGAGTTGTAAAAGAATGAGTCTTGTTGGATAAGACAGAAACCTGTTTCAAATTTGAGGAAAGCAACGTTTAGTACACGTTTATTTTTTATTTTTTAAAAAAATAATTTTTGATTCGTATTTAATTTTTATATTAGAGTTCGATTAAATTTGAATTCACATCAGAAAGTCTCATATTAAATCTTAAGGGTAAAGCGCTTCCTCACAAAAATAATTACGTACACCAAAACTCCTGATTTAAAATAAAAAATTACTTACCACTTCATCATCTTAATTAATAATACACGTATTGTATTACACATAAGTAAACCCTTCATCCACAAACAATTACTCCTCCTTTATTATTTTATCTTTATTATTAAATATTTCATTCATTTCAATTCAAATATATTAATTCATATTTTAAATTATATGATCATAAATTTATGATTAAAAAAAAATTATTAAATATAAAAAAAGACATTTCGTTTAGGACAAACTAAAATAAAAATAAATTATGTCAATTTAATAAATAAAAAAAACGTTGTTGGGTTTTAGCGCGTGTAAAAGAATGAGTCTTGTTTCTCATTGAGGGAAACAAGGTATAGTACACGTGTATTATTATACATATAGTAAAGTGAAATTTTAGGGACAAACAATTTACTCCTCCATGCATTTTTAATTATCCAAATTTTAAAAAATAAATAATTTTTTTAGTATTTATTTTTATTTTTATGATTATATAATTTATTTGTTTTAATTTAAATAACTTACTTTGACTTTTGATAAATGTGTCTGATGTCATTTCAATAATAGTTGTCTACTATTAATTTACATATACCTTAAGAAATAATAAATAACATGATAATTATGATATATTACCTTTCGAATATATTAATTTAACGCTTTAAAAATGTATTAGATTATAAGTATTGAATAAGACTTAATAGCAAGAATTAACAGACAAAAAATGATAAATTATCTCTTGATTTTTCAATTCGAATAAATATTATATGACAATTTTTAATATAATGAACAATAAAGATGAATAAAAAGAATATCACGTAAAATAATGAAATTAAAAAACTTACTAAAATTGAAAGAAACACTTTTTTGAGACATATCAAAATTAAAAGTAAGACACTTAAATAAAGACAGAAAGAGCACCAGTGGCGGAGCCACAGTATGTTCAGGGGGGTCATCCGAACCCCCTTCGACGGAAAATTATATTATTTTTATATGGTTAAAACAAATTTTTAGGTATATATAGTAGATGTCGAACCCTCTTCGGCTATTTCGTATGTCTATTTCTTCAGATTTTGAACCCCCTTATCAAAAATTCTGGCTCCGCCTCTGAAGAGCACTATAATTTTCTTTTTTGGTTTTCCACCCGATGTTCGGATCCACATTGGAGCTTCGATTAAATTCAAATTGCGCACTGCAGGATTCATTCGGGGGTGGCGATTCCAACAGAATTTTCTTCCTACCCAGGGGTCGAATCCGAGAAAGAATACTATAATTGCTTTTAATACTATTAATGATTCATTGTGTCAAAATATCGTTGAAGTAAAATGACTCGATTCTAATTGATTACAAACTAACAGTAGATTTTGTTAATTACATGCATGTGTAGATTTTATTGTATAATATTAATTATATGATCTAATTCCTAACACGAACAAATCAATCCACTTAATTATATATTATACCCCACAACAAAGAAATTTTTTAATTAATAAATGACAGTGTTCAATTAATTATTTTTATAAATCACCGATGACTGATAAATATATGGTTATATAAACTATTTATATATATATTTATATATCTCTTTATACATTATGTATATAAGATTAAGAAGTATATCAAATCAAACATGAACGGATAAAATAGGAAGAGTAATTGGTTTGTTATGATATTGATATTTCATTCACGAGATGAAAAATAAAAAAACAAAAACTATATCTCTTTAAATGTGAAATGTAGTAGAAATTGTAATCAAATACTCCTTTTATTTGTATACTATTTGTTGTCTTGATTATTCTTATAAACACAAAAAAAAATGTGTTTAATCATTTTATTTACGTCTTTTGAGAGTATATACAAATAGTTTAATCATATGACGATCCTTAGGCCTTTAGCTAATTTAAAATTGACAAATCAATTGTTTGTCTCACCTCAAGTTATTATCAATGACGACACAGTCAATGATGGTTGAGTTAAAGTGGTTATCAAAATTTAGAGGTGTCAAAGTGGACGGTTGAGTTAAATTTTAATAGATTAAAATGGTTATAAATGTCAAATGGACGGTTTAGTTGAATTTGAACAGGTCAAAATGAATTAAAATATTAATAAATTAATGAGTTATTGACTTGATTAAAAGTTACTTGGTTTGAAATGAGCTAATGTTATCGACTTATCGCTTTATTTATATTATTCTTTTAGGTAAAACTATGAAAATGACAAAAATTACACAAGTTATTTATGGAAAATGGCTACTGTTGCCCCCCCCCCCCTCTCCCCCCTCTCTCTCTCCAAAATATATTATGTATCAATTGTATTCAATTAAACAAATATAGGTGATTTTATGTTTTGTATTTTTATATTCGTATTCATACGAATGCAATATGTATTCATCTTCTTGGTCAAATATATTTGTATCGGTGTATCCAATCAAATAAAGGATAAATATTGTTGTATTCATTGTATTTCAAATACAATTGATACAAAATACAATTGATTCAAAATAAATACATAACACAATGCAAATAAATATAAAATATAATCCTTTCTCCTCCCTCTCTCGATCTCGCTCGCCTCTCTTCTCCCTCTCTCGATCTACCTCGCCCCTCTTCTCCCTCTCTTGATCTACCTCGCCCATTTCCTCCCTCTCTCGATCTCACTCGCCTCTTTTCTCCCTCTCTGGATCTCGCTCGCCCCTCTCCTTCCTCTCTATATCTCGCTCGCCTCGCTCCTCTTAATATGCACTTATTTTCAAATCAATTTGTATTTATATTTATTTTTTTCCAAATCCACTAAAAAATACACTCTCTCCTCTCTTTTCCAGATTTCGCCCGCCTCTCTCTTCCCTCCCCTCCCTAACGTTTTGCTATTATTCGTAATTAAACAAACTATAACTATAGAGTCCTATTTAAGAACTAATGTTTGCTATTTTTGAAAGTTTCCACTTTTCTAATTAATTTTAGTACCTAATAAAGCATTAATTTTTCTTATATTATCATTATATATAACATATCAAATAAACATTTTTTTTTAACAAGCCTCAATCATCAATTTGTCAAAAAAATAAACTCTAACAAACTCGCATTTTAAACTCTTTCATTTTCCATGTTGTCTACACTCAGTCATATATAACTGAAATACATGTTTAAAATGACTGAAATTTCAAATGTATGCGTCCGAACGCATAATAAAAAACAGAATAAGAAAAAAAAAACATACAACATATATTAGTTATATTGGACCAACCAAAATAGGCCACCCTGTGAATTCTTTACTTTTCTAAATAACTTATGCCTCACTAAACATAAGTTCGATTGTTAACGGACAAAAATTAAAGATCAAACATTAAATTTCAACAGTTGCCTAGAGACATAAAACATAATTGTGCCTCTCTAAGTAACAGGCCTGTTCATATGAAAGGACCAAATCAACTCCAACAGCTGCACTAACTACTCTACATCTATCAAAATTGATGATTTCTACAAATCAAAATAATAATAAATAGAGTAATAGGAAAAACACCTCTTAACTCTTCCACCAATAATCAGATTCAGACTCATTCCTCCTTTTTTGCCTTAGATCTTACTGGTTTTGCTGGCTGAATCATTTTACCAAGTAGGATCACTAGAATTGGTATAATAGTTCCAATATAGTATACACTTCCATAAGCTGTAACTGTTTCATGCAGACTTAGAACCTGTAAAAACATAAACAAGAGTTGTTAATTTATGTCAAAAGATTTTATCTTATATTCCTTGTGTTCACAATTTATATGATACTGTTTGACTCGATACGATATTAAAGAATGAGATAATTGCTGTCCAATGCCTTTCAGTGATCTAATATACACACACATACATGCATAATCACTGTATAGCTATTAAATATTTTGGCTAGCGCCTGTAATTATGTATGGCCGATGGGCCAAAAATGAAAGAAGCCCTATCAAATGTGGTTTTAAACATGTCATGACATTAAAAACACGTGTCATTAATAAACATCATTTCGAGAAATAGGCAACTAACCATGAATCCAACAGCAGAGTAGTTGAGAACTAGCAGTGTATATACAAAGTTCATGAATACCAGCGTCTTCTGAAACTGAATATTGCTTGTAGCTTGCTGCCATCTATAAATGACTGCTCATAATCATAGCCAAAATAAGATTACAATTAGAGCATATTAGAATCAGAGTGTATAAGTAAAACAAACAAGATTTGTTGGTACCTCTTGATCCAGCAATCATCAAAGCAGACTGAACAAAGAATATGATGTACCCCGGATATAACCCCTGCAGTGTAACAGAATAAACTTAAGTTAGACAAGATATTTCTTAAAGAATTCGATATCAATAGCTCTATGTATCATAAATGAATTTGTAGAGGAGTACATTATATTAAAAGATAAAAGTGTGACACCTTGTATTTCTAAAGTTAGAAAACATTTATAAGAAGAGTTCAACTTCAGAAAGAAAAACAGAATTTCATAGAGTTAAAAGTGTATTTTAGTGAAATTTTGATGCCACCATAGGCAAAATCATTTTTTGATGCTGATTGATAAATGTTTTGTGCATACATGTTATAGTTCCATGAAAATTCATCTGGATACGATTGTACGTTATCATATATATCTTTCAGCAGATAGATTGCAGAACACATTGTGTAAAAATATTTCCTTACATGCCATACAGCACTAACAGTCTGTGTGACTAGCAACTGGATGAAACTAGGCTTCTTTCCCTTCTGTATTAGTCTCTCATATACATCTGTGGAAAAAACGACAGAAAAGACGAGAAATTTGATCATAAAATAATTACAGATCATGCTTAGCTTTGTCACAAAGTTAATTACACATTCATTAAAAGATGATGGACAAAGAAATCTAAGGCATATGACCCTTATTTGATAAATCACAAAAGATTGTATACCATCAGTTTCCTGGAAAGAACAACTCATGCAACATAACAAGTAGTCCCCGAGTCTCATTATATATGGCAGTGTTTGAATAAACACAATGTTTAAGGAGAAAAACAAAGAGTTCTGGCAAATATCGCAATTCACAAGTGCCTTTTGACATTATGATCTTGAAAATGTAATGACATTTCTATAGATATAAAAGTAAGTCAAGATAAAATGAGATGTTTAAAGTCAAAAGTGTCTAAATATAGAAATGTATTATCGATTTTATAAGAGACTAGGCAAATGAGTGTCGTATAAATTTAAAACGGAGTAGGAATATATAGCTCACCAATTCTTCATATTGTGTTTCCGAAAGTATCACACATACAAAATGGATTAAAAAGAGAGATATTCTTACAGTGCCTCAGCCAGGAGCTAACTTGAATATTCCATACAAGAGGTATTTGAACTGAGCTCTTAGCAAGCTCAACACCCAATATGTCGACATTTATAGCACGGTCCCATTGTGCTTTTGGTGGATTAGTCATGTCTGCCCAACCACTGAAACCGAAGCCAGATATGATGATAGCAACTTCCGAGATTGACCATATGAAATAATATTTACACCGAGCAGTAAAGCTAGCCATATATTGGTAACCCAAACGCGTCCAGAAACCCCATTCTTGGTACATTGGGTCCAAGAACATGGAAATTGGGAAAAGAGGCACCAAATACATATACAATCCCATACACAGAGCTGCTTGAAGAATAGCTCTTAATGCTGCCCCAAAAGGCGATGGCTGTCCTTTGTCTGAAGGTTTCCAAATCTGAAAAGGACTTAGTTTAGTTATTGTAATGAAATGCAAAGGGCTTCAGGCAATGCCAACATTTGGTATATATACATATTTCTTTAAGAAATATATAATTTATACACATAAAAGAGAGATACAAACGGTGTTGGATGATAGGCTGATAGCCTTTGGCAGAACAACAATACAATGATGATATAAACTTACACCATTTCTCTCGGTCCATTCAAGATAATCCTTCATTTCATAAACTGGACCAGCAAAATGACTTCCACAACAGAGACAATAACCAAAGTACTCAAGTAGTGACGGCAACTTTAGCAAACGATTTTTCTTTTGTGCCTCTCGTAAATTTTCCTCCTTCAATAATCCATCTTGGTAATTGATCACACTTGAAATTATTTTCAGGGAAATAACCATTAAAGCTCCTAAAATTTTAGAAGAGGGAGCCAATTAAAAAAAATACGTACATTGAAAAGATCATAATGATACAGGCTGAATCCATAAATTTGTTTCTTGTTTTAAAATCAGTAGATTTCTACACATCAACAATGTCTGAACTCATCATGAACTGAGGTTTTATTCTATTTCTATTTAGAAGAAATATTTTGATCTAAAGAAGTATCGTATGCTTCATTTGCCTCAAATGCCAAGTGGATTGAACACATTGACAAAAATTAAAGGAGTTTGAGACCGTGATTTTTTTATCATGTTTTAAGAAAGAAACCAAGACTGGGACAAACAGGAAGTTCGTTCTTACCCGTAGCATCCATTCCTCCTTTTTTCCATGCATCCCCGCTCATGTAGTACACATGGCTGCACAGAAATGTTTGAATATTATCAATGGAGTTCAAATGGTTTTCATCACAGAATTATAAAAATTAAAAGTAACATAACGAGGAAACGGTTCATCAGGGAATGACTTGTTTCCTGTTGGGGGGTTGGGGGAGATTCACCTTGCAAACAGTTCATACAGCAATAATAACATCAAATATCTGCTACAGAACCAAGTTTTTCCTCATTAGCACAAGATCAACATAAAAATACAGCTCAAAATGTTTTTTTTGGCGGTAAGAGCTCATGACTAATGCACGGATTAAGCTCATGTCATGGGTTTGAACTCTGTCACAGAAAACAGCATGAACTTAAGTGTAGAATAAGGATAGAGGCGAGTGAAAGGGCGTTCATGGGAATCCCCTTCATGAAAAATTACATTGTATATATACACATAGTGGTTAAAAATACACCTAAACTCTCTCTTTTTTGCAAGTTTCATACCTGAACTATCTATTGTTCTCTTTACCTACCTAACTATCACTCCCTTTGTGAACACATATGCTGAGTCGGCTAAATTTTTGTTCTCAATCGACAAAAGGCCTGTGTAAGTAAACTCAACAAATGGTATATACGTTTTAATTCAAAGGGATTTTAATTCAAAGGGAGTGATAGTTCAGGTATGAAACTCGTGAAAAAGGTGATAGTTTAGGTAAGTAAACATAACAATGAAATAGGTGAGATATGAAACTCGCGACAATGTGATAGTTTAGATGTATATGACACATTATTGCCACTATTCATCCGCCAAAAGATAAGAGTAGATGTTAAAACAATGAATATGGAAGAATTTCAAAATTAAATTGTATAGGTCACCATCAAATTCAAGGCATCGAAGATCGATAATGCAGTTATACATACTGTAATTCCAAATAAAAAACAGAG
Organism: Solanum lycopersicoides; assembly: GCA_022817965.1. Lineage (NCBI taxonomy): Eukaryota > Viridiplantae > Streptophyta > Magnoliopsida > Solanales > Solanaceae > Solanum > Solanum lycopersicoides. Next base: position 92,797,111 of record CM040629.1, on the reverse strand, counting down.
ATCTGAAAAAAAAAATGTTAGGAGAGAATTAATGAATGTACCATCCAATTAGATATCCGAATGCTAGGAAGAAAGTGATGATTCCGCAATAAGCTCGACATAAAACCATTGAAGCATAACCCAGAAGCATCGGCACCAAAAAATGCAAATTCGAAGAGAATCCAAACGACAAATAGGATAAAACAGCACCAGATAGGGCAGCGTAGAAATGCCTACCACTGACACAAGGAACAAATCGATGAAGAAAACTCACAGGAATAGTACCGACGAAACAGAGTAGGAAACGGAACACCGGAATCGATACTCCGATCGCCGACGCCATTGATTCCATCTCCGGCAAACTCATAATTTTCGAAAGTCAATAAGGAACAAAAAAAAATGAAGTTAGTTATTTTGCTTTTTGTTTTTTTCTTTCTCGAGTTAGTTATTTTTAGTGAATGGAAGAATTTTGTGGCAAATTGAGAACCTGTACTTTTCCAATTGTACCCTCATTCAAGACCATAAATATTCATACAATCATTGATTTAAAAAAAAAAAAAGACAAATATACCCTTGAACTATCGTAAATGATATATAGATACCATTCGTTTCATTTTTGAGACATTGATGCCCCTGTCGTCCAAAACTAGAGCATATATGTCTTTCACTCTAACGGCAGACTAAATAGGGACATGTGAGACAATCTTATTCGTCGATCTGATATTTAATAAATGTGGGATCGGTGGATAAGATTATGACACGTGTATATCCGTTAGTATAAAGGGTATATATCTTCTAGTTTTTTGACAGCAAAAGCACCAATGTCCCGAAAGTATGACGGTGGGTATATGTATATCATTTATGATAGTTTGAGGGTATATTTATCATTTTTCTCAACATGCAAAATCTACGAGACTGCGATAATAATATAGTTATTAAAATTTCACAAGTGAAGTTTGGATAATAGAGTGTATCCTGACCTTATCTATCTTATGAAGATAAATAATTTATTTTCGAAAGTATCTTGATGAGTACAATTTCATATCTGTCCCTTCAAATTGGGATGTTTTTTTAAAATTTTGTATGTACGATACACTTCTTTTTTGTTGAGTAATGATAATGTTTTTAACAAATCAATTGCATAGCTAGATATTTCAAAAACAAACTAAGTGACAAAAAAAGTTGGTTGTAGACTTGTAGCTCACTGCAATACACACTTGGACCCAATTTATTTTCAACCAAAAATGGAATGACGGTGTCAAATAGGAGGGTTGGACTGAATTTATGAATGTTAAAATGAATTGAGTTAATATATGGATAAGTCAATACTTAAATATTACTTGGACTGAAGCGAGTTGAGATGAAATAAGCTAAAATCCGAGTCATAGCTCTTACTCAGTTTTAAATTAAAAGTTCGCTTTCTTACCATTTTTTAAATACCTAATAATTTTTTGAGAAAATTATTTGGTTAAACAAACTTATGCTACTTAATTACTCATCATAGCTATAGTTTGTTATAATTACCACTTATGACTAACATTATACATTAATTATGAGGGCTGACTTCGTGTTTGTTATGTATAATTAACCACATTTGTATATGTATAATTCGCCAGAATATACAAATACATATGTATAACAAACAATTATCTAATCAATATACATACACAATTCACCTCTCGTTTTCCTCTCTCTCCCAATCTCGCTTGCTTTTTATACAAATACATATGTATAACAAACAATTATCTAATCAATATACACACACAATTATCTAACCAATATACATATACGATTCACCGCTATCCTCCCTCTCCCAATCTCGCTCGCCTCTCTCTCATAATCTCGCTTGCCATATATACAAATACATATGTATAATATACAATTATCTAACCACTTTTTGCTTTCTCTCTCGCCTCTCGCCTCTCTCTCCCAATCTCGCTCGCCTCTCTCCTCCCAATAACATAAAGCTATGAATTGCAATTATCAAACTATAGCTATGGAGAGTAAGACTATTTTTTAATGGCTATACGTAAAAATTCCACTAATTTTTTCCCTTGATCGAATAAAAAATTGTTCTAAAGAATATTTAGACCAGCCCAATTAAAATAGGCTGATCATGATTTTATAGGTTGATTTTGCCATCCCTGCTGATAAATATCCTTTCAAGAGTTCACAATTCTGTAACAAATGATATTTATAAATCAAAGAATTACCAGTCAAGCAAATTACGCATTGCCAGTGGCTTCCAATCCAATAACAAGCAAAAGACGAAGTCGCATAGATGATTCAATGCAGGGAAAAGAATCCAATATTTCAACCAAACCCAAAGAATATTGCTTCCACTCGTTTGTTAAGATCAAACTTCAAAATAGACATGAACAAAGTAGTTTCATTTAACATACACTAACAACTCGGTCCAACAACCACCTCGCGTGAAGGTGTGTCGTCAACTTCAAAGATAAAGCCCTATGATACCTATTACCGCGTGTAGTTGGGATTTAAAAAGCCCGCCATACACGTACACACACATTGACTCGATCTAATCGCCGTTCCTTGCTAACTTCTCCAGAACTATGGATGGATACTGCTACCTCTTAACTATTTTATAAACTCTTTCAAACAGAGAAGGTTAACAAGCAAACTAAAAACGCTTTAACCTCTCTGTAAACTCGCTCGGGCATATTAACACAGAATCTACACAAAGTCCACCTTTGGTGTGGGTGCAATCGATTTGGGTCATGGAGAACTTAACTTTCGTATTTGCTGCAGACCCTGTAACTGTAAAGTCTCCTACATGGTGATATTTCCATTTTCCAGGCTCTTTCATGTAACACTGGGTTGTAGCTTGCTGACCATCGGATGTTGAGAGCTGGAACTGCACTGGCTTTTTATCCCATCCGTGAACATGCTCGGAGTTGCAAACTCGCCGCCCAAATCTCCGAGAGGAACGTCCAACTTGCAGCCTGTAGAAAATGCTATAGGACCCTGCTGGGAATGGGAAATCAACTTCTCCACCCACTTCAACCCACCATATCTGTTGGAGATACGCAATGGACTGGAATCTGCAGAGAAGGAAATGAAAGAAATCCTTAAGAATTGGCATGTCTTAAGATTTAGCATGTTCAATCTGTACAACAAATAGCACATAATGTAATTATGTCATACTCGAAAAGCCACCACCAGAAGGCAATTTTTCAACCAACAGAGATCAGTTCTTTAAACCATCTCTTTGGAGGCTAAGTGAAAGGCGTATTCTTGACTAATTTGTCATACTATGAAGAGAGTTACGATCGATAACTGCTAGGTAAATCATGAGGAGATGCAATCAGCGGAAGCAAGTAAAACTTGAAGATTTCTCTTTTCAAGCAAATAAGTTGCTCTCACTTAAAAGGAACTGATATCAACCACACCAAAGCCCTTTATGCATCTAAAACACATATCTACCAATCAATATTTCTACTGATGTGTCAAATAGTTCATATTACTTCTCAAGTACCAAAACTCTCAAAACAATTCTCCAGAGCTATTCCACTGAAGGCAGAATGAGAAATTGCTAAATAAAATAAGGTATCGAGTACCTGAATTGCATAGAAAGAATCACTTTACTACTCATATTTCAATTTCAAATAAGCGGGAAACAGGCAAGAGTAATCCAATATTCATAAACTTTCCCTGCCAGAGGCAACAAGGAAACATAGAAGACCAAACTAAACAACCTCGATTCATACAGTCGACTACGATGTAAAAAGGAAAATGACCAGGTACACCAACTCATGTGCAAGCCCCATGAGACGAGCTTGACCAAGAAGGCCAACCCCCCAAGGCAAGGGGTTTCGAACTTGATACATCCATTATGGAACGAACTTGAGACCTCCATTATGAAAGTCCCAAGCCAAACCATCTGGGCCACCCCGAAGGATTGTAAAAAGGAACCTTTTTACAGGAGGATTCACCAAAAATGCCTGAATAATTGGATTCGATCAGCCGATCTAAAAACATATGGATCAATAAACACACACATACAAATCTACATTCTGCTATAACATGATAACAATAATAAAAACATCTTTTACTCCTCACCTCGATTCGTCTGTTTCGATACGACTCCAGTATCTCCTATCATCAATGCCTGTTATCGCCAATCCATTTGCAGATATTGACAGACAAACCCTTCCTGTACCCTTATCTAACCAAACCTTCTGCATAAATCCCAATCAATAAAAACCCATCAGAACAAAATCTTATCTTTAACAACCCCAATTCACCTAAATTTAATATTTCTACAGATTTAATGAATTTATAAACACAAATATACTATTCGAACAAAATCTATACAGGCTTCTAGAATTTATACAAAAAAAGGGATAAAAAGGATAAAGATTTTACCTTTAAACCACCATCAAAATAACTAGGTCGACAAAGCCTAGCATAAATATCCCTTTTGCACAAATTATTAGAAAAATCATCAACCCCACCAAAAACCCTATCAACAAGCAATTCATAATTTATCGGTAATTTCGATTCCCATACAAAATCAGCAGAAGAAGCAGCCCTAAAACCACGATTAAGCATCGAAAGACTACAGATCTCCGTCGGATTTAAATACACCATAACTGAAGCCACACAACTCTCCGGCAAGTCACCCAAACCAGGATTCGCCGGCGGTACATCAACGGAACCACGTGGATTCAAGAAAAAAGATAAAGAAGAACCCATTTTGAGAATTTGATAGATTTTTCGAAGAAAATAGCTTGATTTGAGACCATAAATGGCGGATATAGAGAGAGGAAAGAAGACAATTTTGAAGAGGTGGAGGTATAATTGGCGTATATATAGAGAAAAAAAGTTTTGACGCGTACATTTTGTTTGTTCTAATCTCGGATTTTGCGGGATATAAACAAGGAAAACGTCTATATACGTATAGACATAATCTTTAGATTATGTTAATCCGTATTATTTAACTTAACACGAAATCTAGAAATAAGTAAAAAAATATATTTTAATTTAAAAGTTACTAAATATAGAAAATATTACTCTCTTGTCAAATAATATATTTTTTGTGTTTATTTCATCTTTAGTGTTAAATAACATTTATTATTTAAATTAATAAAGTCAAATGATAAAATTATTATTGGACAGAAGAAGTTTTTTTCCATTTTATTTAGAGTGACCGTAAAGGAAAGTCTCACATATAAATTGAGATAAGGTTTCATTCAAATTTATTCTGTTAAAAAAATATATTATTTATATATGATTAAAATAATTTTGTATGTATATATAGTAGATGTTGAACCTCTTTCGGCTACTTCATGTGTCTATTTCTTTAGATTTTGAACTCTCTTATTGAAAATTCTGGCTCTGTCACTGGTTGAGATATATATACAATAACAACGTATTTGGTGAAATTCCACAAGGCGTATGCGCGCAAAGTTTACAATACTTCGTGAAGGTAAAAGGTAAAGAGATTATTTTGAAAAGATAATCAGCTTAAAAACAACAAATTCAAATATAAGGAAGAAAAAAAGCAATGAGAACAAAATTTAGCGATGTGATAGTCTAAGCACAATAAACAATAGACGGTGGTAAATGACACAATCAAGAACTATAATAACAAGTCACTAGTACAACGATGAAACACTAATAAGCCTAAATTTTTGGTTAATCGTGAGCCAAGTGGCTATAATAGCGACTTGTTATCACTCGCTCACACATTTACCTTAACATCCTCATTTCTATAACATACATCTTTTGCATATATAGAGAGAAAGAACTTTTGCTCCTTAAAAGTTATTAATAATTCTTTTATAATTCCTATGATATATGATTTAGTATACTTTAATTTTTAATTAACTAAAATACTTTTTTGGTCTGTTAATGAGAAAATATGTTATATTGTGACTATTTTAAAAAATATAATATTGTTAAAATATAGGGTAACAATATAATTAACATCTTATAGTGAATGATGTAGACAATGGTGTATATTTAAAAGTGAATGAATTAAAAGTGCACAATTTAATCAATTAAAAAAAGTTTAATATACTTCATTTGTTATTGTAACAATTTTTTTAATAATTGTGATATCTGAATCAGCTATCGCATCAGTGTCGGATCCAGGATTTTCGCTTAGGAGATTTGAAAAATAAAAATATAAATGTGTAAGTAAGTCTTTCAAAATGGGTCCTTTGAATTTTTTTGGGTTTAAAACTACACTTTTGGCACATTTTTTAAATAAAAAATGCTTGAAAACAGAACTGATTTTTTTAAACAAAAATAAACTGAAACTATAAAAGGTAAATAAATTAATGTCTTTGCAGGGATTCAAACTTGGCGTGCTACTTAATATTCAGGGGTCTTACCATTGAGCCATCTATATTTATTTGTTATTGAAGGGGTTCAAAATATATTCATCTACAGAAATACAGAAAATTTACCTTATATATATTGCGTATTTTTTTGCCGAAGATGTTCGGGTGAACACCGTGAACCCAATGTGGGTCCACCCCTGTATCGCACACCTCCATTATTTCATAAAGTATCTTTCACTTTTCACCAATAACAAGTATTAGGTAAAACTTCATTTATCCACATTAATGTTTCTCTTGACTTAATATTGTTATCATATATTTTTCTTCCCTTTTTGTATCAATATTTATATTTTTTTACCTTTTCAAGTTATGTATACATTGACATGTGATACATCATACACGTAACACCGTACAATGCCCCTGAGCAAATAATTGTACTACACATAAAATGTATAGTTTAGGGCCTACGACTCAAACTAATAATGTGATTAACAATTGTTTCTATTGAATATAAGCGAAGCAAATTTATCATTTCATGTTGAGAGTAAATTAAGAATTTAAATATCATGAATTTAAAGAAATAAAGGATAAAAAAAGATAATTATCGACATTTCTCTATTTATTGTTATATAAAATAAGTAAAATAAGTGAAATTCAAATTATATATCAAAACATAATTTCAATTTATATCAATTTTTATTCAGATGAGTAATTTCAAATCATAATCGCAAACTCGTACCTTATTTACTTGTAAATTTAGGAATTTTTTTCTCTTTAATTTATTGTCTAGTCATAACTATTCAAAGTATAATCAAACATTTGAAATGTCCATGGATTAGCTTTTAATGGAATATTTCTTTAAAACCAAACTAGTATTCTTCTTGGTTGACTTTTCTTTTTTTTTCTTCTCTACTTTTCCAATTTTGTTATTAATTATGCTATCTAGAATATTCAAAAGTCTTTGTTGAATAAATTAATCAATTTGTCAAGAAACTTTTTTATTACTAGTAATAAATTTCTTCTATTTCCCCCCTTAGTATTAACAAGCAATACTAAGCAGATACATTATCCATTACTAATTAAACATCTAATATTCAAATTAACATTTATAACCACCAAAATCTTTGTAATAATTGATCATTATTAACAGATCATTGTCTTACACATATATATGTCTGAAAAATGACCAATTATTTTTTGAAATTCATTTTTCTATACTAAAGTTGGTCGGTCAAATCTTTTTTTTTTTTATCAACATGTCTAGCAAATAATTAATAAACATATGTGTAATGTATTAGACTAATAATTCACACACTAGAACATATTTTTGTAGCCTTTCTGTTTGCTGAATTATTAATTTGTCCTACTTGCTATTGTTCATGATGAAAATGATTCCACGTTGGATTAATTGGGATGCGATTTTCGACTCGTTATAAAGTTTTGACAATTTCTCTTTTTGTTTTAATTCGTTTTTGAAATGTGAGTTAATTATAAGATATAGTTTAATATGATAGTAGCGTTAGATCCACTGTCGACCCTCGAATCGTATGAGAATTAAGTTGTGAGTATACTTTCGGTCTTTGAATATCACACTCTAGATCAGATAATGAAATTTCTAACAAAAAGTATCTGAATTCGTTTACGAAAGAAGGTGTTGATGAGCACAATCCCATTAGTGTATATTAAAATAAAATTTCTGAACTTTTTAAACGGCTCAAACAATTCTGAAACGAAATAGCTTTTAGGATGAATTAGACTTAAAAATAAGTTGACTATCCATTACCCTTTTAACATTTTATATATTCATATATAATACTATTAGTTTTATATTCATATATAATACTATTAGTTTTATATTCTTTCCTTTTGTGATCTTGTTATAACGCTATCATATATTGAACTTACATATCAATAAATTGAATATTAATATAGTTGATATATAGTAGGTTTGTATAGAAAAGTATTGGTTTTGTTGTTTATTTAATTTATTAATTTAAAATAATAAAATAATTTAACGTGTATCCAAGTCAGCATTTTGCTAGTCAAACAATTTTGACGTGTTTTCCAGCCAATATTTGTATGACTGCATGGCCTAAATTCACCACGTGGAAAAAACAAACTAAAAAGAAAATTAATAAAAAGTAATATTAATTCAATAATATAAATTAAATAATATGGCTAGTAAAAACGTTAATACGCTTTTTCATCTCATATTAGTTGATTATTATAGTTTCGTTATCAAACCTTATTACTAATGAAGAGTCTATTTAGCTTGAAAATTGCACGTGAAGCCAAAATTAATTGGTTTTACAATTAAAGATAATATACATTGTTACACACTAATATTATTGCTTTAAATGTGATTTCCTTTTGTTTTACGCAATATTTGTATTAGTCATGTCTTGATGTGATGATAATTTGTTCGATATGTGACAAAAGATTAAACTCGTATCAAATACAAACTCTCACATAACAAAAGATTGAAGAAGTTAAAATTTAAAGTTTATAGATCACAATTTTAGTTCTTTTAAACTATTAAGTTTTATATTAATAATTTGTGCTATATTTATATATAAATTTTGTTCTGTGTTTTATTTAATTACCATTAATTATTAAGTAATATTAATTTAATTTTTAATACAAATATAAAAATAATACGAGAACTTTTTAATTTCGTCAAAACGGCAATAGACTGAAGTCTACTTCCACTCCAATGTAGGAGGACCAAAGTATAAGACCTCGCTAATCATGATGTCTACTTTTAAGTAGATGTCTCGCGTTTGAATTTTGGATATACATTTTTTGTTGAAGCATCGTCTCCCAAAGTAGGCTTTGCAATATGTAATTTTAAATTAGTTGAGTTCTGATATTCGATATCGAATAAAAAAAAGATATATAAGAATGATAAATCAAAAAAATGAGCTAATGATATATTTCACTATTTGATACAACTTAGAAAGAACTACACTGCAAAAAATAATTATAAAGGTGAGAGAGCCTAATATAAACCTAATATATGTATATATTAGTATATTGTGATACTGATGTGGAACTCAAGTCTCGTACCTCATAATAGATCAAAATAAATCACTATGCTCTGTTTTCGCCGTCCTTGACGACTCCATACTGAACACTTTCACTCTATTATAAGTACATAGTTTTTTTTAGAGTATATAATATTTTTTAAATAGTAATTTTCGAATCAGGTATTCAAGTGTCTGTGATTGACTGCGTACTAGACATTGCTAGCCCGGAGCGACTATGTAGTATTAGCGCTATCATCCATGCCATGATAGACATGAAGGGTCGGTGGATTACTCTGATACTATAATTCAATCTAAGGAAAATCGCACTCTAAAGACTAGCTATTAAAATGAAAAAGCTCATGACTATATAAGTCCAACATCAATACATTGCAATATTAATATTATGATACTCAAAGTCTCATAACTTTCAATAGACCATACCATAATACAGATACAATTGAATTGTATAAATAACTTATCTAAAATGTTAAATGGTTGGAGAGAGATTTTTATTTATTTAATTATATTTTATTAACATATAAGCCTCCTATTAATTTACATACTTCCTCAAAAGTATCAATTCCAACTAGGTTAGTTTGGTTTGTTTTTCATTAGAAAGAAGATTATAATTCTAAAGAACCAAAAAGAAAAAAATTAATTTAACAAATACTTACAAAACAGATAATAATTCAATCAAAAAAAATTGTACATTGAAAAATTGAAACTCTATTTATACTGTCAGTTCGATTTGGAATTGCTTTGATTTTCTTTTGTAAATATCGAATCAAATAAAAAAGATATTTTTTCTTTCAATATCAAATCAATCAAATCAAATCACAAATCGATTTCATCTATTTGACTTAATTGTTAGTTCGATTAGACCTGACGATTTAGCCTATACGCCCTTAATTCCCATACTTACTATAGTCTAAGAAATCCATATCCTACACAGCTTCAAAAATCCCAACTAATTTTTGTGTAAGATTTATGATGGTATAATTTGTCCAATTTTGTACTCAAAATATATGGCCAAATACATTGAAGTAGTCCATCTTATAATGTATAATTTAATGGGACCAAAATGAAAAATATCATAAAAGGGTAGGGGAGCCTAACAACAACAAAAATATTAAAGTCACAATCATTTTTATATATATATATATGAAATTTGAAATCTTGCTTATCATAGAAGTGACACTACCTGTCTAGTCTTTAATCTTTTTTGTTCTACTTTTGTTGTTGGTGAAATTACAACTGGATTGATAATGATATTTTCACTCAATTTAAGCCGTTTATTTATTTTATCTAAATAAAATGATAGAATTCAAATAAAAACAAAGTTACAAAAAAAAATATAGTTATTGAATATTGATATTAAGGTTAACGCTTCACGTCTCTATAGGGTGTACAAACTTCAAAGTACTTAGAACTCAAAATAAGGAAACAATAAATCATCGACATGTTAATGCTAAATAAGTATAAATAATTGTATGTAAGTAGTAATAATTAAGGTTAGTACTTATAATATTTTCAATTTTTTAAAATATTGTATAATAATATATTAGATTATATATATGAAGTAATATTTTATGTTGAAAACCTTTCATCGTCGAATTTAGACATGATTGGCTACTAAGTGGTCATGTTTTCATGCATACAATAAAATATCTAAAACAGATTGTGGTTATGTGTTTATTTATTTATTTATTTTCTGATGATTTTGACGTTACATCAAAATTGTGGTTGCTATTTATGAACTATTCGTTTTATTTGTGATTTTTAACACTTTTCGCAATTTTTATGACTAAAGTTTAATATTTCCTTGTCTTAAAATAATTGATATTTTAACAAAAAAACACCTTTTTAGAAAATAAGACGAGATGGAGTTGCTCGAATGGTAAGCACTCTTCACTTCTAACTCGAAAGTTGCGAATTGTGAGTTCGAATTACCAAAAAAGCAAAAGGGATGAAAACTCCCGGAGTAAAAAAAAAACAAAAAAAAACAGAAAACCTTATAAGAAAAACAACAAAGAAAATATGTAATTTATTAAAATATCTATCTTAATAAATATTTCTTACAAAATGAACACTTTTAAATCGATGGAGTATAAAGAAATAGTTGAAAAAACATAATAATTTTTATCTTAAATTTCTAAGGTGATACTTAAATATTTGAGATAAAGGGTGTGTTTGGTATGAAGGAAAATGTTTTCCATGGAAAATGTTTTCCTAGAAAATGTTTTCCTGGAAAACAAGTAGATTTTGGACTTATTTTCTCATGTTTGGTTGGTGAATAGAAAATATTTTCCGAAAATGATTTTTAGTGTTTGATTTATGAATGAAAAATGTTTCTGAGAGACATTTTTTATTTTTACTAGAGTAAAAAATAATTTATGAAATTGAAAATAATTTATGAAATTGAAAATATTTTTTAAAATCAAACTTATTATTTTTTGGGGGTGGGGTGGGGGTAGTGGGTTAATTTTTTGGGGAGGGGTTGGGGTGGGGGGGTGCTGGCTGGTGAGTGGGGGGGGTCAGGGATCGGGTGAAAAAATAAAATTTTGAAATTGAAAATATTTTTTTAAAATCGATGTTTTTCCCAAAAAAAAATTTAATTTGAAATTGGAGGGGAGTTTTGGAAAATGTTTTCCTTAATTTTTTAAGGGAAGTCATTTTCCTTAATTTTGAGGAAAATGAGTTGATTTGGAAAACATTTTCCATAACTTTTGTCCCAACCAAACATGGGAAAATTGGAAAACATTTTCCAGAAAATGTTTTCCTTCATACCAAACACACTCAAAGACTAGAGAGAGAGTAATAGCGACATAAATATGATATAATATAAATATCTTATAAACAATACAAAAAACACATCGCCCGTTTGATAGTTACAAATGGAAAAAATGTACTTGCTCTGTTTTAATTTATTTGTGTCACTTTTTTATTTTAGTCTCTTTAGAAAGAATATTTCTTTTCTTTTCTAACAATTTTTTAGTTTTATTTTTTCACGTGATATATTAAGAATTAAGACCATCAAAAAATATTTTAATATATTTTATATTTATTTATTTTATTAATATAAGACAATAGAATTGAAAAGTCTTTTTTAAAAAAATAAAATAAATTAATGTGAAATCAATATATAACAAAAACAAAAATAAGATAAAATTTGTAAAAAGCTGAATAAAGCAAAAAACGTTTTAGAAAATGACCAAAATATATAAGGTCATATTGTAATTGATTTGTCGGGAATAAAATAATGTACAATTGATTTGATGTTGTAAGCATATTGCAGTTTTAATTATGAAAGCTGCAAATATCATTACAAATATCTCCAAAAAAAAGAGATTATTTTTTTAAGCCACAATTAATTAATAATAATAATAATATAACTATTGAACTTTTATATATATATATATATATATATATATATATATATATATATATATATATATATTTATTTATTTAACAGAATAGTCCCTATGTTAGGGAGAAAACATTTCCACAATCATTTCCTTACTATTAATTTACTAATCAGTTTTGTTAGGGGTTTATGAGTTAATACAAGCACGCACACACACTTTTAAAAAGCGAGGGCGTGAGGCGAGACATTTTATATAGTATAGAGCGAGACGTAAGCCCCGAGACACGAGACATAAGTCCCATGTATATACAGGGCGTACTCTCATTTATATTTTATGTTACAGTTTTATTACTAATAAAATAAAGCAAAAGTAAACCTTTTAATGATTTATGATTTCTATTTGAGATAAGTATTAATAATCAATAATGAAGAAAAAAAAATATTATGATTACTATTTAAGAAATATCATTACACCAATAGAAAAATATGATTCAAAGCATATAACTCTCTCTCTATATACACCTCCACCTAGCTCCACCTATGCATATAACTACATTAGATTCATTGAAATTAACTAATGTTGATAAATGCTTTAGTAATCTTTGTTAATGTATATATTTATTGCCTCTAAAAACTATTTTTGTTATACTGTATATAATACAACAATTACCATTCACTTAATTATTACTAAAAATATTAACATTCCAAAAAGTTACGAAAACAAACCACTATGTACGTTAATTTTCATTAAAAGTAGGAAATTAGGAATAACAAATTGGAATTAAGGTATGTTGTTTGGAGTAAAAAAAAACATTTGGATCATTTTCCAACAAGCCCAAGCAATTCAATATCATACACCATTTATTAGGAAGCTAATCTTCAAATGTTATAATATATGTGGCAAGTAATTATAATAGTGACTATGGGATTTGCATTCACCCAAGGTTACATTGCAAGTCCAAAATTTACCTTAGAATATGGTAAAATTGATGGTTAATGTAGCATTACGAGAATATTATAAACTGAGAAATCAAATCTCTATTATCCAGCTGAATGTCTCGTTTTTTGCTTCTAATTTATACTAGAAAAGTTTGTTGTATTCCCAAGAAATAAAGTCTCATCGGTAAAATATTTGAAGGACAATGTCATCGACACACCTCAAACTATGAGAATTTCCAATGAAATTTCAAACAAATACTAATAACTTCAAGCATCAGAGTAGATCTGTGCACTAGATTTATACACAATATACCACTTTATTTAATACACAATATCTGGCTCTTTTTGCTACACTGGAAGATAATAAAAAATAATAGATCCTTATTACAACAAATAGAATAAAAGAATAAATATAAATATGAATCCAGTGAGACAAATGAAAGAAGCCTAGAGAAATATGTGTATTTATCTAGCAGAAGCATATGTGTGTCTAAACATATGCTATGAAGAGTTGTATGTACATAGCCACGGTGTGGAAACTCGCAACGAACACCTACAGTCTTGTCGATGATACTCTCCTAGACTCCTCCACAGCAACTGCTAGCCCCAAAGACGTTGCGTTTGCAAAGAGGGCAGGTCGCGCTCATATATAGCCATTTGTCGATACAAGGACAGTGAAAAAGGTGACCACAGGGTAGTTCTCGAAGTTCATCTCCATCATCATAAGTAGACAGACATATGGAACATTCCTATTCACAATATATGGACGTGATATAAGCACATTTTGCCAGAAGCAAATAACACATTACAGTGAATAAAGGTAAGGAAAAAGAAAAGCAACGCTACGTACAGAATCGTCTATGGAAACTGCGTGTTCATCTGTTGGTGTATTCCCCCCACACAGGGTCATGAATCCAGCAATTCCTTGGTTCTCACTAGTACATTTCTTGTCAGTACAATCATTGCGTCGGAATATGTACTTTGATAGTTTTTCAACGTCTTCTTTGGTTGCTCCTTTCTGTAGAAAATATCGAAAGAATCATTTAAAAAAATGTCGCACAAACACTACTATAGTTGTAGCATGCGAAAAATGGATATTCCTTGATCCACGATTTCCATATATGTTTGCTTGTGAAGAGAATTCAATGGGAGAAACCTTGACATGATGATAATCATCAATTAACACGTGTGTTTACAAACAGCGAATACCTTCTACGGAATGAGCTGCGAATACCTTCTACGGAATGAGCTGCTGAAATTCGGAGCCTACTCATGTTCTCGAAATAGAGTAGATTGATCTTTGTTCTGCGATTCTACATCAACCTAATTACGCGACATAATGACAGTCTGCCACTATTGACACCAAGAATGAAGACCAAGCACTATGTGCATTCCAGTTTCTTTATAAAAGAGCATCCCGAGGATCTCCTTTCAGAGAACGGAAAACATATATCTTCAGGGAAATGAAAGTATATCGACCACTTCTTTAATACTCCTAAAGGTAACATTGAATTCTAAGTTTCCAGTCTACCAATGGCAGCTTAAATGTATCAACAACGTAATCAGCTGTTGTGAGCAGCCCAATTCCTCTTAAAGAAGCCTCATCTTAAACTTATCAATAGCAGGAACAAGTCAAATCTACATTTCACGACATTAACCTAGTCTAATTACATAGGTTACTCACGCAAACCTTACTTTATTGCACGACTATTTCTTCTGCTTCATCCTAGTAGCTCTTGAATGCGTTAATGGCATCATAAAACGCAATCAATCTACAGACTGAATAAGAAATTTCATTAAATTCAACTAAGATAAACAGGTGGATAGGCAGAGCACTTTCACATGGCACTCATAAGGGTCAACACTCCAGTGGATCGAAGCACAACAAGCTAATTACATAATATTATCAATCATCTTATCGTACCTATACGGCAGAGATCTAGCTCCAAATATGGATTCCCCAAGAAAGAATTACTCGTAGAGAAAAGGATAAAAAAATAAAGTTAAAGAAACTAGAAAAATCACGAGACCATTACCTTATCAGCTACAATGTATAGAACAGCAATAATACATGGAAAGCAACAGCAAATTCCGAGACCAATAGCACAAGCCAGCACAAGTAAGAAGATCACAAAGAATACATCAAAAGCCAAGAAAACAATGCAAAGCCTGCAGCATTCAGATTAAGTTATTAAAGATGACAGCTTTGATTTGAGAAATAAACTGAAAATAAAGGTCATTCCTTTTTGCTTAGATAAAGAAAGTTTTCCATGCATACCAGTATAATTGAGGGGATTCATCCACTATTCGCTGCCCACCAGCACATACCCAATAAAATCCAATGACCCACCAGACTGATGATATCAATGTAATTGCAGTATCCATATACTTCGTCACATTACTGTACCAATTTTTTTCCCGAAAACAAAAATGTTATACACACCAGCATTGCATAATTAAAATCACTGCAGTTTCTCAGCTTACAACAACAACAACATACCCAATGAAATCCCACAAGTGGGGTCTAAAGAGGGTAGAATGTACGCATTACCTTACCACTATCTCTTGGAGGTAGAGAGGTTGTTTCTCAACTTAACGCACATAAACAATCCTACCAACTACGAGGGGATAAAAAGACACAGAAAATAGAAACAAGAAACATTACAAGGTAAAGAACTTCACTTTAGCTTCCAAATGTAACAAAAATTGATTCCTATTCATGAAAAATCCGTTGTTTCCAGCTTTGAAACTCAGTGGATAATGGGTCGTTCCCTCTACCCTTCTTTACTTGGCTCACCAAATCCTATTGAACCAAAGCCAAGAGCAATTCATATATAAAAACTACACGGAGGCAGATTCAGAATTTAAAGTTCATATCGAACCCTCATCAAAGAGGGTAGCAAAAGCTTCAACAAGTTCTATTTCTATCACAAACCAATAGACTACTTTGTTTAAATCTTATAAATTCCTCAATACAAACACAAATATGCACGAAATTCAGTGTATATTGAAAAACTTAGAGTTGCAATACCAAATTCTTTGAGAATGTATATACCTTGTTCTATCCGGGGTTAAATCAGCCAAAGTAATATAACTCGAATCCACAGTAGGCCTCAAAACCCCATCTCCGTTGAACAACGATTGCCCATACCCTCTTCTCTGAAACTCCAGATAAACACTAACAACATGAATCATACAAAGAAAACAATACCCAATAATCCAAACCCTTAAAGGCATTTCCAATTTTTCATTTCTACTCAACACCAAAACCACAACAGCAGCAATAATATACATGAAATTCCACAAAAGATCAATAATCACAACAGGTTTTGAATATGCCCAATTACTCTGTCGATCATCAATTTGCTCAGATGGTTCATGCATCATTAATGCCCTTCGATTGCTAGCTCTTTGCATAAACCTAATCGTTTCACGAACACTGTAACGATTCGTTGATCGAAAAAGAGAGAATCCGTCATTGCTTGATCTTAATAATGGTGAACTCGATGGACTGGGTAAAAACATTGTTTCATATGATTTGAGAAAAATATTGTTGAATTAATAATAAAGTTTTTTTTTTTTTGTATAATTGAATTAAGAAGAAGCAAAATGTTCAAAGGGACCAAATAATTGGATATGGTTTATGAAAAAATCTAATGATTATTTATATATATAGACTTATTTAACATTATTTCAAAATTGGAAATTTCCTATTCTCCTTACTTTGTTGTCCCATGTGGCAACTTTATTTTCTCAGTTAGTTACTCGAACTCATAATTTCAAGATTTAAAAGACTGTTTACCGAGTAATTCTCTTATTTCGTGTAATAATTCCTTTTAGTTTGTTTTAAAAAAATGTTATGGAGGTAATATTAGAAAAATTTTATTTTTAAGATTGATTTTTATAAAATATCAAATCAAATAATATTACGTAAATTAAATAACGGAATATTGGATATAACAAGTGTTATGGTTTAGGAGTTAGGACTATTTTTCTAAAAGTTGAAGAAAAAAAAATGAGTGGAAATTATTATTTACTTAAAATGTATTTAAGAATTTCAAAGAATAAACAATTAATAAAATAATAGAGATATAAACCTAAATTTAAAAAAAAAAAAACATTTTTAAATGTGGACTATTTTATTTTCCACATATAACGCATTTATTTAGTGCGATAAATAAGTTTATTGATTATAACGATTATTAAGCATGATCCATAAATAGAACTCATATCACACATTTTCCTCATATAACGCAGTTATTTAGTGCGATAAATAACTTTATTGATCATAATGATTATCTAGCATGATCCATACATAGAACTTATATTTCGCATTGAATAAGTGTTTTATATCTAAATTTTGTTAAACTTTAATTATTTTAACTACTTTTTATCTTTTAGATTACGATACTACTAAAGTGACCTCACGTAAATTCCATTTTAAAGGTTTATTTGGCTAAAAAAGGAGTGTTAAAAGTACTCTTTAACTAACATATTAACGAGGTTACTTTAAAAATTATGTACATTAAATTTCCTCTTTGATGTTAAGGGCATTCAAGAAACAAATGCACGAGTTAATTAATCATATCTACAAGGAAAGAGAAAAATAAATGTTAAGTCAGAAAAATATTTTAATTTTGCTCGAAATTACTGTTAAGTTATTAATTTTTATGGAGGATCTTATACCTCCTGTACTATTTAATATTATATTTTAAAGTTATATATGTGCCCACGTGGACACATTACTATGTAATGATGTAATATTTTTGATGTTAATGTGACACATATATACCTTTAAAATACACTATTAAATACTGCGGGGGTAAAAAATCTTTTCTAAGATTTGTTATTGTTACAATAATTTCGATCAAAATTCAAATATATTTCTGATTCCCCCCTCCCCATAATTGTTACATGTTTTTGAATAATAAAAATTAGATGGACTAAGTTAGCCTAAAAGGAATGATTGATTTGCTTATATCAACTTACAAAAAGTTGGATATATCTCTTAATTAAAATGATGATTTTGGTGAAAGAAGTTATCATTTTTACCCGATAACGTTAATAATTTTAAGACAGGGCGAACTTAGAATTTCTGGAAAAAAAACGTAAACCTAATTTTTTGTTTCGAGAAGTAATAGGTTATAAAAAATATATTATATGTTTAAACTTAAATCGAATTATATAAATCTTAGTCTCATGATGAATGGAACTTGATTAAGCTATGGGGAAAAATTGAAATCATTCAACATATATATACATTTATGTATTTAATTGAGATAAAGATAAGATTTGATCCAAAATTATTACTGAATTTCATCAAATCCATATATAATCTATACTCTAGTTCCGACCCTGCTTGATGTATCTTTATTCGTGCCAAATACGCAATTTGTTTGCGTGGTTAATTTTCGCTCCTAACTTCTCTTGACTACTTAATCTAGCCGTCACTATTCACTAATTGTATTTTATTAGGCATGCTAATTTCATTGACTTGAAAATTATTAACTAAACAAAGAATTATAAGAAATTTGAGGTACTAAAATGTAAGAACTAGGGCAAGAAAATAGGAACATTTAAAGGGCAAAAGGATTCTATTTTCAGCCCATGTATTCAGATTAGTAAATCATAAATAATAAAAGATGAAAAGATAATCTATTCAAATCCATAAAATTCATTTTGTTTTCTTAAAAAGTTTAATAACTTCAAGCAACCGATGTTGTAGATTAATTACTTCCAAGATAGAATAGATTAAGTGGCGGTACCTCAAACTTCGATAATTTCATCGAACTCAAAAGACCAACAAAACGAGATCACACACAGACACAATCGCTTGATTTTGTTTTATAAGAAATGTATACAAAAGAAAGGAAAATTCGATGCAGAAAAATGAGAAAGTCTTTCAATTCATGACCAACAGATGGTAAAAGTCACAACTTTTTAAAAAAAAAAGACAATCTTTCAAAAAGGTCACAACCCTTTGAAAAAAACACAATCTTCAAACGGTCACAATCCTTTAAAAAAGACGTAAACTTTCGTAAAAGTCACAACCTTTAAAACCCAACACATATTACCATGTGTCAAATCTTGATTGGTCATACTGTTATAGCCTGGATTTTATCCAATAACAAAATAACACCTCATATTCTTTCATTTTCAATAATAATGAAGTACTTCTCAATGAATTTCTAGCTCAATAGATAGTAATAATGATGTAAACCTAACTTACATAGAAATTTCAAACATCCTAATTTAGAAGTAGCAATTAAAGAAAATTATGTTTTATTCATTTGTAAATTTTATGGACAAAATTCCATTGGGATGTTGAAACCATCCTAATGTGTTGAAATTGCAATTAGTTCGGCCCCAAATACAAGCATTTTTAGTTGTGTTTACCTCGATTTTCCATGTTTCATCGTACTCGAATTGTTTGCGTCTGCTTGCGTTGAGAAGAGATGAGAAGTCATAACATAGAAAAATATGAAGAAGGATTTGAAGAAGCTAATCATATTTGCTTTGAGAATTATTTGTGACTATCAATGGATTAGATATTTTTAAGAATGAATATATAGTCAATGAGTTTACTCATTGGTCAATTAAAATGTTGACTTCATTACTGGGAATTTATAGTAACCTTATATAAGAAGTGTGGTAGGTAGAAAATAAACATAATACATGGTGTGATTAGTACATATCACGTAGTTTATGTGTGTCAATTTGTACACATTTAAAATTTGGATGTTAGCTAAGACTAAGCTAAATTATACATTTTTATATTATGTTTAAAAAATACTTATAATAACTACATTTTCCGTCCACTTTTATTTGTCCACTATACTTATATTATCATCTTTTAAAACTAAGTCAATACTTGTAATAACTACTCCTTTCACTTACTAGTTACTACCTCTGTACTTTTACTTATTCGATATTGATGGCGTGGTATAATCTTTAAGAAATAATAGATAAAATGACAATTTTACTCTATTGGTTGAGTATTAGTAAAGTGAGGCATGTTCACTCCATTTCCTATATTTTAAGATCATATATATATGACTTTTTTTTGGCTTATTAATATGGTAGGTGCATCAACTAAGTTAAAATGATTTATGAGCTAAACTAGTAAAACCATATTTAAAAAAACCATTGAACGACGAGACATATAATTGTAAATATAATTTAAATAGTCTTGTACTTGTATTTGTCTTATAAGTAGCACTTATTCTGACCCTTGCTATGCACGCAGGCCTTTTTTATTCGATAGATATAATATGTAGTTCTTAGTACTATATAGTTCTAATTTTTGTAGTCTTCAAGGGCAAAAGACAACCTTGTAATTTGTTCCAGCAGGACATGTGAACAAACTTGTTGGATCATCTTGTGGATAACTATAAGCATCTGGGCATTTTTGTTTGAAAAATCTCGAAAAATCAGTAGCACTACATGACCCTGGCCCATTTGTACAACAAAATTCATTCGTCTTGAAAACCGTGCAAGGGTTGTTACACCCGCCGGGTGCCCGTAATTCGTTTGGACATTGATCATTAATAGGTGCATTGCATAAGAGATTACGACATCCACCATTGATTGGACTAAATTCCATAGGAATATTGAATCCATCGACTAGAGAAATATCGACAAAATCCAAGTTATTGGGCTGGTTAAGTGCAAATTCGGCTAAAGTGTTGGGTGGACTACCATAACCTTGACATTCTAACAGCCCATTACAATCTTCAGTCTCGCATTTGCCTCGACCACTACCATCAAAGTTACAATTGGTTCGGCCCCAAATACGAGCCTGGATTGTTCCTGGATTCACATTAATGTTCCAAGTTTGGCCCGAGTCGAGTCGTCTGCCTCCCCAGGGGAGGCAGCGGCCCAGACCGGGTAGGAGCACCTATTGGTAATGTCAAAAGTGGCAGCATGAGTGACATACAAATAGTATTGGCCAAAATAAAGGAAGACAAAAAGGGGGAAAAACTTGAGGAAATGCATATTTTTTTTATTAAAAAAAAATTGTGTTAAACTTGAGAATGTGTTTATTTTTAGATACAATCTATGGATTTAAATAGCTGATTTAATGGCCTAGTATGATGAACTTCCATAAATCCTAACTTCTAAGAACCTTTGAAATTTCAAACAAAATTTTCTTGTGGAAAATTGTGTAATAGTCCTTGATTTATTGAAATTTTAATGTTGGTCCTTGTGTTATCTAGATAGGCTTAGATAGAAATTTCTTTTAGGTGGAAAATGGAATTTATCATGAAGACAGAGACTCACTGTGTGAAAGAGGTAAGAGAGTGTGATATGCTATTGTAGGTTCGAGCCCTATTATATTTGTCATTCTCATCTCTTCACATGATAAAATGCTGTTGAAATATTCGCACCCTGTAGATCTCAACCTAACTAATTTCAATCGATTTTTCAAAAGTTATTTAAAATGTACAACGTTATACCATGTGATAGTGATTCTTCATAAATTTGACAAATTATTGATTTAATCATGTATTATGGTAACTTTGTATTGTTGCTCCGCAATTAAAGGTTCTATGGGTCTAATTGTAATAATAATCTAAATATAATATACTTTCTATGTAAATGGACTGAAAATACAAATTCCAATTAATTCAAGATTAAATATTACAAGGATAATAATTACTAGAATTTACCAATAACTGATGTATTAAATTCTAATTATCCCTATTTTTGTCCTTGTTATTGTGATTGCAAAGTACATCTCTTATTTATTTTGTATTATATACACAGTTTGCATAACTAACTTTTATTTGTGCTTCTCTTGAAATATCTATTTGTTTACGTGACTAACTTTTATTTGTCCTTCTATTAAATCATCTTGCTTATTGACGTGTTTAATTATTCATATATTATATTAAATTTGTATTATTACTCCGTAATCCGAAGTAATATAAGTTTTTATATATATATATATATTGTGATTGCAAAGTTGCAAAGTCTATCTCTATCGTCCATTTCGTGCAAAATAGGCAATTGTTTTGTGTGGCTAATTTTTATTAGGCCTCCTAATTTCGTTGACTAGGAAATTCTTCACTAAGCTAAAAATAAGAAATTTGAGTACTAAAATGTAAGAATTAGGGGGAAAATAGGAACATCTTCATATTATTAGGGCCTATTTAGAGAGGTGAAATGAAATCATTATTATATGAAATCATATAAGATAAATTTTAAAGTTACATTTTTTTTGTTATAAACATAAAAATTTCATAAATTACGAAAACTATTAAAATTATCCAAATTCTTTATATAATTTTACCAAATAAGCAACAGAAAAGAATTTATTGATGAAATTAGTCCAATATAAAGATAAAATCGAACATGAATTGTATTGTACTACTCTTTACTTTGAGCCATTTGTTAATCAATATGATTAGTAAATATATCATCAAGTTCATATGTCATAAATATTTCGTCATGCATTTGTTATTCTTGCAAAAATTTTTTACATAGATATAAAATGGTGAGTAGTTCTTTTATAAAAACGTAACTTGTGGGCAATTTCTATATTTAAATAGCGATAATGATGCAAACCAAATTTGCATAGAAATTTCAAACCTATTAAAAGAAGCAACAAGTAAAGAAAAAAATATGTCATAGAAAATTCAAACGTCTTAAAGAAGCAACAATTAAAGAAGATAACAAGTCATAGAAATTTCAACCATTTAATTTAGACACAAATACATACGGTAATTAAATATGTCCTTTAACTTGATATTTTTTTATATTTATACTCTTTAATTTTGGGTGTATACAATCAGACATTTAACAGTATAAAGTTGAACAAGTAAACACACGAGTCATACATGACATAAGACACATAGGACACCACGTGAAATAAAAATTACCTTGTAGGATGTCACATAGACGTGTGTGTAATTTCAGTGTCTACCTGCACACATCCAAAGTTGAAGGACATAAATATAACTCGAAGTTAAATTAAAAAATATGTATTATGCGTTACGGACAAAAGACAATACTATAGGTAGTGCCACTATAGTGAAGAGACTACTTAAATCATCAGTAGGATAACTAAAAGAAGTTGAACATCTATCTTTAAAAAACCTCAAATAGTTGGTCGGACCACAATTTTCAGACGTGCAACAATATTCGTCTGTCTTGAAAACCGTACAAGGATTGTTACATCCTCCAGGTGACCTTAATTCATTTGGACATTGTCCTATGATGTCCGCGAGCATCTGATCCTAGTAGAGCACTCATCCGCGTACACAGGACTAAATTCCATTGGGACGTTGAAACCATTAACAAGAGATATGCCTATAAAATCATTATTGTTGAATTGATTCAAAGCGTATTCAGCCAAAGTGTTTGGGGGTGTACTACTAAAAGTTTGACATTCGAGTAGTCCATTGCAATCCCCCGTTTGACATTGACCCTTGCCTAATGAGTCAAAATTACAATTAGTTTGACCCTAAATACGACCTTTCTTAGTTGAGCTTGTGGTTATGTCTGGCTCGATTTTCCATGTATCACCATACTTGAGTCGTCGTCCCCCACCGGGGACGGCTGCTGCCCATATGGTGAAAGGACAATTATTTTGTATGTCTATTATTGCGTTTGCTTGATTTAAGAAATGAGAATTCATAATATAGAAGGATATGAAGAAGGATTTAATGAAGCTCAAGTTTGCTATAAGAATAAATGTGATAAAAATAACAAATGGAATTTGTAATTAAGTCTAGCTAAGGACAATTAATCAATAGATCAGTTAAATATTTTGTGATACACGAAAGAGAGGGGAGACTTTAATTTTGACTTTATTACAATGAAATTATAAATATATAATCATGCGTAATATATAGAATATTCTATATATATGTTCACTTCACTTGCTTATTATTTATTTTGCTTTAAAAAATAGAGACCAAGTCAGCAAATTTAGAAAAAGGAAAAGTATGAAATAACTTATCGAGTCATTACTTCTATTGGACAATGAAAATGAAATAATCAATTGAAAAGTTGGATCAATTTATCCATTTGATATTGTTACTGCTTAAAAAGTCGTCCTTTTTGCAAGATGCATTCATAAAAAATAAAAATGTTAGAAGTTAGTCAATAACTGCACAATAATTGTTAATCTATTACCAAATCAACTGAATTTTATAGGTTAAATAGCAAATTAGTAAATTTAAAAATTGATATCCTATAGACCAAATCGCTAAGCAAAATTATCCATCCGATCCGTTCGATAAACAACCTACTAAAATATAAGAATTAGGGCAATAAAAATAGAAAAACCAAACTTACATGGTAGAAATTTCAAACGTTCTAAGAAACAACATTTAAAGAAATTATGTTTGATCAATTTAAGGACAAAATACGACTCTATAGCTAGTTCCACTAGGACAAAAGAAGGCACTAGTTGAATTATCCAAAGCATAACTGTAAGAAGTTGAACATTTATCCTTAAAGAACCTCGAATAGTTGGTCGGACCACAAGTTCCAGACGTGCAACAATATTTGGCCGTCTTGAAAACCGTACAAGGATTGTTGCATCCTCCGGGAGTCCTTAATTTGTTGGGACATTGTCCTATTATGTCCGCGGTGCATCTGATCTTGACAGAGCACTCATCCGCGGACACAGACTAAATTCCATAGGGATGTTGAAACCATCAACAAGAGATATGCCCAAGAAATCATTATTGTTGAATTGGCTAATCGCGTATTCGGATAAAGTGTTTGGGGGTGTACCATAAGCTTGACATTCAAGTAGTCCATTGCAATCCCCGGTTTGACATTGCCCTCGCCCTAATGTGTTGAAATTACAATTGGTTCGGCCCCAAATACGACCGTTTTTAGTTGTGTTGACCTTGATTTTCCATGTTTCACCGTACTCAAGTTGTCGTCCCCCACCAGGGACGGCTGCTGCCCATACAGTGAAGGGACAGTTGTTTTGTATGTCGATTATTGTGTCTGCTTCTGCGATAAGAATGGAATTTGATGAAGCTCGTGTTTCAGGACATTATTAATAATTTATTTTTCAAATTCAAATATGACAAGTAAACGAAATTGAATAGAGTACTTGTAATAACCTGGGCAGAAGACAACCTTGTAATTTGTACCAGCAGGACATGTAAACATACTTGTTGGATCATCCAGTGGATAACTATAAGCATCTGGGCATCTTTGTTTGAAAAATCTTGAATAATTAGTAGGACCACATGACCCTCCACCATTTGTACAACAAAATTCATTCGTCTTGAAAACGCTGCACGGGTTGTTACACCCACCGGGTGCCCGTAATTCGTTTGGGCATTGATCATTAATAGGTGCTTTGCATAAGATACTACGACACCCACCGTTGATTGGACTGAATTCCATAGGGATGTTGAATCCATCGACTAGAGAAATATCAAAAAAGTCCAAGTTATTGGGCTGGTTAAGTGCGAATTCAGCTAAAGTATTGGGTGGACTACCAAAACCTTGACATTTTAACCGCCCATCACAATCTCCAGTCTGACATTTGCCTCGACCACTACCATCAAAGTTACAATTGGTTCTACCCCAAATGCGACCCATGGTTGTTCCTGGATTCACATTGATTTCCCAAGTTTGGTCTGAGTCGAGTCGTATGCCTCCCCCAGGAGAGGCAGCGGCCCAGACCGGGTAGGTGCACCTATTGGTAATGTCAAAATTGACAGCATGAGTAACATAATATAAAAAGTAATGGAAGACAAAAATGGAGAAGAACTTGAGGAAATAATGCATATTACTTTTCAATTTGAGAATGTGTTTATTTGAAGACACTTTTAAATGGGTTATTCATTGGTCTAGTCTGGTGAGTTTCACAGAAATTCTCTTGTGGAAATTAGTGGTATTTAGTCTCCGAATTATTTGAAAATTTTACAAGTCCTCGCAATATTTATTCTTTTAATTCAATAATAATTGTTCATTCATTATACTATTTTGAAATGTTTTTAAATAGAGAAAATAGTAATTTATATTTAATTTTCAATTAATTAAAATATTAAATCTCTATGTTCGTGTCATATACGCAATCTATTTGTTGGTTCTTCTCTTCAAAACGTCACTATAATTGAACTTTTATAGGCTTGGTAATTTGATTATTTTTTTTTAATAATAAGTGGTCATAAATACAAGAAGAATATATAAATAGAAACGGAGAAAGTAAAGTTTAAGTCAATAAATGGTGCTTAACTTGTAATGGAGAGGAGACAAAAAAGAGAGAGGGAGACTTTTGACTTTATGTACCATGAAATTATAAATATCTAAGCGAAATATATAGAAAATGAAATATCGTCGATGTATTTTTACTTGTTCATAAAAAATTTAAATATGTTATCGAACTTTGAGAAAAAATTTATCTATGTCATTCGTTTAAAATTTTGACTTATTTATATCATTTCTGTTTGAGAAAGCTCATTCATACCTTTATTTGGTAACTAAAAAAAGTTTCAATTTTACAAAATCATTTTTTAAGCATGATCAATTATGAATCGGCTGCATTATTTATCAAGTCATTTTTTTGAAAAGAAAAAATTCAAATATGTCGTACTTTGAGAAAAACTCATCTTTATCATTTGTTTAAGGTTTGACTCATCTTTGTCATTTTAGTTAATAATTAAATAATGACATGAATAAGTCTTTTCTCAAACGGAATGACATAGATGAACTAAATTTTTAACATATGACATAAATGAGCCTTTTCAATAAGTCTGATGTTATATTTGAGTCTTTTCCCTTTTAAATATAGATTTTCATGACTTTTACTTGTCGTTTTAACATATCAAAAAATACTCTCATTATATCCGTCACAGAGATTTAAGATACTGATCACTGAATTGTTTGCTTACAAAATCATGGATATGTAAACAAGGTAAATTAGGTTTGATCAAACTTGTTCTTTTTTTTTTCTTTTGGTTAAGTCAAGAAAACAAGAACAAATAGGCTGAACAATTAACTAACCAAAGAATAAGAAATTTGAGTACTAAAATGTAAAAAATTAGAGCAAGATCTTAATGAAGGAATTGTGTATTACAAGTGAAAAATGAGATGCCCTTGTGCCCCCATAACAAAGATTTATAAATTTCGAATATTCTAAGAAACGATGATTAAAGAATATATGTTTAATTTATGGACAAAATACGACTTTATAGCTAGTTCCACCGGGACAAGTGAATGTACTAGTTGAATCATCTCTAGGATAACCGTAAGAAGTTGAACATTTATCCTTAAAAAACCTCGAATAGTTAGTTGGACCACAATTTTCAGACGTGCAACAATATTCGCTCGTCTTGAAAACGGTACAAGGATTGTTACAACCTCCAGGTGTCCTTAATTCATTCGGACACTGTCCTATGATGTCCGCGGTGCATCTGATCCTGGCAGAGCAGTCATCCGCGGACACAGGACTAAATTCCATTGGGATGTTGAAACCATCAAGAAGAGATATATCGAAGAAATCATTATTGTTGAATTGATTCAAAGCGTATTCAGCCAAAGTGTTTGGGGGTGTACCGTTACCTTGACATTCGAGTAGTCCATTGCAATCCCCCGTTTGACATTGACCACGGCCTAATGTGTTGAAATTGCAATTGGTTCGGCCCCAAATACGACCATTTTTAGTTGTGTTTACCTTGATTTTCCATGTTTCACCGTACTCAAGTAATCGTCCCCCACCGGGGGCGGCTGCTGCCCATACTGTGAAGGGACAATTGTTTCGTATTTCTATTGTTGCGTCTACTTGTGTTGAGAAGAGGTAAGTATTCATCACACAAAGAAATATGAAGAAGGATTTGATGATATGATTTCTCATATTTGCTTTGAGAATTAATTAATGTGACAATTTTGACTATGAACGAGAGAGATCGAGTTTAGTTAATATAAGAACGACTAGTCAATATAGTTTAATCATTAGTCAATAAATGGGGCTTAACTTGTAAAAGACTTTGACTTGGGAAAAGTTATGAATAATTATATAGAAAAAGCATAACTCATTTGGCCCCTAAAAGTTAAACTAACTTTTACTTACACATCTTAACTAGACTTTGTTCATTTTAGACATATTATATCATATTTCGGTATGTTATTTTGACACATTCTTTTATAATCAATCAAATATGCAAGATGTAACACACTCGCTGATTACGTGTCAAAATAACGAATTAAATAAAGACAAGTGACATACATATTAAAAATAATTTTTAGATAATGAATTTTTAGTAGAAAAAAAGATCAATGACTTAATGACAAGTTGCAAGTTTTATCCAAATAATCTTCATATAAATTAACCACTTGCATAGTCCTCTTCTACACCACTCCCCACCCCGATCCTCAACCCCTTCCCCGTTAGATTGTCTTCTCCACAGTTCACAACCCCCTACCCCTCCTACACTCGAACCATCTTCTCCACCACCTTCCACCCCCACCCCACCCCCGAACCCCAATCTCCCCCCAATTTAAATTGTCTTTCTACGAAATACTTTCATAGTAATTTAACTATTTGAAAATTTTTATTTTACGAAAGCATTATCTCTTTGTTAATACTAATTCATCTTACTCGGAAATTCAAATTATAAAAATAATATCTTCAAATCTAAACATAGAGTTTCCTAAGAAATGACAACAAAATAAGAAATATTGTTTAAGCTTGAAATCTCTTGGTGTTGTAGTATCATTAGATCCATTTCTCCATGGAAGGAGTTTTAAGTTATAGAAAATGGTGGCTAAAATGGGGAATAAGAAGAAAATAAAATAAAATAAAAATAGGTTAAATAAGCTCTCCACGAGTTGGTAAGGAGTGTAACACTCACTATGTCATGTCAGCAAAATGTGTTAAAATGATTCAACGGGACATGACATGATGTTTCTAAAATGAACCAAGTCTAATTAGAGTGTCTAAGTGAAAACTAGTGTCAACTTTAAGGGGTTACCGATGGACTAGACCTAACTAATACATGCATTGCTAATGCAAATAACACTTGTACACTTTATTAAACATTATTTTTATACACTTTATCAAATGGCTTGATACGAATCTAAAGTTGGAGATTATAAATTTTAGTTAATATTCCAATTATAACGCATGCTAATTTATATTACCTCTATTTTCTATAGGTCTAACTCATCGGTAGCCACCTAAAATTGGCATTTTTCACTTAGACACCTTAGCTAGACTTTGTTCATTCTAGGCACCTCATGTCATGCCTCGTTATGCCAGTTTGACACTTTTTGCTGTCATTACATAGTGAGTGAGATACACTCACTACCAGCGCGTGAAAAGCTTATTTAATTCATTTTTATTTTATTTTTTTCGTATTTTCCTCATTTTTTAACCACCATCTCTCAAAACTTAAACTCCTTCCATGGAAAGGTAGATTTGATGGTGTTAATTAGTTAAAACAAAAACAATCAACATTATAGTAGATCAAGCTATAATTAATTTGATTTATGAAAAAAATAATAGTAGAGAAAAATAATTGATGGGGGAGGGGTTTGGGGATCGGGTGGTGGGAAAGGGGTTGGTAATCGGGGGTGGTGGTGGGCTGGGGGTGGTGCTGGAGAAGATAATATATGATAGACTGCTTTTTTTAAAAATTATCTAGGCTTTAAAAATGACACATTTCAATTGAGTGATTGCCCATTTTTAAAAATACAAAATTCATTATTTAAAAATTATTTTTTATATGTATGTCACGTGTCTTTATTTAATTCGTCACTTTGACATGTCATCAGCGAGTGTACCTTACACATTTAGCTGAAATGAACAAAACCTAATTAAAGTGTCTAGGTGAAGATTTGTGCCAACTTGAGGTGGCCACCGATGGGTTAGACCTATTGCTAATACCTAGAAATTCATGGTATTAGCAATACACACCTTAATACACAATAGAGTGTATGAGGTTAATGCATGCATTATTATTTTAAAGGGAACTTTCACATATAACCACTTAAAAATAGCCTAATTACTCTCGATAGGTATAGTTTGATAAATACAATTCGTAGCTACATGCTATAGTTTGATAAATACAATTCGTAGCTACATGTTATAGGGAGGAGAGAGGCGAGCGAGACTGGGAGAGAGAGGAGAGAGGCGAGAGAGATAGGGCAAAAAATGAGAGAGAGGTGAATTGTATATGTATATTGGTTAGATAATTGTATATTATACATATGTATTTGTATATATGGCAAGCGAGATTGAGAGAGAGAAGAGAGGCAAACGAGATTGGGAGAGGGATGAGAGCGAGAACGGGAGGGAGGCGAGCGAGAGAGTGCAGATAGTGAGAGAGAGGTGAATTGTATATGTATATTGGTTAGATAATTGTATATTATACATATGCATTTGTATTAAAAAACAAGCGAGATTGGGAGATAGAGGAGAGAGGCGAGGCGAGCGAGAGAGGTCAGAGAGTGGGAGAGAGGTGAATTGTATATTATACATATGTATTTGTATATTCTGGAGAATTATATATAAACAAATGTAGCTAATTATACAAACTCGAAGTCAGCCCACATAATTAATGTATAATGTTAGTCGTGAGTGATAATTATGGCAAACTATAGGTATGATGAGTAGTTTAGTAGTATGAGTTTTATTAACTGCGTAATTTTCCCTTTTTTTAATGCCCTAGACTAATACATGTATAGAGTTGAACAATTAGATACATGCGCCATCTATGACGTTCTACAAGACAATACATGAGAGATACACTAGAACTGATCTGTATTCACCATGTACGTAAGACTTTGTGTCTATTTGTTCTATTTGTACACACCCAAAAATTGAAAGTTATAATCTCATAAATATTAACTAAGATCAAGTTAAAAAACATATTTATGAATTATATATATCTATACCCTCCGTCCACTTTATTTGGATGTCCAATATTATTAACGATTTCTTCATTTAAAAATTAAGTCAATACTAAAAACAAATTGCAAATAAGCTACATCTATGTTTGCCAGTAATATAGTGCATGGAGTGATTAAGTTTTCCCCCACAAGTCATAAAACACCTCATATTTCTTTTTTTCTATTTTTATTTGTTTATTTTTATTTGTTCAGTATTAACATGCACACATAAAAAAAAAAACTTAACCATTAACCATATAGGCTTAATTTCAAAAATACAAATCTTTTCCGTTAAAAAAATTAACCGACAAAATAAACAAGTATATTTAGCGCCATTCCATTTTTTCCTAGTCCACCCATTTCACTGCTAAAGTATCTCAATTTTTTTTATTTTTTTTTAATAATAAATGTAGCTATTGGCTTCTACTCCACACAAAATCAAAATGCAGATTCATCATACTCAAACCCTGATTTCTTCCCCTAAACCCTTCAATTTAATTCCTATTTCAGTTAACAAAACCCCCAAATTGAATGGTAATTTTATATTAATGGATTGTTCAAGTTTCAGTTTTTTAAAACTGCAATTTTCTATGGTTTTCCATATTAACTGTTAATTTTCGTTTTCTCAGCAGTTGCAGGTTTTGGTAGTCGTGTTTTGAAGGCAAATCATGGATTGCGAAGTAAGAATCGCAATGTGATATGCTCAGCTGCTGATCGATGGACTTTTGATAATGATGCGAAACCAAAAAGGTTGGTGTACTTTTACTCTTTTGAAAGTTTATATTGATGCTGAATTTTGAATTGGATTCGGTAAGCGATTGATGATTTAGGAATTTAGCTTTATTGTTTGAGTCTCTATGATTAATATATGACTTCAGTAGTTTAAATTTACTTAATCAAGGATAAGTTGTGGTGCTAATGTGAAATAAAATGTTAAAGGGGAAAAAGGATCCTTAGTATCATCCTACATTTAATTAGATACAATACAAGCACCGCGTGGCCTGGTGGTAAATGAAGTGGGTTGAGAACATGAGGTATCGTGTTCAAATCCCAGCGTAAACAAAAATCTACCAAGTGATTTTTTCTCATTTGTTCTAGCATTGGTGGACAGAGTTACTTGAGTTACTTGGTGTCTGTTACTAGTGGGAAGTGGCAGGTATCCTGTGGAATTAGTTGAGGTGTGGGAAAGCTGGCCCCAACACCATGATTATCAAAAATAAAAATTGATAAAAATAGAAAGCTTCTACCTTTCGCTTTTGTCTTGCAACATGCACTGTTTTATACTTATCTTGAATCTTTAGATCTTAATGAGTCTTGCATCAGTTAATTTTAGCTTGAAAATTCTAGATTGTGATATTACTCTCCACATATCTAGTGTAGAATTTGCTTTCCTTTGCTTTTTGTTCATATTTTGGCATGGGGATGAACATTTAAGAACGATTGCAATGAAAGATGAGGATAATCAAAAGGGAAGCCCAGATCCGATGCATCCTGTGTTCACATAGTGTCCGAAGAAGGGTTACACCCCAAGGAGTTGTAATGTAGGAAACCAACCCAGACGCAAGCATTAGCAACTAATTCCACAACTCGAACGTGTTATTTATAGTTCATGAAGATTACTTTAGATTGCTCCTAGGCTCCCCTGCCAAAGATGAGGATAATTAGAAGAGAATTTTCATGAGAGAGGAACTTCCTGCAATTGTTGTAATACTGGATATAACTTAATCAACTTATCTTCCATTAAACTTAATAGAAATGTACAATTTCTTTCAGCCGTATATCCCAATTTTGAATGTAGTTGATATCTTGTTATTGTTTCTTTTTTGTATTATGTTTTCTCAAGTTGTTCTTGAAGAAACAACTTGCTTTTTTGCTTGCAGAAAAGTAGTTGAACACGTGAGTCTGATCAAAGGTAAGGAGGACTTATCTGAAGAACAAGAGAAAGATATGCTGGATTACCTTTATACAACCCAATATCAAATGGGTGGCATTGTTTCCATCTCATTAGGTCAAAGCTACTTCTTGTTTGACTTCTACATTGATATAATAAGGGTCTGTGAGTTTTCGTTGTAATTGTGCTCAATGAAATATTACTCGAGTTCTTTAATTTGTTGAACTTATGTCTGGTGACCACAATATGAGATCTATCAACAAAGTAGTCAGGTCCTAGGCTGAAAAACGAGGAGTCCAAACTTTTTTCTTAAGGAAAATATTAAAATTTCTCCAAAGTCTAGTTGCAAAATGAAGAAAAAATCTATATGTAGGAAAATAAAATACTCACTTTATTCAGAGAAAATACAGAAGTACTGCATATTCTCTTGGAGACATTCTTTATGTAATTTGACTTCAATTGTTTGGGTTAAATCCCTATGCTTCTCATCCTGAACAATCTATAAAGCTTGTTTTACTCACAGCGAAGCTTCACTTCGGTCTTCTTTTCAAGTTTGTTTTGCATGAATTCGAGATATGATGCCTTTTGTGGTGTCTATATTGTAAATGTTTTGTTTTACATTTTATTTCCTGCTGTAGGACGTGTCGCTGGTGGGAATGATAATAAATATACCCACGGTATCTGCATGCGCTTTCAAACAAAGAAGGATCTATTGAAGTTTTATGTGAATCAATTCTATGTGGGTGTCCTTAGGGACCATGTTGTGCCTTACTGCCATGTATGCCCTAACATGTAAAGAACAAAATCCTCTGTGCCATTTGATTTGTATACTTAGTTGCGTTGCAGATGAAATCCATATCCTGAAACTTCACTTTTACATGTTTACAGGAGATTATCAATGCCGACTTTGAGTCCGAAGTAGAAGATGACATGCTGTCAATATTTCGAAAAGGGGAGGTTGAAACATATCCATTTATTTGAATCTCTCTGGATGTTTGAACTTTGTAATTAAAGTTGTTATTCCTTTTGGCCATCCAATTGACTTATGTTCTAATATACTTAATGCAGAATAGGCTAATCACCGGACTTCTTCTGAAATATGTCAATTATTGATTCCCAATTGTGAGGCTTACCCTCATATCTATAGTTTTTCACTCTTTAATGTCTACTACTTGGTGGTTTCCAAATTTAACAAGAGAGATTTCTCAAACAATCCTACCTATCTTTCTCTTGCCCGTCTTTCAGTAGTTTTAGTAATTTGCAGAAAGCACTAGTGTGCGGGTAGGTTCTTGGTATCAAAATGAGACATTTGATAGCCTTTGGGTGGCAGGAGTTCAACTATGGTGTGGAGCTTGTACTTCTCATAGCATTTGGTAAGAGTTCTTTGGATGGTCCTGCCGAAGATGCTTTGCTCGCTCTGTCAAAGCTGACAATGGATTTCCCATCCTTGATCGTTCAGGCTACTATCGGTATTCCTGGAATATTTTACTGATGACATTCTTATCTGTAGATTTTCCCCAATTGACATGCTTTATTCTTGTTTGGTTAGAACTTAGAAGCCATATGGAAGCATATTTTTAAAATTTAAGTTGGAGATCAGATACACTTAATAACCTAATGGAAATTTTATTAATCCGTTTACATTTCATTATTCTGTCACTGATCAGATCAGCATTTCCTGTCCACTACACTTGTTCCCCTGGTTCTATTTTCTCTGCCAGTTGCCCAGCACCTCATAGAATTATTACTTCACATTTTCAGGTTCAAATTTTAACATTTCCAGTGCGGAATATACTCATGGTGTAGTAATACGGTTTCGGTCTAGTGAGCTCTCATCTTTTTCCTTTTAACTTGCAATTTGAAATGTTTCCAACATCTAACTGTGTATTTATTAATCAGCGGAGGCCTTCCAGATGTTCATGAACAGTTCCGAATATAATAATGTAAGTGAGTTTAATCAATGGTAGGTTTTCCACTTTGGAATCACTAGCATATTACGTTATTTATCAGTTACCACAAAAGATATTCCAACGAAATCACTCTCTAACTTAGTTGTTCTTTAGCAGATACGTTGAGATTATCTTTTAGAGATTTAACATACATGGTTCTGATGTTTGTATTATTTTTAAAGCCTCTTTAATGTTTAGGTTATAAGATAGATTAAGTTTGAAAAGAACACTTCCTATAACATGGCTCGATTTACTATTATGATAAACATGCCGAGATCATTGGTTTAATGATTTTGAAGTTTAAAGGAAGCTAGAAGAAGCTTTGGCCTAAATTTTATGACTTGATGCTGATAAATCTAATTGCCAAAATCTGAACGCTTTGTTTATTGAAAGCAGATGTGGAGATCTAAGTTTCAGCCAATTGTCCAAAAACATCTTTCTGTTCATTTTTCGATTGATCCAGTGGGCACAGAGCTTATGTAGAAAAACTTTCACCCAATTGCTGGTTCACTTGAGCTCCTTTGACCTGAGTTACATATAAAGCATTTAAACATCGTGTTTTTTTATCTTGACCAATCACGGTGATTTTAAGATGCTTCTTCCGGAGAATCAGCAGGTTAGCTTCTAAATCACTACATTATTTAAATTGTATTATGTTCAGCTTTGCCTCATCAACTGCATTATTTAGTGATTATGTAGTATCTTTTTATGGCTTTTGCATCAATTTGTGCTTTAACTGAACAGGAATTAGTAAATACACTGTCATACAACATTTTTAGTTGTGACATACATGTTATGTATAGAGTAGTATATAAATCCAATGGTGTGTGTAATCTTGTGGTCGTTAGGCTCTCGTTACTTACTTGAAGATCTCGTGGGAAAGCAAAATGAGTTTACTTATTCAGACATTCTACTAAAGATATTTTTCCAGAATGTTGGAAATAAGCCTCGTTGAAAACCCATCTTTTTAGTTTTTATCCAGGAGCACACTAGCAAAATCATGTAGCTGGCTTTTAATTTTGAGGATCGAAGAAGCTATTTTTTCAAATCCATTAAATAATTTTGCATCTTGTGTTTCTCATGGCAGACATAATTCTCACAGGATAGGGAAAAAGTTTAATCTTTCGATTGCCTCATATCAAGATTGTCATCTGGAATTCACCTCAAAATACTTCAAAATGAAATGTTGGACTGCATGGAGAACTTACTTATAGAATCTTCCTAAGTGGATGTACAAATTACTATAGTACACATTGTTTCTTTCTTCTAATTTGTATCATAATATATCCGATGGATCGAAAAGCTAACTGGCTTCTCCACCAGTAAGGCTATTCTTGCTTAAATATTTATTAACCCGTCTTAGAAAATAAGGAAGAAATATTTAGCTTACTGTTTGCTTTTGAATCTAGCTAGTTGACTTCTTTGCATCAGCTGCAGCTTTTGTTTTGAATGGACATACTTTAATCGAAGCTTCATTCAATCGGTCCGTCTTACTTTCCTTTTTAGTCTCTTTAAAAAGTGTTGTCTCTTCTTTTTCTTGGCAACACATGACATATTTAAGATCATAAGATTAAAGTGCATTTTGATACATTCTGCCTATCTTTAGTTTAAGAGCACAAGACTCAAAAGTCTTTGTTTACCGTCTTAAAACTCTGTGTCAAGTCAAAACCAGACCACTTGAAACGGAGGGACTGCTATAAAATTTATCTTTTGGCATGTTTCTCTCTTTTCATTATCTATAGCCTTTTATTATTATTATCTTAAAGTTGTGTAAGTTACAAAATATATATATTTTTGAAGATCACATGATAACTGGATCAAGATCCCCTGCCAGAAAATAGCAACTGCTGCAGACTGCAGTGTATATAACTGAGAAGAAAGTACAAAGGCAATTTTGTACATTTAGTTAATGAATACATAAAAACTTCAAAAAAAAACAAAAGGCAAAAGCAAGAAGAAGAAAAAACTTATCTCTTCTATACAGTATTACTTGGAACAATATGACATAACTGCAAAACCTGTGATTTTGTAGAGACACTAAGATGAGAGTGAAGAAAACAATCAAAATCAATTCAATTGTGTAAAGGATTTGGTCCTCCCGGAACGGCGTGATTTGAAACTCTGTAGCTTTGTTCAATATCTTCATTTCTTGATGTTTTAGGATCTGATGCAGAGAGATGCCATGAGTACCTGGAATCTAAGTCTCTGTATGTTTGTTTTGTTTTTGTAGTTGTCATTTTTTTGATGTTATGGCAACTTGAGAATTGGCTCATAATGAGTATCACCATGATTAATAGTAAAAATGGAAAAGAAGGATACTGAGCTTTCATGAGTATAATGATGATTGGAAGTAGAAGAAGATTTAGAAGAAAAGTAAATGAGATTATTCAATTGTGTAGACTGATGAGTTGTCTTATTAAATATGCATTGAAAAACATATGGTGTAGACAAGAGTTGAATTAAAAAAAAACACTAACTAATCTTGGCTTGTGTGAAATGACATTTGTACCCTTAAAAGAGTTTCATTGTTCATGGTCAACAACTTAATGCACCTTTTATTTTTTATTTCCCCTTCCGTGTCTGGTACCAAAATTGAAGCCCAACTAAATTTGAATTCACGCTGAAAAGTCTCATATTAGAGGTAAATCGCTTCCTAACAAACGCGACTCTGTACATAGGGATTCTACCATTCGAGCCATTTTTTTCTTGACTCAAAATTAAATGGGAGCAGGTTTGAAAAAAGATCTTAGAGTGTTTAGGATTGTGCGAGGAGTTATTTCACCAAAGACTTACTGCTCTATCACAACCTTTGTTGGTAGTTTAATGTACCTGGTTAAACGGTTCATCTTGTTGTGTATGGTGCAAAGTAATATTAGGGTCTTCGAGTTGGAATTTCCGAATATAAACAGGTCTAACAATGGAAGGTCCAAATGCCATCAGACGTCTATTATTATTGATGAATTTACTAGATATTCTATCTCAATTATATATGCCAGCACACTATTAGCACTATTAGGAGAGTCAATAATACTATCTGTAACTGCGATTTTCACATATTTTCTTTAACACAGTTCATCAGAATTCTTTTGTATAATTTTGAAGAAAGAAAAAAAAAGGGAAGTTTATTAATATGAATTTTATATATTCGTAAGGATGACTGAGTTGATACAACAAATTGCTCAATATATATCCAAAGAATAGCAACTCCGAATTTCCGAGGGTTCCAAAAAATAGAATTGTCTCAAGAAAGAGGATATGAAATGAATTTTCATTTTTTTGTGGGATATTGCATGTTTGAGAAGACATAACATCCATATGAAAACAACATTTCATTTTCAATTTTTGTTACTTCTGTAACATGACATCATCTTTGAGCCCATTGGGCCCTTCTTCATAGTCCATTTATCAGAACTAATTCGTTTTCAGGGCCCACTTAAATAAACTCAGAACAGTATAAGGTTTGGTTCTTTTCAAGCAAAACGAATTCAAAATTTAAAGTTTATAAATTTTTATAGCAACTTTAAGTTAACAATGTACTGAATATACAAATTCAGCACTCAAATATTTACATTTTTCAAGAAGATTTAATACATTAGTTCCGTTAGGCGCTAATCAGCGGAACTAATGTTTTTTCCTGACGCCAAATCGATGCATGTTCAGTTCACCAGAACTGTGGATGCTACTACTCTCCTCTAACATCATAATCTCTTTAAACGTAAGACCAAAAACCCCGAGCTACTTACGTATCCGGATGCCAGGAATATCTTTCAATCCCATCTTTAGAGCTGTTCTACGGAATAGTGAAGGAGGCTTGTCCAAACCAATGGACTCGCTAAACTGGTTAGCTAACTCGACAAGTGTTGTCTTGTCTCTGCCTATTTCCCTTACCGAGTTGTAATAGCCAAGCCAAGCGTGATAAGCTGATTCTTTGACACTAGTATCCATCTTTTGCATTGCTTCTTCAATCTGCAATTATCATATTATCAAAATCTAATTGCTAAAAACGATTTCCAGAAGTGAATGAAACAGTTGGTTTCCAGTGGGTGGGGCGGGCTACAGGGTGACATCCTTGTTCAGTTTGTGATGACAGGTGGAAGTGTTTAAGAAACTCGGAAAATAATTTATCTACAATACCGACTTCAGGTTGCCAGGCACAAGAAAATTAACTGTTCTACAATCACAATTAACTGAAACCAAACTTAAAATGTTAATGGCTTGAAATAAATGAAGAAAGGGACTTCTCAAAAATCCCGCTCATCTAAAAAACAAACAAATTACCTCGTAGAAGTCCAGCATAGTAATCACAGATTGTAATATAATCCTCTCTAACTAGTGAATTTCCTTTGTGTTCCTAAGGTGAATTGGGAGCATTGTGTTCTACGGCCTATCAGTGCATAGAAACAAGAATGAGTGTGTACAAAGCAGCTAACCTTGACTTTAACACGAGGATCAAGACGTGGAACTGGCCAGTTTTCCATGGGGAGGTCTTTTATGTCATCCAAGAAATATTGTTCCCAAGGTGCAAGCAACAGAATACCTTCTCCTTCTTTGCCTTCTCGCCCAGTTCTTCCAAGCCGGTGTATATACTGCTCTCGATCAACAGGAAGACCAACCTGATAAATAGAGACATCCCCACGTAAGGGATAGAGGAAGGAGAAGGAAACAGCCCCACAATTAAAACAAAGCAAATTAAGTTCCCACATACTGCACACTCCTTGATTATCAGACCACCAAATTGATCATCAGTTCGCAAATAGGAGAAAACACTTGAGATGAGAAATGATGTGAATAGTGACACTACTAATTTGAAGGATGGCAAAGTTGAAGAGGAAAGAGCCTAAATAACTATAGCCTTCGGATTATTCTTTGGTTGACTACTTCAGGTTTGTGAAAGAGTTTTAATTAACAACCTCCTTCAACAAATTGGAGAAGTACTTTAATTGACTGTTAATTTTTTCCAAGGTCATTTTAGGAAGATATTGAACCCAAAATTATTTAACCATTCCAAACAAGAAGTTTTAGCATTTTAAAGGAAACAGACTGTTCAAAAGAAGAGTAAAAAATAATGTCTATATTTCAAGAAATATCAATGCGCATTATAAGCTTTCTGAATTGCCATATACCTGAATAACAAGTGTAACATCAGGATAATTCATCCCCCGAGCTGACACATCAGAGGTTATAAGAATTACACGTTTCGTTTCCTTGAATTCATCAGAGATTCGAGTACGATAAAGTTGAGGTTTTCTGGAATGGATCTCTCTCACATTCATTTTCATCTCGCGGAAAAGGGAAAACATGAGGGATGTCATCATAGCTGTTGTACAAAAAACAATGACCTGTATGACATTTAAAGTTAAAATAAAAAAAAAAATAGATATGAGAAAATAAACATCACAACCAAAAAAGCAGATGATATTACGAAAAGCTTCAAAAGTACAAATAAATTCTAACATTAAGAACTAGTTACCTTGTAATCAGGCACTTCTGAGATATGGCTTGACAAAAGATGGTGCACAAGTTGAAAATGTTGTTCATGCGGTGCAACTAGATAAAATTGCTTAACCTGCTTATGAGCCCATGTATTTAGGATAGATGTTACTGAACTCAAAAAAAAATACCATATTGCATAGAAAGAAATTACACTGAATCCAGAAAGAAACAGTAAATTTTCTGTAAAGAAGCAGGAACCTATTCCGTATCTTTAAGCGAAAACCATAATCAATGGATACCTTTGGATTTGTTTCCAGTCCAAGCCCCACTGTATCAACATAGTCATATTCTCTTTTCAGAACAAGTTGAGATATGCGACGGACCTGCATTTTCATAACATGTCTTTCAACCATAAGGAAGTTTACAAGTTCTAACACACCAGAAAGACCTAAGCTCTTGGATTACATAACATCAGTCAAATTCTTTTATTATAATGGTGTTGCACCAGATTGCACACACTTCAACTATCTAGTGGACAGCCTGCTATAGCCCACGGTGAACATTTTACAATATTAACAAGAGGAAATGAGGAAAACTAACCTCCTTTGGGACAGTAGCTGAAAAGAGTAGGGACTGCCTTCGTCGAGGCAAGCAATCAACAAGTTTCTCTATGTCTTTCCGGAACCCAAGGTCCAGTAAGTGGTCAGCTTCATCAAGTATTAACATCTTCAATCCCATTATTCGTGTAGAGAAGCCAGACTTGTTCTCAATGTGATCTAATAATCTACCAGGTGTTGCAACTATAATCTACAGAAATAGCAAAAGCAACAACGAATTTAGATGCAGCTAAATACACAATAAAAGACGGAATCATGCACAAACTCTTTGAGAGGTCAGCTCAATGATAGAGAAAAGAAACATTCACAAAGCTTTAGCAGCTTTGAACCTGAAATATAAATATTACTGCATGAAAAATAGATTTTGATCTGGTAGTAAGATTCTCGTTTAGGTTGAAATATGTTAAGTTCAATTCTCAGAATTGCCCCTTTGAT
Organism: Solanum lycopersicoides; assembly: GCA_022817965.1. Classification (NCBI taxonomy): domain Eukaryota; kingdom Viridiplantae; phylum Streptophyta; class Magnoliopsida; order Solanales; family Solanaceae; genus Solanum; species Solanum lycopersicoides. The sequence continues at coordinate 92,755,305 of CM040629.1, read as the reverse complement.
TATCTAGCCCTAGTGTCGCATGGAGGAAAATTGTTTTAATGTGAATTTGGTACAACAGAATAGCAGATGAGAGAAACAAAAGCTTCATAAATGTGATACCAACTACTGAGATTTATATATGGTTCTGTTCGTACATTTACATTAAATCTGGTGATGATTTGACTATATTATGACCAAGAATAATAGATTGATTGGGTATTTGGTCTGATTTTAAGTTTATGTTTCACGCGCGCGCACACACACGCACACATTTATATATATATGGAAAGTATAAGAATGCTTTATTATTACACGAGATATATTATACAACAACATATCCAATATAGTCCCACAAAGTGAAGACTGAGGAGGATTGAGTGTATGCACACATTACCTCTACCTCACGATAGATAGAGAGGTTGTTTCTGATAGACCTTCGGCTCAAGAGAAACAATCGACAACAATCCCAAAAAAAAAAAGTAACGGGAGTACAAGAAGCAACAGATCGTAACAGAACAGAAACAAAACAATACACTATCGCGTACAAGAGCAATACTACAACTAATTATAAACTGACAGCAAGACAACACACGATTACCTACTAACCTTCTATCGTAATTTGTGTCCTCCACACCCTCCTATCTAAGGTCATGTCCTTGATAAGCTGAAATTGCTCCATGTCCTGTCTAATCACCTCTATCCAATACTTCTTCGATCTACCTCTACATGTCTTGAACCATTCATAGCCTACCTCTCACACATCTGCACTGGGGTATCCATGCATCTTCTCTTCACACGAGATATCTTATGAATAAAATATTGAGTGTTGATGAGTTCAATAATTTCAATTAATATATATTTATATGTCATAATATACATTTATTGGCCGTATCCTAGCAGCCGTATCCGCACTTGGGTCCATACCCCCGGATCCTAACACTAGTACTAACAGCTTGACAATCCAGCTAGGGATAGCCAGGTCAGGCCCCATTGTACTGTATTTTCTAGTCAAATGGCAGGTCCAGGCCAAGTTTGATAACACTGGTACTAAGATGCCGCCCATAGCTAGACTATCCTAGTCTCAGTTTCTAAACCTCATAAGCAACTACAACTAATGAGTCGAGATAACAGACTTGCTGTACTACACATCATTAAAATATTTTGCAGAACTTGCACATATCTTTTGTTGTACCCCTGTTTAACAGAAACATGTGTACATTTCTGAATTTGTCATTCTCAAAATGCAAGGAAAGCAAATCATCCACATTGAATTCATCTTTTACCATAAAATGAAAAAATGTCCCAATACAGATAAAATGCATATATACCTGGCATGGATCACACTCTAGGCGTTTCTGATCTTCTTTGAACCTTGTTCCTCCAACTAGTGTCTGCACACCAATGCCTTCATGGTACTTTAACAACACATTAGCTTCAGCAGCTATCTGACTAGCAAGTTCTCGCGTGGGACAGAGAATGAGTACATCTATTGGCGGGACCCTTTGGGCACTCTTTTTACGTGAGGCCTTCAGAACTGTTTCAATGGCTGGAAGCTGTTGGCCTTTAATAGAAGTAATAAAAGAACAAGGAAGTGAAATATGCAAATAATCTTCAGGGAATCACATAAAAGAGAAGAAATAATTTACCAAAAACGCAGCACTTTTGCCTGTGCCTGTCCTTGCTTTCACTAAAGCATCCTTTCCTGTAATTGACAAAAGCAAAAGTGAGAACTAGTTCATTCATAAGAGATACTAGAGGTCCAATCTTGAACCTGCTCATCAGTTAAACTTGTTCCAAAACATACATCCTACACACACAGGATTCATTTTTTCAGACAGCACAAGACTCGAAAAATCAAGGAATGAAACATGAAACTCAGTTATCAAGACTGTTCATATGATGAAAAGCTAAATGTTTACAGAAAATTAATATCTAAAATATTTTAGTATTAGTAATAACATACCCTCAAGACAAGCAGAAAGTGTTGCCTCTTGCACTTTAGTCATTTGCACATAACCTGCTGCAGTGAGGGCCTTGACTGTCAAAGGAGATACATCATATTCATCAAACCTAATCGATCATACACCACATTGTCACTGAAATATCATAAATATGAACATATTGCAATGTCTAGCGGCACACTAAAAAATCATTTCTTACCTTTTAGAGCTAAGTATCGTTTCCTTCTCGTCTTCTTCGGTTTCAATTTTCTGCATACTCCGCCCTTTAACCTCCTTCCTTATCGCTGCGACATGCAGTGATATATCATCTTCATCTTCCACAAACTTCAATGGAACTCTCTTCTTTGTCTTCATATCATACTTCCCTAGAGCAGCACTACTCATCATCTTTACACTCCCTCTACTCCGTCTTTCCTCCTCGTCCTCATCCACCTCAGTATCTTCGTCATCGTCTTCATCAGTTGACTCCTCAGGTTTAGGTCGAAACCTTGGCCATTTTGCTTTTCGCTCATCACCCTTCACCACCAATCCCACTGATCTCGACTTATCCTCACTTCTCGAACTCTCATTTCTAGTAAAATTCAATTTCCTCAACCGATTCCCATTCATCCTATCTACTGAATAGCATCTAAAATTCAAAAATCCATTCAAATTATTCACATTTCTATTCTCAGTATTAACCAACCTCCATCCAAACATTAAAAACTTGTTCTGTCTTGACCAACTATCCGAAAAAGCTGGATTTCTATTTCTACAATTTTCCACGAAAACATCACTAATATTCGTACAAAAATTTCTAGCTTTCTGAAAACTATAACTTCGAGGAACATCATTAAACTTAGTATCTCTCAATTTGCGCAAATCAATTGACTCACTAATACCTCCGCTTTGTTGATTTATATGTGGAGTATTAACCGGTCCGTCATCTTCATTCCACAAATCCTCAGCACCTTCCTTCATGAACCGATCAGCTAGACCTCTAATATGGTCTTGTGGTGAAACAGGGCTGTAGTTAGTCTGTTTTTCATTGCTAAAATTGTATTGTTCACCGGAAGAAGTGAGTTTAGCTCGGATTTGAGATCGGATTCGAGCCTGATAAAGCTGCTTCTCTTGATCAAGGAGCCGGTTTTCCTTATCCCGAGCTTTCTTCTCGTGGAGGCGCTTCCATTGCCATTTGTTGAGACCGCCGGGGAAAGTACGGGGACCACCGCCCATTGAACGGAAAATATGAATAAATTTGAAAGCTTTTTGATGAAGAAGGAAATGGTGATGGAGAATTGGGGATTTTGGGTTTTAGTTAGGGTTTAAGCATTAAGGAGGAATTGTATATTGACCCCTTACTTTTAATATAATTATATTGACACCCTTAATTTATTTATTATTTTCCCTCAAGGATCAATAGCGTTCTCACTTACCCTTTGGCATGACTCAAACTCTTAGGATCGTTTGCTACGTGGATAAGGAAAATAATCTAGAGATGAAGTTATGAGATTAATTTTATCTCATGTTTAGTTTGAGGTATTAGTTATGAGAGTTACTTTTTAGGACTGTGGTGTCTGAGCTAGTTTTCACGCATTTCGATTAACTTCACAGGTTACTTATCATCTCTTAATAGCAACATGTACCATGTAACGTTGTCTACTAAGGCTAGGACATATGAGAAGAAATCATTCATTATTTTTATCTCCGTGAAAATTTGAACATGAAATTTCATTGCTCTTAATCACTTCATTGACTATTATAGTATCATGTCACACTTTTGAATTCATTAAGCCACACCCTTGAGTGCTAATTTGAAGTATTTGATCCCACTATTTATTAAAAATATGAAATTATTATCTCATATATGAAATATCCTCCTATCTCATTTCGCATATCAAACGACTCTTACCATTCAATAATTAATTTTACCATTCAATAATTAATTCAAATATATCTTTAATTTAGAGATAATTACTACACCCTTTAATGATCTAACTTACAAATATAGCCAAACTGCAAGAAGAACAAAAATGTAATTTGTTACTATTTTTCTTCCATTAAAAAGAAATTTAAACTTTGGACCTAACATAACGACATTGACCTAACATCAGAAAAGAATCTTATCAAATTTATTGTTATTGGGTGAACGATTTTAATAGTCTTTTTTTTTTTAAAAAAATGACCTAGTTATCTATTTGGTTTTGATTTTTTTAATATTGAATTACTGGGTAAATCGATAACTCATTAAGACTATAGTAATTTACTTATTTACCCCTATCAATACCTTAGTGGCTGCTATAGTTGTCCTTTAGCATCCAATAAACATTATTGTCCTAATTCTTATATTTTTGTTGCTATAGTTCTTTTCAGAGTTTGGAGCCAAAAAGAAAATAAATTAAAATTGATCAAAATTTCCAAAAGAGCAAACAATTTAAGGTTGAAACCAAAAGGCCAAAGTTGTTGATGCTCATTAACAACGTCAAAGTTATAGGGACTGACTTGAAAAAGACAATTTAATATTATTTTTCATTATTTATATAGTTATTTTAACAAAACAAAAATAATTCAATTTCAGTCTTGTAATTTACACCTTGTTTGAATGGTTATACCATATTGTTAGTTTAAATAGAATATTTATTTTGATTATTTTAAATTATATTATATTTTTAAGAACGTTGCAGTTTTTGTTTTTAACATTCTCTCCAATTAATTTTTACAGCACTTTAACTTTTTAATTCTTATAATTTATACTGTCAGCTCAGTGTTGTGCACAAATCCAATACCATTAAACTTTATAGCAATTGATTATGCTTTTTTTTATAATATTTGAAATAACATTTATATTTGAATGTGCTAATTATTTTAAAGTCAATTTAAAAACTCAAACTTTAAATTAAAATTAGAATTTTCACAATCAAATATGAATCATAATTTTATAGTTGAACGAATAACTTAATATTAAAAGGGAATGACCGATCGTACAAGTAATTTTTTTAATCTTTTTTATGTCAATAAAAAACCCACAATTGTTCAAACAAAAATCTCTTTGAATTTTTGAGTAAAGATAAATTTTTGTACTTTATTTTAAAGGGTTAATTGTACTTTATTTTGGAGGAGGATAAATTATAAGCATATTTATTTTTTATTTTATTTTATTTGTCTACTTTAATCTATGCATGTTTCTTAAGAAAATAATATAAAATATTTTCTTAGAGCGTTCAATAATCATATGCTTTTATCGTAATCTAATCTTAGTTAATGTGTCAAAACAAAAATGGAAGCCAATAATTATTAAATTTGAAAACCACAATTTTATTGAATGAATTCTCCCTAAGTTCATTCTAAATGTTGAATACAATATCTTACTTTGACTCAAATCATTCTGTTCTTTTAATTAGCATGGTCTTCAATAATTAGGTGGTTTAAGTGAAATGTACAATCAATGTAAAATTTAAAAATCTTAAAAATAAATATGTTATTTATTACAACAAGTAAAGATAATCTAATAATGAAAATTTTATTTATGTTAACAAAATACATTTTATTTAAATTGATTAATTAATGAAGATTACGTTGATTAAGGAAAAAAATGTTTGAGTCAAGTAAGATTGTATTCATAATTTAGAATGAACTTATGGAGAATATAACTCAATTCAAAAAAATAACATATCAAATTTGTGTGCACATGCAAAATTATGGAAGTATCTAAGATGTAGTACATAGAATAATCTTGTTTTCATCATAAAAATCTATTATTTTGTATGTAACACATTTTTATAAATAACTTAACTTTAAAATTCTCTTTTCATTTATCTACATATTATTTTTCTTTTAAAAAAATTATTTATCTACATATGTTAGGTCTTTTTTGAATGTGAAAGATCAATTTCAATTAAAAAAAAAAACTTTATTCGAAATTAAATTATCACCAACAACATACATGACTGCAGGAAAAACAAAATATTGAAATGTAGATAAATTGCAATTAACCCTTTAGCCTTGTTGGATTTTGACAATTATAGGTGATCAAAATTCAGTTTTACTTTGCAAGTAGGTTCACTTGAGGCCTTCACTTTTGCGCGTTCATCATCTATAGCTTTGGCTTTAGCACGATTAATCATACCCCGAGTGAGAACACCAGAACGAATGTTTGCACAAGTTTCCAATTTTTCTTTGCCTTTTTTCGCAATACCAGTCACGACGATAGAAGAGGACTCTACACCATTTGTCATATTCTTTGGTGGTGATTTGGTTTTCTCATTCTCAGTGATAGCAACAGGCAATTTGAGTATTTCTTTGCCATCAAAGGTGTTTGTTTTTGCCTTATTTGCCCTTGTCTTGGGAGCCATGGAGAACAATTTTTTTTTTTTTTTTTTTTTTGTGTGTGATTCAATTGATAGTACTCACCCAAATATATGTATATATAGTGAGAGAATTGTTTTCTTTTCTTTTATTAAGAAAATATTCAAAAATCAATCCATTCAAATGGTCAAAACAAAATTTAATGGGTTTGACTTTTGTTTTGATTTTATGTAGTCTCGATACGTCAAAATTAAAATCAGTCAAATTTTTTTATAATAAATTATTAATTTTAAGATTGCTATAATATTTTCATGTTGACCTTACTCTCCCTTTAAAAAGATGTAATTAAAAATGTACAATTACTAAATTAATTTTATTAATGATGTTTTGAAATTCTTAATTCTATTATTACTACTTCAGATAGTTATTTGAATTTAAGGAATAAAGGGAAAAATGTAATAAAAATAGTATTTGACAATATAAATAAGAAAAAGATACATATCTAGTGCTTCATTGTTTAATGCTATAAAAAAAAATTATTTAATGTTGACATGAACGTTGGAACTTTAGTGTTAAATCTTATTTCCTCGTCTCAATTTGTATGACTTAGTTTGAAAGAAAAAACATATATATATATATATATATATATATATATATATATAACCTATTGGCTTTAATAATCATAAGAAGGCTACATGTTATCTCTAGATTGGTTTGAATATGTGGCAACTCCAAGACCTTATTTTTAAAATTATGGTTTTGAAATTCAATAATTATTTGCTTCGATTTTTATTTTGACATATTCATATCTACGACAAAAATATGATTATTAAACACAATATAAAATTAGATAAATAAAACTGAACTAAGAAAGTATCATTTATCCTCAATAAATAAATAAATACAATGACCTCCTTGAAATTTATCCTTTCTCATTATAAATCTATCTTAATTCTTAACTTGTTTTTACATAAGAACTTTGTGCAATTAAGAAGAAGAGTTACATGACTTCAAATAATTACTTATAATAAATTACTTAAATATTATCCTTTCTCATACTCTTTGAATTCAAATGCCGCAATATTAATATTATATCCTTCTGAAGAAAACGAACAAAAATGGATTATATAATTCTACTATTTTTACTTTCACATTACAATAACTTATATTTCTTCTTTTTTAAGAAAATCAAAAATTCAAAATCAATTCATTTGAATGTAGAAAAATTTTTAAGGTGTTACCTTTTATTTTGATTAAAAGTACCTCCTACATTGTTCCCTAGTATAACATACTTAAGAAAGTGATTTCCAGAGTCAACTTGTTTAACTGCATGCCAGACCATTAAGTAATGAGATCGTGCAAACATTTTAGACTTCCAAAAATTAATGTGTTAAAATCAATGTATTCGGTGAATCCTTTCTATAACAATATAATTGATTTTGAAATTTTACTAAATTAATTTTACTACTGATGTTTTGAAATTCTGAATTAGACTATTACTATTTTGTCTAGTTATTTAGTACTACTAAGAATATTATGAAAAAGAAATACAATATGATTCTCTTGATTTAATTATTATTATCATTAAAGTATTAAATATTTGATCAAAATCTTTAGACCTATTATTGGTAATATTATAGATTCTATTTCTGTAAAGATGATTTATTATTATATCATTAAAAAAGAAAAAGTTGTTTTAGAAGAGTAATTTTATTTTTAAAAATTATACTATTATGATGATGATTGATGTTATTATAGGTCAAAAACTATTGTAGAGAATTAAAATATAAAAAATTGTATTGTTATGATGATAATTTACACTAGAGAATTAAAATATAAAAAATTGTATTGTTATGATGATAATTTATACTAGAACACATGAGATAGAAAGATTTGGCTTAACTCTATACTATTTATTATAATACATAAAGATAACCTGATGATACAAAAGTTATTTATATCAACGGTATATTTGAGTTAAGTTTGATTATTTTTTTAATTTAGGATGAAATCTTTGGATAATTCATTCATTAAAAAATTGTAATCTTGTGAGGACATGCAAAAACTATGGAAGATGAAACACATAAAACAAAATGATTCGTCTTAATATTTTGATACACATATAAGTTTTTTTTCTCTCTATCTCAAAAGCTCCCACTTTTTGCTTTCTTGCTAATAGACTCGAACTCACAATCTTAAATAAAAAATGTTTATTGTCCAAGCAACTCTCTTTTGTCATACACATATAGCCTCATGATAACCACTATATATTTCATTATATCAAAAAACATTTTCATCATTAATATGATCCCTTTAAAATTTATCGAGAAATTCTGACATCTTCTTATAATCATTTATAAATTGAACTGAACAATATACTTTTATTAAATTTCTAATAAAAAAGATTTCTCATAAAAATAAAAATCATCATAAACTAAAATCCTTTAGTGGATTTTGGTTGTACTTTTGGGTAAGAATTCAATTTAGCTTTGCTCGAGCGAGTCATGATTTTGGAGTTCTCTACTTTTGTCTCTTTTTTTCTCGAAGCCACAGAGGACGAGGTGCTTCCCACCTCAAAAACTATTGGCAAAATATTATCAATCTCTTTAGTTTTGACTTTAGCACGGTAAATCATACCTCGAGTGAGAACACCACTCTGCATCATCTTTGCTTCTGAAGAAGGCGGGATAGAAATGGTTAATTTTGATATCTTCAATGAACGAGTGTTTGCAGAAGGCCTCGATTTGACTTTGGCTTTGGCTTTAGCTTTTTTGACACTGCAAGTAACAATGGTGTATGAATCCATATTTGAACTTTTCTTGAGAGCCATGAAGAAACAGAGCTTTGAATTTTGATAATATATGAATATTCACCAATCACCCTTTTAAATAGATAAAATATTGCAAAACTCTTTGAATTCACATTATTATAACTTACATTTTTTCCTTTTTAAGAAGATAAAAAATTCAGTGAATCCATTCAAATGGGGAAAAATATTAAATGTGTTGTTAAAGTGCCAAAATATTAATTTGATCAAAATCTTTAAACATATTATTGGTAATCTTATAAATTTTTATTTTGTAAAAATTATTAATTATTATATTATCAAATAAAGAAAATAATTGTTACAGAGAGATAGTATTACGAAGAATGTAAAATATGATTGTTAATGTTATAGGTAAAACAAATTATCATAGAGAGGTAAAATATGTTACGAAGAGAAATACTTGAGTATTATAGTGAAGTGTTATTATATTAATATGTTATTAAAACAAAGTTTGACGGTAACCATAGGTCTTCCTTTTAGAAAAGAATTTCAAAGAGGTGTCTACATATTTCACCTTTCATATATCATTTATGAAATTTTATCGGGTAAATAATTGTTACGTTTACATTTTTTTCCTAACATTTTCATGTAAAGTTGGGGGAGCAATGTGAAATCTCAGTATCTCATGATTTATATATATATTTTGAATATTTTAAGATTTATTTTATAGGACTTAGGTGATTTTCTTAGATTTTAGTGTACGACCCATGAATATTTTGATGATATGGCTATTCTATATTTTTTTTTGTAAAATATTTACACAACCCTCTGTAGGGGTTTGAGGGAGCAATACGTGAATGCTCACCATATTTTGCACATGTTTTAGGCATTAGGAGCTATTTTACAGGGATTACACAATTGTTTTTAAGTTTTGCATGTGTTAGACATCTGTATTTTGGTGATATAGCTTCAAGTTGATATTTTTTTTTAAATCTTTACGAAACTCTCCGTAGGGAGTAAGGGGAGTAATGCATAAAGCCTCACCATTTTTGCATATATTTTGGGCATTTGTGATCAATTTATAGGAATTAAGTGATTCTCTCAATTTTTATATATGTTATTATCACATGAATATTTTGGTGATATGATTTTCGAACGTTCTTTTTTTTTTTGCAAAACGTTTGCAGAACCCTCTATAGAGAGTTGTGGGAAAAGTACGTGAAACCTTATTATTTTTTGCACACAGTTTGGGCATTTAGGAGACGTTTTATAGAGGGCAACTTCTTCAGTTTTTTGTGTGTGTTAGCCCATGAATAATTGGATATTGATATGGTTTCTAACGTTTTCTTTTTGTAAAACTTTTATTGAACCCTTTGTAGATAGTTGGGGGAACAGTACGTGAAACCCCACAATTTTTTGCACATATTTTTGTTATGACGGTAAAACGCACGAGCTGAAAGATTTGGTTTAACGTTATACTATCTATTACAATACATAAAGATAACCTGATGATATAAAAATTATTTATACTAGCGGTATATTTGTGTTAAGTTTGATTGTTTTTCGTAATTTAGAATGAAATCTATCGAAAATTCATTCATGCAAAAAATGTAATCTTGACATGCAAAAAACTAAAAAGATAAAACTCATAGAACAAAATGATTCATCTTAATATTTTGATACACATATAGGTTATTTTTAATCCCTATCCCAGGAGCTCTCACCTTTTACTTTCTTGGTAATAGACTCGAACTCACAACCTTAAGATTAGAAATAAAGAGTGTTTACTGTCCAAGCAACTCCCTTTTATCATGCACATATAGGCTAATGATAACCACTATATTTCATTAGATCAAAAAACATTTTCATTATCAGTGTGATACCTTTAAAATTTATCGAAATATCATGATATCTTATTTAATCATTTATAAATTGAACAGAAGAATATACTCTTATTAAATTTCTAATAACAACGATTTCTCAAAAAAAGTACTTGTGTGTCAGAATCCAATTTAGCTTTGCCCCGGGGAGTCATGATTTTGGAGTCCTCCACTTTTATCCCTTTTTTCCTCGATGCCACTAAGGACAAAGTGCTTTCCAACTCAAAAACTTTTGGCTGAATATTATCAATTTCTTTAGTTTTGACTTTAGAATCATAAATCATACCCCGAGTAAGTACACCAGAACTCTGCATCATCTTTGGTGCCGAAGAAGGCAGGGTAGAAATGGTTAATTTTGCTATCTTCGATGAACGAGTGTTTGCAGAAGGCCCCAATTTGGCTTTGGCTTTTTTAGCACTGCGAGTAATAATGGTGTATAAATCCATATTTGAACTTTTCTTGAGAGCCATGAAAAATAAAAGCTTTGAATTTTGATAATATATAAATATTCACCAATCACCTTTTTAAATAGATAAAATATTGCAAAACTCTTTGAATTCACATTATTATAACTTACATTTTTTCCTTTTTAAGAAGATAATCCATTCAAATGGGGAAAAATATTAAATGTGTTGTTAAAGTGCCAAAATATTAATTTGATCAAAATCTTTAAACATATTATTGGTAATCTTATAAATTTTTATTTTGTAAAAATTATTAATTATTATATTATCAAATAAAGAAAATAATTGTTACAGAGAAGTAGTTTTACGAAGAATATAATGCTATAGATATGATTGTTAATTTAATGTTATAGGTAAAACAAATTAACATAGAGAGGTAAAATATCTTTGGAGAAAAACTTGTGTATTATGGTAAAGTGTTGTTATATGAATATATTATTAAAACAAAGTTTGATGGTAATCATAGGTCTTCTTTTTAGAAAGGAAATTCAAAGTGGTCTCTATAAATTTTACCTTTCGTACCTCATTTATGAAATTTATCGGATAAATAATTGTTTTGATGCCCATAGTATTATTAAATAATTCTGCATAATAACATGAATATGGTTGACAAGACCACAACATATTTGTAGAAAGACAGAATGAACATTGCAAAATCTTTATAAAACCCTTCATAGGAAGTTGGTGGAGCAATGCGTGAAAACTAAATCATTTTTACATATAGTTTGGGTATTTAGGATCCGTTTTACAGAAATTAGGTGATTTTCTTAGGTTTTAGTATCTATTAGTCCATGAATATTTTGGTGATATGATTTTTAGACTTTTTTTTCGCAAAACATTTATAGAACCCTCCGTAGGGATATGAGGGAGCAATACGTGAAGGCTCACCATATTTTGCACATATTTTAGGAATTTAAGAGCTATTTTACAGAAATTATACAGCTTTCTAAGTTTTTCGTGTATGTTAGCCCATATGTATTTTTATAATATGTCTTCAAGTTGATTTTTTTAGAAACCCTTTACGGAACTCTCCATAGGGAGTAAGGGGAGTAGTGCATAAAGTCTCATTATTTTTGAGGATTTATGACCAGTTTATAGGAATTAGGTGATTTTCTCAATTTTCGTGTGTAATATCACATGAATATTTTGGTGATATGACTTTTAATTTTTTTTTTTTTTTTGGCAAAAACATTTACAGAACTCTTTGTAGAGAGTTGTGGAGAAGTACGTGAAGTCTTATTTTTTGCACACAGTTAGGGCATTTAGGAGATATTTTATAAAGGCAATTTCTCCGTTTTTCGTAGGTGTTAGCCCGTGAATATTTTGATGATATGGTTTCTCAACGGGTTTTTTAAAAAACTTTTATTGAACCCACCTTAGAGAGATGGGGGAGCCCTACGTGAAGCCCCACCTTTTTTTGCATATATTTTTGGTATTAAGAAATATTTTACGGTAATTAAGCGATTTTCTCAATTTTTTTTGTGTTAATATTTTGGTGATATGACTTCAAATGATTTTTTTGCAAAATCTTTATTTTGGCATTTAGGATCCATTTTACACAAACTAAGTGATTTCCTCAGTTTTTCGTTTGTGTTAGCGCATGAATATTTTGGTGATATAACTTTCAGACGATTTTTTTTGCAAAATATTTGCAAACCCTTAGTAAGGTGGGGGGGGGGTACGTAAAGATTCACAAAATATTTTGGGCATTTAGAAGTCCTTTTATAATAATTAGGCGATTTTCTTAGTTTAATGTGTGAGTTACGCCATGAATTTTTTGGTGATATGACTTTCAGATGATTTTTTTGTATTAGGAATCCTTTGTAGAGAGTTGGGGGAACACTATGTGAAACCTCACCATTTTTCATATATTTTCGGCGTTTAGGATCTATTTTACACGAATAAGGCGATTTTTTCAATTTTTTTTGTGTTAGCCCATTAATATATTGGTGATATGATTTTCGAATAATTTTTTTGCAAAATTTTTACGGAACTCTCTATAGAAAGAACATGGAGTCATACGTGAAGTCTTACCATTTTTGCACATATTTTGGACATTATGAGCCTTTTTTTTTTTTTGAAATTAGGCAATTTTTTAAAATTTCTTTGTATGTGTTAGCTCATTAATATTTTGATAATATAACTTCCAGATGATTTTTTTTTTTATAAAATCTTTATGAAACCCTAAATAGGGAGTTGGGGGGACCAATACATGACGTCTCAATATTTTTTGCACATATTTTGAACATTTAGGATCCCTTTTACATGAATTAGATGCTTTTCTTTATTTTTCGTATATATTAGCCCATAAATATTTTAATAATATGACTTAGAAAAATATAAAAACTCTTAAGCCCATGAACACATCATTTTAGAGAAAATCTCATTGATAGAAATTGAAATATAATGTTACCAACTTATTCTTAATAAATACCTTGAAAAAGATGCAACTTTTTAATGCTTACTATCCCATTTACCTTAACTCATACACTAAAAGAGTTTTATTACATTTTCTTACTATCTTTAATATTAAATAACTATATAAAGTACTGCTACTCAAATTTAGAATCTCAAGCATCATAAATGTTAGTTTAATAAAATACACTTCTAATTAAAATTTACTTTAAGAGTTGTGTCATGTCATAATAATACGAAATGGAGGAAATAGTTTTTAAGTTATGTAATGTTCTATTTATTTATATAAGGATAAAAAATTGTAAAAATGTCATTATTTTCTTGTTGATTATGTGAAGTTGAAACACCATTTATTTGAAACAAAAATAAAAATGTCACCTGTTTTGAAACGAAAGAAATATCCTTCATCATCTATTATAAATTAAATACAATAATCTCCCTCACAAATTTACTCTCCCCTTTTCAATTTTTGTTTCATTTTAATTTGACACAAAGTGCAGAAAACAGATAAATTTTTTGAATGATATGTTCATCAATTAAATTAAGGATATATTAATGCATCAAAATACTTTTTAAATTTTGTGATTTTAAACATAAATGAAAAAAGTTGAAATTAAGTAATTGGGATGAAAGAACGTAGATCTTGCTTCGTATTTGTTAATTCACTTCTAATTTACACAACTAGCATCTTTCGTATCTTGTCAAAAAACAAAAAAGATATTCTTTTTCAAACGGACTAAAAAATACTAAATATACAAATGAAACAAGAGCATGAAATTGACAAGAAGAGCTACATTGACTGCAAAATAACAAAAAACAGAGCATGCAAAACCCAAAACAGAGTAACAAAAAGATGAAGTTGAATCAAATCAAAGCTTTCAATTTTTCATTAACAGTAGTATTTTTTCGATTCCGATATGAATTTTACAGAAGATGAATGAAATTCAACAGAGAAAAGAATCAATTTTACCAAACAATACTCCCAAAGAATCAAGATTGAATTGAGTGATATTTGCAGTGATATCAGGAGAAAGTGATATTTGCTCGAGTATACTTCCCATTTCCCTCTTTCTTGGGAGTTTCAGACTCCATTTTGGCTTTGCCCCGGCGAGTAAGAACACCGGAAGTTGGACTTACTTCAGAGATGGTTAATTTCGAACTACTATCGTCTTCTTCCTTAACTGTTCTTTTGGTGTTCACATTTTCCCTTTTCTTGGAATTGATTGATTCAAGCTGATCAGAAGGCTCAGATTTCACTTTTCGATGTTTCCCAGTAGAGCTACCAGTAACAGTGGCGTTCTTGGAATCAACTGATCCAATTTGGCCTGGAGAAGAAGGCTCTGATTTCACTTTTCGAAGTTTCCCAGTATAGCTTTGAGTAACAATGGCGTTCTTGGAACCCACTGATCCAAATTCACCTGAAGAAGAAGGTTCCAGTTTCACTGTTCGAAGTTGCCTAGCGTTCTTGGAATCAATTGATCCAATTTGGCCTAGAGAAGAAGGCTCTGATTTCACTTTTCGAAGTTTCCCAGTAGAGCTTTGAGTAACAATGGCGTTCTTGGAATCCACTGCTCCAATTTCACCTGAAGAAGAAGGCTCCAATTTCACTGTTCGAAGTTGCCTAGTAGAACTTTCAGTAACAATGGCGGCAGACTCCACATTTTCCCTTTTAACTGAACCAATCTGATCAGTAGAAGGCTCCGATTTCACTTTTCGACGTTTCCCAGTTGAGCTTTCAGTAACAATGGCAGGAGACTCCACATTTTCCCTTTTCACAGAATCCATTGAAGAAGATGCCCCACCGCTGCTATCAGAAGTGTGTGTTTCAGGTGAGTGAGGAGGACCAGGTTCAGCCCTCATTCTTAGAGAAGTTCTTCGATTAACAATGGCGGTTGACTTCTTCTTTACCCTTCTCTTGGGAGCCATGGGAGAACAGAGCTTTCTTTTTTCTTCTTCTTTGTTGACAGTTATGGCTATTGATAGAAAACAGAGCAAGTTATATATAACTAACTTTTTGGCGCCCAATTCAAATTGATAGAAACAGAGCAAGTTATCATTCTCTTTTCGTATACCTGGAATTTTGGATTGAAGTATTAGAGTTAGTCTATTATTGCCGTTTATCAACATTTAAGTTTTGATATGAAATTTCGGGATCTAAAATGCAAAAAATAATAACATGAGTTATGTAATTGACGGTATCATCATACCTTTTCAATATATGATGTATTACGATAGGTATTGGATCGAAATATCTTTCCGATTGATATTGTATCATGATATCTTTTCGATACACGATGTGTCCTGATACAATGAATACGTTAAAAAAATCACATATCTTTTTGATATTTTATGTTTGAAAGACTTCACTTCAACAACAGTTTTGTTATTAAAAGAAAAAATATGTAGATACACTTATTGTTAATTAAAATTTTTAAACTGGTGGAGTCACGACGTAGGAGAGAAACAAATAGTATATATATGATAGAATTTTCTTAAATCAAATACAATTTCTAATTATGCGTAAAATAGAATATTGTGTATAATTATAGCTTTTAGGTACTAATTATTTTAAAATAGAATTTTAAGGAATAAATATAATAAGACTTATATTCCCTTTGTTGCGTATATTTTCCTTCCTTTTTTTCCTTTTTATTTTGTTGAAAATGCAAAGTTATTATTCAACCACAACTATAATTATAATGTTATGAACATATACTATAATGTATGAACATATACCTAAATACCAGTCCATTGGACTTTGCTCAAAGAAATCAAAACATATACAGTTTTAAGAGTTATTTTAATCATTTTTAATGATCAATATACGAATAATCGTGTGTCGATTAATTATAATACAAAAATAATAATTATTGACAACAAGTTTAATAATAAATCATGATAAATTTGCAAACACAGAAATAACAAACAAAAAAAGCACTATCAAAGCAAGCAATATTAAGATCGTCAAATACATACATTTATGATTGCGATGAATGAAAAGTATAAAAAAATAGACCTTACGTAGCTCGAATTTAAATTAATCAAATATCAATATAGTATCAAATATTGAATAAAAAATAAAATAAAAATAAAAATATAGACTTAAAAGAGTTAAAAAGTTTTCAAATTTTAAATATTTGACTTCACATCTTGTTCAACATGATTAGTTGGCAATGTGAGTCAAATCCATTTTTCAACAAAATTGATATATATATTATTTTTGCTTAGAACACATATATTGTCCGCATGGCATGCAATTTAATATTGGTGAAAAAATTTTGGACATACTTTCTCTAAAAAAAATAATGATAAAAGGATCATATATATTTCTGATTTGCTGATCTGTGATATGTGAATGATTAATTATGGCAAGAAACAATTCATTGTCATAAACCTTCCAATTTGCCAACTCCATATTCAGGGGCGGACCCACACTATATCGTGGGTTGTACGTACACTCGATAATTTTTGAAAAAATCATATATATATCTATTTTGAGAAATTAATAGAAATTAAGATATACTTAACAGTGCACCCATAAAAAAATATAAGTGCTCTTGTGCAATTGATAGAAGGTAAAGATACCACTGTCTAGACCAGAATTAATATTATTCCATGAATCATGAATGAATATATATGATTTTGAGATTCTTTTGTGAGATTCATTGTTAGGACTTGTATTTATTTGACAGCAATAAATGTCATCAGATCACTTAAAAGATAGTTATAAATAATTTTTTATACAAATATTACCTAATTGATAACCAAAAAAGATGATAGTACTTTTTTTTTACATAAACTAAAATACATTGATATTTACTATCCATTAATCTTATTGAAGACTATTTATATATTTTTTTAAAATATTATTTCTTTTTAATCAATTCGTTAGAGCTCCCACCTTTTTACTTTCTTGGTGATTCAAACTAACAATTTTAAAGTTGTAAGTGAGATCTGCTTACCATTTGAATAACTCATTACAAAAATTTACTTAAACAATCACTAATTTTTTTTATTTTGTCTCTAAAGTGTGCTCGTTTTGTTCGTATACTCCGTCTAATAAATTTTCCTTATCCATAATGGATTTCACACTTTTTTCTAAACAAAAAAGGAATAAATAAATAAAAATATATATAATACGATATCAAACATCACGTGAAAAAAATGGTATATTTACAACATATGTCGAATTAAACCATAAACAGTGACAAGAGCCATGACAAGTGAATGATCAACATGAGGCTCCACCACTAGACTTAATACATCATCCCCAAACTTAACTGCTGATGATGATTGCTTTTGTTTAACCTAAAATAAGTAAATAAATAAATAAAATCAAAAGTCAATTATACTATACTTAAATATATAGTACTGTAATAAACTACACAAAATAAAATAAAATTAAATAACAAACCTCAGCAATAAGTCTGTTTTCTTTGTTGATAATCTTGAAGCCTAATTTGCCTCTTAAAGCAATAATCCTATAGTTGTTTGTATCACATGATCCAAAAATAACATCATAATTTAAATCTCCTGTGAATAAATTGCCAATTTTTTTCACTTGAAAATATGGTGTCTCCTCATCCATCTTATAGCCATTCCAATGTCCAAAAATTGACAATTTCTGAAAAAAAATTAAAATCATTCAACTAATAAGCAAAAAAAATTACAAGTATGTTGACCACGGGCGTGTTGAAAAATATAATTAAATAAATAAAAGTGTACGTAATTTCTCTGACATTGAACTTAAGTTTTCAAATGAAATTGTCACGTTGTTCATCATACTGATTTATATCGTCTTACCTTTTTACGAAGAGAAAAGAAAATTGTTCCATGAAGATCCATGAGATGAACTTGTTTGCTACATTTTTTGCTATAATTGTCAATTCTATAAACAAGTTGACCTTTTGAGTCAAAAACAGCACATCCATTTCCATGGAATACTAGTGATTTCATCCATAAAGTAAATGTTTCTCTTTTTGTTGTCACATATTTACTCATACAAATTGAAGAACAAGAAGATGATGATGTTTGAGGATAAATTCTTGCCATTGGGAAAGTTTTAGAGAGAATACAAATTGAGTTTGTGATAGAACATACCTTTAAAGACACTTAATTATATATAGATATAGTGAGTATTTCAAGAAAAGTTGTTGAAAAAGTACCACTAAGATAATTAAACTAATAATTGGTATGCCCCAATTAAAAATGAATAATGTCAAAGGTTTTATTTTTTTAAAATAAAATATAATAAAATTGGGGGTATGGGACAGAAAGGAGGGAAATCAAAACTTTAAAACAATGTTAATAAGCTCATAAATAACACAAAGATTTAATATAGTTCGGTTATATCTAATCTTTCGAATAAAAGTAAAGAGTTTTCTACGGTGAAAGAATAACAAAGAGATGTTTACAATGCTTCTATTAAAATAAATATATAAAAAAGTTTTAAGACATAATTAACAAATGATTTGTCACTATTTTCCACTCTAGAAAATAATAACAATATCTTTATTAATTGTAGTATGAAATCCTTTTCAATTTTAAAAAAAAAAAACTATTCCTATATGAATTTGACTATAAATCTTAAATAGACATGCATGACTTAAATACACTTGCAAAAATTTGATTTTCTATAACTAAGAAATACTATTTACAACACTCCAAATTATTAGTTTATTTATTGATTTGTGCAAATTCCACAAACTAAAACCAACCCTTTTCTTTATAATAATAATAATAATAATAATTAAAACTCTCCATCTTCTTTCTTTGATGAATTAATTATTAATACTATTATTAGTAGTATTTCTTTGTTCAATAAGGGTGGCCGCCTAGAAAAATAATGGAAAAAGATTGTAGTGATCACGTTTAATAAAAAACATACATTTATTTATTATATTTGGGGAAATTAAAGGTTTATTTTGTCATTCATTATGTTGGCCATTAAGGTTTCAAGACAATATTAATTATTGTTAAATATACTATTATTTAAATAAAACCCCACGCCCATATGAAGGTACTCTTTTGGTTGTTACTAATGGTGAATTTTTTTTTAAGGGAAGTGTAGTCATTTAATGATAATATATAGTTTTAAAAGCGTTCATGTCCCAAGAAAAAGAAACATTTATTTGTTGCTTTATCACCTTGTCCATTATTTTTAGGAAATTATTTAACCTATTGAGGATAACAATTATTCCCTCCGTTCAGAATTATTTATTATATTACACTTATCGAAAATTAATTTAACTAATTTTTAAAGGTAAATTAAATTACATTAATTTGATATTTTAAACAAAAAAAATTAGATATTCTAAAATTATATGAAAAGTACTATAAATTACAATTTTTTGCATATTAATATGATGAAAAAATACATCTTAAAATGTTATTTAAAATTTTTATGATTTGACTCTAAAAATAGAAATCATAACAAATAATATCTGATGGAACAAGTAGGACACAATACTTAAATAGGATGGAGGGAGGTGGATTAAAATTTTATTTCTAAAAATTAGACGAGTCAGAATATGTGATAGGGGTCTATGCTCAGGCTTATTTTTTCGATTTTTAAGATACGTGATAAAGTTTATATATATTATATACTTTAATAAATCATAATAAAAGAATATGTAATTAGGTTTTAAACATGACCCGTATATGGTTTTATAAATTTTTAACATAGATCCAAATTCCAATATTTTCATTTTTGACACTTCAACAAACCCAATTTTGGAAAACCTAGCTATGGGTTATTACTTTTTTTTTTCTTAGAAAAGGAAAGTGATTGCATAATAAAGTTATAGTATAACATTACACTTTATAATAAACATCACATAGTATAATCTATTATTTTTTTAAGGTTGGATAGTCATACAATTTAATAAGAAATATATTTATTCGTTAATTCGACCTAATTAACGGAGGTGAAAGTTAGAAAAAGAAGCTGTCCGATTTGAAAAATGAAGAAATTTCTAGCTAGGAGTATATTTTCCTTATTAAATGAATCTTATATGATTTGATTATTACGATTTTGTATATTGAATCTTGAAAATTTGGTTGTCCCAACGAAGGAGTGTAAGAGATTAACTATGGATATTTCAGGACAGAAATAGAGGTAGGCTGAAGAAATATTTAGGGGAGATAATTAGACAGGATATGATGTAATTTCAGCTTATCAGCTTATCGAAGACAATATCATAATTTCTTTATTTTAAATTGTTATTTTCTTTTTTGAGCTGCTTTGAATTATTTTTTTTCATTCAAACCAATGATTTATTAAAAATAACCTTGCTTTTTTCTTCATATGCATACATACCTTTCTCAAATCACACTTTATATAATTACATCAAATATATTATTATTGTTATTTGTTACATCAAATATATTATTATTGTTATTTGTTGCGAATTTAACTTTGAACTTTCACATTTTGTTTTATCATTCATTATGTTTGTCCCTATTAGTGTTATGGTTGGGAGACATTTTTTTTTCTATTTAAAGAATAGCTAGCCCCACTTTTTTTCACTTTTGTGCAGCAGAATTGATTTATTTATAGTTTATAACTTTTGGTTTGTTTTTATTAGTGTAATAATATATATAATAGACTAAAAGCTCCTTTTAGTTTTGTTTTTTTTTTGGATTTTTAAAGCATGTGATAAAATATTGAGTAATTTTTATCAATTCAAACTCTACAAACGATTTAATGAGTAATTTTTGTGGAGTTTTTTTTGGTACTTTCACTAGGTGTATTTGTGTCAAAAAAATTATTAAAAAATAGCAAACACTAAATCGATTTGAAACGTTGGCCAATCACATCTCACCTTGTATGGGGCGTGACATTCTTGTTTCACCGTATATTTTGAAGTTGAACTTTAAAATTTGAGTTTTAAAGTATTGATTTTTAGAATTTAAAATTGTATTTAGACATATATTTTATTACTGAGTAAAAGCTCCTAAATTCGAGAAGGGGTATGGACTAGTTTTTTAAACTTGAAAAAGAATTAATGATAGGTTTTCAAAATGAGATCCTAATTCTATGATCAAACAGAAGATTAATTGTTACTTCTTGATTTTCTTAATCTTCGATAGAAATTTTAAAAAAGGAATTACATTTAATTAGTAATAAATGAATGAATACTAATGCCATCATTTTAGTCCTAACCACAAAATCATTCTTTCACATCTCCAATTTGTATCGAAGAATATTTTCTCCTTTTTTTTTCCTCATCTTTACTTGAACATTTCATAGAGTATATGAGAAAGTTGTTTGATGGGTAATAGAGAAATTTTTCTATATAATCTAAGAAAGTAATAGAGTTATTATATGGATAGAAATAAAATAAAATGAAAGAACTTCGATATGATCTAAGGTGTCAAAAGTTGTGTTTTATACTGTGAGAGTAGATATAAAAAAATTGTATTTTAAATTTCAATATTATATGAGAAAGTAAAATCGTTGTTATTACGAAGAGATAAAATAAGATGAAAAAATTTGATTCCATCTAAAGTAGAGATTGAGAGAAAAGAAAAAAAAAGTTCTCGATATAATCTAAGAAAGTAAGAAAAAAGATGACCAAGTTTTTGAATAGAGATATAATAAGATGAAATAAACTTTGATATGATTTAATGTGGTGAAAATTATGTTTTATGGAGTGAGAATAGAAATAAGGACCAAAAAAAGAGATTCCTTTTTTATAGATTTCAATATAATTTGAGAAAGTAGGATGAATTTTTTTATTTGATTTGTGGTAGAGATTGAGAAAAAAAGAGATATTTTTTTTTGATATAATCTAAGAAAGTAAAAGAGTTGTTTTGTGGAATTTCTGAACAGAGACAGAATAAGATGATTTTCTTCGATATGATCTAAGGTAAATATTAAAAGAGAAAAAAAAGAGAACTTTTCGATATAATCTAAGAAAGTAAGAGAGTTTTTATGCGAAACTTCAATACAGAGATAGATAAGATGAAAAAACTTTGATACGATCTAAGATGGTGAAAATTATGTTTTATGGAGGGAGTGTAGGTATTTATAGGCTACAAGCCTCCAAAAATAAACAATTTCTTTCAAAACAGTATTCTTTGACTTAACTTTAAATCTGACTCGCTCTGCCCTACATAGCAGGGGCGGCTCAAACTCGTTGGTGGCCTAAAGCCAAAATCAAACTAGAGGCCTTACAAAAATTTATAGTAAGTGATTTTATTTTAAATCTATTTTTCTAGCTTTTTGAGATGCAAAGTTATTAAAAAAATTTGTGTAGTTAATCTCTTCTAATAATTCTTTTTCAATCGATGATATAGTCGAACCACTTAATCTTTCTTGAGACATTGACGATTTTAAACACTATTTATAATATCAAATAAAAAATATAATAAACATAAGACACAAAATAAAAATAATATTAGAATTAAGAATGATATTACCGTATTCAAAAGCTATGAAGACTTGATTTCAGAAAATGAATGGAGCTGCTGCAAGATATTTTTTCTCCAAATTAAAAATATAAACTATTATTAAGAGCAAGTAAGTTCTTAAGCTTTGAATAAGAGACTAAGAGAGATAAAATATTAGAAAGAAAAAAGTGAGAAGAAATAGAGGAGAGGAGGATAAAATATATAAAAACAAAATTAAAAAAAATAAAATAACGTGTACATTGAAAAAAAAAGTATACAACTTTTTATTGAAATTATGAAAAGTTAATCACTTCAGTCATTTAACCTTTCCACTTAATTTAATTTTTTTTCCGTTTGCATTTATTATACGAGATTCATTTTTTTTTTAAATTTAACCTAATTAAATAAAAAATAGGACCCCCTAAAATTGGAGGCATGAGACGAATAACTTTTTTTTTTAAACTAACGAGCCGCCCCTGCTACATAGCTTTAAATCTTCCTGCACCGTGTCCATCCCGCCTCAAGTAAGTCATTCTCAACAGATTGTTTTCAAAACCATGTCTTTAGGCTAATACTTTCTCCAATGAGAAAGATTTCTTTTAAATCCATCCTTTGACATTGCTACTTTTTAATAAAAAATTTATGCTATAAAATATAATTTTTTCATCAAATCATTTCATTAATGAACCGTAAACGGCTATAAACGCATATGAAAAATAAATTTCCACCAAAATACCAAAAACTTCCAAGTTTTATCGTACAAAAACATTATCAAAATATCAGTACAAAAAAAATGCACACTCCAAAGAATAAATCTCAAATGTATGTGAGGTCAATTGAGTTGACTTTCTATAATATTTAATTTTTATTTGTTTTTGGTTCAATTGTTTTTCACGTTGTTTTGTGTTCACAACACGATTTTCTCGTGAGTTTGGTAATATCATTAGTTTTTATAGCTAATAAGCATTTTAAATTTGATTAACTTTTTTTGTTTTTTAAATAAAGTGAGAAATTATTTTTTTAAAAATAAATATAGTAAAACTTGTTATGATTTGAACCCTTATTAACAAGGTAAAAGTTTCAGTGACCAACCAATCGAGTTACTAAAATTTTCATCCTATATTATAATTATGTCGTTATTGTTCAAATTAAACGTGTTCACCAACGAAGTGACCCCTTAGGTTATTGGATTAAATTTACACAATTAGTGACTTTTTAATTGTAATAACAAAATAACTATCATTTAATTAAGTTAGTTTGTAAGGACCACAACAGGCAAGAAAATGTATTATTAATTAGCATGGTGGCTAATCTATAGTTTTGTGTTTGTACGTTCAGACATGTTTAATCAAATTATGAGAAAAATTATTAATTAATGTGCTTCTACACAATTATTTAATCATTGTTTAGTATGTATGTCCACATTTCAAATTCAAAAGTGACCAATGCTTCTTGAATTAAAGTCATTTTGTGATTAGTAGTGTGTACTTAACTCAATTGTAATTCAAATCATTATCATTTTGTGATTAGTAGTGTGTACTTAACTCAATTGTAATTCAAATCATTCTCTTATAATGGTGATATCTCTAATGTGACTTAATTGATTAATTTTAATTCCACCATTATCAACCAATTAGAGCATTAAATAGGGCAATTTTTTCTATGACAAAAAGGTCTTCGGTTATTGTAAAAGAGATTTGATGATTATTATGAGTTATGAAATCATGTAGAACACAATTCTAGTTTATTCTCATATATTAATGGGAAAAGGATAAAAAATGCCCTTAAACTATGATAAAGGAATAAAATTGTCCTTAGTTTATAGTTTGGATCAAAATTGCCCTTATCGTCAATATTTTGGTTCAAAAATGCCCTTGCGGTCAATACTATGGTTCAAAAATGTCCTTATAGTTACTAAATGGGTCAAAAATACCCTTTTTCGAATAACTATATTATTTTTTTCTTTTAAAATACATTTTCTTCTTAATTAAATTATTATAAAAGAACTCTGTTCTTGTTTTCTTTCTTTAAAAATCACTTTAAAAAATAAAAATGTAGAAAATATTTTTTTCTTAATCTCATCTTATCAATTAAAATCGAATAACTTCATGAACCCTTTCAACATATAATATATGTTATTTATTACAAGATCATTGTATATCCATCATTAATTTATATTTACATAACGATAAAATATAATTATAATAAAATAAGAAATAATACTTTTTTTTTTGAATTAAAATAAGATAAACACTTGCTAATTTTAAAAAATATTATTAGAGATAGAATGTGTTAAAAAGAAAATAAATAATATATTTATTTGAAAAAGTGAGCATTTTTTATCCAAAATAACAATAAGGGTATTTTTGGACCAAAATATTAACGAAAAGGTCATTTTTGGACCAAACTATAAACGGAGGGCATTTTTGTTCCTTTCTCATAGTTTAATTTTGACCCTTTTCCCTATATTAATTAATACACAATAAATTGTGATTTGTTATTTGATTACTAAAAGTAACAAATTATTTCTTATTATTTTAAAATTTCATATGAAAATAACTGGTCACGAGTTTAAATAATTATATTAACCTGATTTCTAGCTATATTTTCTAAGGATTGATTCCATCCTAGTTGGATTCTAAATTTTGTTATTCATCAACTTCATTGTTAAGATGAATTGAATGATAATCAAATGACAAAATATGAGTAAAAACATTAGTATGAGTTATCATTTCAACCTTTTGATTGTTCTGTAACAAATAAAGTAATGAAAGAATAGATTTTTATGATTTTCTAAATATGCTGCTAGAGGATAAAATATATCTATCAGATAAATTTTAGTTTTTATCTTAAATGTTGTCACATTTCAAACTAAGATTAAATTATAATAAACTAAAAGAATATCAACGCACATATGAGAATGAAATTTTCTCATCCTGTCTTGATATCATTATATTTAATAAGAGCATTTCAATAACATTAGTTATCAATTTCACATAGTAATATTTTTTTTTATAATATTGAGGATTAATTCAATTTTATAAGATATTAACTACATGTTTGTTATACGTTACTTTGGATGTTGTTGTAAACACTTTACTAATTAATATAAAATTTAAATAATTTAATTTAAAGTTCTATAATATTTATGTTAAATAATAAATAGTTATCAT
Organism: Solanum lycopersicoides; assembly: GCA_022817965.1. Lineage (NCBI taxonomy): Eukaryota > Viridiplantae > Streptophyta > Magnoliopsida > Solanales > Solanaceae > Solanum > Solanum lycopersicoides. The sequence goes on along the minus strand of CM040629.1, from coordinate 92,728,989 downwards.
TAATTGTCAGGCACATAGTGTATTACAATTATGGATATTAAAAGGGAAAAAAATTATATTTAAATAGTTATCATACACATCTGTGATGGTCATAACTTTACGAGAAAAGGCTATAGATGTTTGCTCTTTTTATGTTCGTACTCTTTGTGTTATTTAGGTTATACCAATAACAGTAATAAATACATTACTTCTTCTTGATACACAATCATTAAATTATTTATTTACAATAGCTTAATACATTTTAAACATTGTTAAATGTCAATACACGTATATAACATCACATCACTTTAGCAGCCATATTGAATTGTTCAAACACACGTGTCGTTATAAAAAGATTTGACCGTACTTTGAATATATATATATACACATGGGCAAAATTTCAAAACACATGAATATCTAACATGGTTCATTGGAGGATCAAAATAAATTTGAACTTTTCACTATTAATATATCAAATAAAATAAAACAAAATTGTTAGTATAATTTTTTTTAAAAAAGGTCAAAAAGTACAATCACTTTTTAACGATTCAAAATGATGATTTTTTGTCAGTTTGTTTAATTTTGTAGCAACTTCTTGTAGATTTTTCAGACCCAATATTATTTTTTTCATCAAAAGTCCATTAATAGTTTGTCAATATGAAGGTATTATGTGAAGAAGGTTTTGCATGTGATTTTTAGACTTGGAATAATTGTATAATGTGTTTTTTCTTATAAACATTCAATCAACTTATTTATCACATCATACTATATTATCAACATTTAATATTTTATATCTTATTTTTGCTTATTCATTTTTCAGGTAAAAGTACTGGTAATTAATTTTATTTATCTTGTTAATATGTGTCTTCCTTTGCAAATTTTGTCCTATAAAGCATAACTTGAGCTTTATGTTTTTTGTCTTTCGAATTTCTTTTTTTCCTAAATTTAATAATGTGAAATACTTTCGACCACTTTTAGTATTTAAATTATGAAGAACAAATATTAAACTCATATATATATACATATATATATGTGTGTGAATAATGTTTTGCTTGTGATTTTTAGACTTGGAATAATTGTATCATGTGTTATTACTATAAAGTATAAGAGGTTAAGAAAATAACGATTCATCGATATGCCTGCTTTTCTAGCCACAGATAATATTAGAACTTTTTATAATACTATGTTGAAATAATACTAGAACTTTTAATAATACTATGTTGAAATAATATTGTATATTTACAATTGCTCTTTTTCTTTATAGGACATAAAAGTCGATGAAGTTACATATATTATTAAAATTTGCGTAGAAGATATTATAAATCGTAATAACTAGCAATTGAAAATGTTTTGATTTGCTCTCTAATTCCATATGTACCATTTATATTGAAACAAAAGAAGCGTCATATATTATTTGAAAATGAAGTCAAAATTTATAAATTTCATAATAAACTAATAGTAATTGAAAATATTTATGAGTATTCACGTTAATCGAAAAGAGAGTAACATACATTATTTAAAAATGACACAAAAATCACAACAAATTAATAGCTTTAAATATATATATATATATATAAAAAAATTAACATGATCAATTTTTCAAATTCCATTTATAACATATAAACTGAGATAAAATAATGATATATATTGGGTCTTGACACACCAATATCTAACTTTTATGTAAGCATATAATTATTGATTAAATGAATCTCAATATTTTACACTTGAAGCTAGTCAACTACTCTTAATCAGTCAACCCAAATAAACTAGTAACAATACAAAACTTTGTATTATAAAAGAATTAAGGGAAAATTAGTGAACTAATCAAAATAAATAACATAATTAGTTAAAGTATCCATACTTTATAAATATTAGTAAAAATATTATTATTTTTAAAAACTTTGTGTATCTAATTTTCTTTTTATTTTATCTCTCATTGACACGTTTCCCATTAATTCTCTCCTATTTTTTAAAAAATCTCTCTTTCTTACCTATCTTTTCATATTCTTAATTCCATATCCCATTTTTTTATAAAAAAAAAAAAAAAAATTCTCACACCCATCTTTTTCTATTCAGATTTCTCTCTCCAATTTTTTTTTTTAAAAAATTATCTCTCTCATATTTATCTTTTCAGATTTTTCTCCAAGATTCAAGTTGTCCATATCTCTCTTCCGTGAATTTTGATTTTTTTTTCTAGAAATTGGATCAACAAGAATCCCTTTGATTAAGGTATTCCTAATCTTTATCCAATTTTTTAGATTTCTTCTCTGATTTTATTGCATGTATAAGATTTTAAAATTATGTTTGTATTTTTCAATCTCGGTTAGGGTTCACTCTACAATGGATGAATTCAAGAGGCTTACTAGAGGTATCCAACTTAATCAACAAATTATTGACGATTTTTCATTAATCTATTTTTTACTCAAGAAATAGCAGATAATTTAGGATCCACTGCTAAAATGAGGGAAGAGAGTCGATCAAATCATCTGCAGGACCCAATCAGTGTGTCAAATCTTCATCTAATTCAATTCAGAACGAAAATGTAGAATCTTCGTCTACTTGTGGGGATATTGATTAAGACGCCGAAGACCGAATAGTTGTCGAAGAGGATGGAAGCGAAGAGGTATCTAATTATTTTTGCATGTTCAGTTGAAGTTTTTAAAGATCAAGTTTTTTCAAAAAATTTATGTTAGTATGCAGTTTTAGTTTGTTTTTTTTATTCAAAATCATTTTAATATGTGTATTGATATTGATTAGATTTGCAAATGTTTATGGACAATATACACGTTTATTAGTATGTATTTGATACTTATAATTATTTTTTTGTATTTTGGAATATTTTGTTAGCTTTGTCAATGTACCAAATTTTTGGAATCATCCATTTCTAGTTCTTTATGTATCGATATTGAATATATCAGCAAATTTTTGTGGAGCTGTACACTTTTATTAGTATGTATTTTGTATTTCTTATTTAATTTTATGCTATTTTTCGTATTTTGGAGATATTTTTATTAGCTCTTATAATGTACTAAATTGTTGAAATAATTCATTTCTAGTTCTGTACACATAGAGCATTATGCTCATGTGCTCTATAAATAAAGATATGTATTAATTGTATTCATTATATTCATGCACTTTTATTTTATTATTTTGTATTCATTACATCATATTTGGTGTATTCATTAAATCATAGATGCTTGCTCGTGCTTAGTGGTTGTCTTATGGACAAGGAAATTTGTCCGGTAAATTTGATTTAATGTTTTTAAGGTCAAGATACGCTACACTTTTTTGGAACTATGGCCAACAGAAGAATGATGTTAGAGTCACTAGTGATAATGAGACACCCCCAAGACATAACAGGCTTCAGATAGTTCGGGTTGATAGTGAAACAATTGAAATACCTTAGTTATGTATTTGTAGTTTGTTAATTTTGTTTTTTATTATGAACTATTTTGTATAATTTTTTTATTATGAACTATTTTGTCAACTATATTATGTAAAATCGTCATTTTGATCTTATGAAGTGTTGATTCATCAGTAAATAGTTTTGATACATATTTCTGTATTTCATTGACTGTGAAGTGTTGAACTCTAAAAAATACATTATGCAAAGTCATCATCTATTGTCAATAGAGTATTTAAATACAAATCGTTGTAATTTCAAATACAAATATAGGTCGGCGACCTCTCAAACTCGAATACAATTTGTCTTGAACAATTTTGTATTTCGTCTTGATCAATATAGTTGTAAACCTCTGTTACTTCAGAAAGACATGTCAACTACACAAGGTCAATTTGAAGTAATAAATTTAAATGAATACATAATAAATGACAATACAAACTATAATTTGAATACATAATTGTTTTCTTTTTACATATAATGAACTAGATCAGTTTTGTATTTCGTACTGATCAATGTAATTGTATCCAATGTTACTTTCAGAAAAGTAAGTCACACAAGGTCAGTATTTAAGCGAATGCATAATTAATGACAATAAAAATTGACATCTGAATACATAATTGTATTCATTTTACATATAAGGAACTTGAATAGTTTTATATTCCGTATTGATCAATATAGATGTATCCAATGTTATTTTCAAAAAAGTAATTCAATAGGTCAACTTGAAGTAATATATTTAAACAAATGCATAATCAATGACAACAATACAAATTGACATCGGTATACAATTCTAAATATAATATTTATTAAATATGATTAAAAAAAAATTAAAAAAAAATCATCCATCACTTTTAAGAAAAAAATACAAAAGTTATTTGTCGTTGATTTTGTCGTCCCGTCTCGTTAAAGTAATACTCAACAAATTGAAAAAAGAAAATAATCAAAATATATTAATAATTGATGATGAGAGAACTCATCAGCTATGGAGAAGACCGATTAGTTTTAGTTTTTGAATTTTATAACCGCAGACTTTTAAGGAGTTCTTTCTTTTTAAAAAATTTCTCTCCCCTAAATTTCTCCTTTTTATTATTTGATAATTGTATATGTTCAATTAAAATAAATAATAAAAATTTAAATAAGATACATCATAAATTAAAATTTTGATATTTTTACTAAATATTAAAAATGTTGACATTGAATTTTATTAAATGTCATAATATTGACATTTTGAAAAAATTTCCAAGAATTAATCAACTAAATAGACTATACATGAAAACATATCTTCATCATTAGCGCAAAATTGTCAAACCATGAAATATGGGCCACTGGGCCTGGTTTTAATGGGCCTTGAATCAACAGAAGGCCCAAAGTGAACATGAAGCTCAACATGAATCAAAGTAATATCCACCTTCTTTCTTTTTCTTTTTTTTATCGATATCTTCAGATCGATCTCTTAACTAAGTCTCACACATTGCACTGAGATCACAGGGACTAATGTCACACCATACGTGCTACCACCTTGACTTAGGATTTCTAGAGATCCCCAATGACCAATCCTCGCATGAATTGATAAGGATCCAAACTCACATCGGATTCTGAATCGAAAAACGAAAATTTTCCATTTGATGGCGTTCTCACCAGCTTAAAATTTCATGATTCATGTTGAGTAGACCATGAATTTTGATTTTCAGGATTATATCTTGCAATAGTCAATTTTAAACTAATTGTGCTCTTTATAATTTGTGTTTAATCAAACCACATATTGTCACAAGAGCCACAATAAATGAGTAATCAACTTGAGGTTCCACTTCTAGAGTTAACACATCATCACCATACCCAAATCCTCTTGATGATTGCTTTTGATTTACCTATATAATATACACAATTTCAATTAACAAAACAAAATAAAATAGTATAATGTTGTTTAAATACTCAAAATAAATTCTTTGAATCGAATAATTACCTTTGCGACAAGTTGACCAATATTATTTGAGATTTGAAATGATGACTTTTTATCGATTTGTTGAATCTTATAGCAACTTCCAATAGATTTATCACACCCTAAATTTACATCACAAATAACATCTCCTTTTAAATATTTCCAATTTCTTCTCACTTGAAAACATGGCTTTCCTTTAAATCCACCACTTAAATATCCACTCCACCTACCAAGTAATCTTAGGCTCTGTAGAAAAAAAAATATATAACAAAATTAATTAAAATTAAACTTAATTAACTCCTAAAAATGAAATCGTCTTTAACAGGAAGCTATGTTTCTCTAACTATGCCAATGATTTCGGGGAATTCCCATTTAAATATGTCCTAGTGAATACTGAATACCAGATGAGAAGATAAAACGAAAAAATGACACACTAGTGAGTTTTTTTTGTTATTACCTCTTTTTTAATAGAGAAGAGAACTTGTCCACTAAGATCCATGAGGAAAACTTCATTACTATTTCTTTCTTGGTAATTATCAACTCTAAAAACAATATCACCTTTAGAATTAAAAACAGTACAACCATTCCCATGATACACTAGGGATTTCATCCATATAGTAAATATTTCTCTAGTGGATGTCACATAACAAGACGAGGACGAGGACGAAGACGAAGAAGAAGAAGAGTTCTTGAGTGTTTCTGGATATATTTTGGCCATTGAATGAACAAAGGAAGCTAGTAGAGTACTTTTACAAACTTGTTTCCACCTAAGTATACAATGAATGAGTTTAGAAATAAAAAGGGGTATATATATAATGTATATTGAAGTATTCAAGAAGCCCATAATAGTTACTAATAAAATAATATAATCCAAGAAACTAATAAGAAAGAGGAAATGTTATCCATTGAAGCAAAAAAATGAAAATAAAATATAAAAAGCATTGACTTGGATTGGAACACATTTTTTGCATTGTGGTGGGAATATACTTGAGAAATAAAGTAGAGATGGCACTATTTTGTATATTAGCAAGTGGGATGGCCTTGTCAGAATCACTTACCAAAAAAGATACAAGATGTGTTTGGTATAAAATAAAAATATTTATTTTTTGTGAAATATAAGTGGGGGTTTCTTTTTTACTTATTTTGTGGGATTTGATAGATAAGCAAGAAAGATACTATTTGATCTCAAGACCATTTGTATATATTCTAGGAAATTATTATGGAGTGAAATGTGGGGTTTGGGAGTATTGGAGGGTGAGGAGAAAATAACAAATTAAACTTTGAAATGACATTTCTAGAAGTGTTTTCTCTAATCTCCAATCTCGATAGGAAAAAATGTGATGTCGTATGTTTTGGATCAAACCTTACATAATATTCATATACCTTATATGTAGTCAGGGGCGGAGCAAGAATTTTCGATAAGAGGGTTCAACATCTGAAAAAATGGACATACGAAATAGCCGAAGGGGGTTCGACATCTACTATATATACCTAAAAAATTATTTTAACTATACAAAAATAATATAATTTTCCGCCGAAGGGGCTTCGGATGAACCCCCTAAACACACTGTGGCTCCGCCACTATATGTAGTGGCCGCGTAGGTACAGTCATATTGGACACCATTCGTCAGAAAATACGTTATATATATATATATCAAATTCTACATTTAAAGGATATATATATTTAAAGTTAGACGTTTTTGACAAAAGTTATGCCTTTAGCGCAGTGGTAATGGGTGTCTATTTGAATAAAGAAATTTCGAGTTTATATCCCAAATAACATAATATTTTTTTATTTTATTTTGAAATCGTACGTCATTATTCTTGGACACCCTTAATAAAATTTATAACTCCACTACTGCTCATATGTGGTTTTAATTTCTTTTATTTTCATCTACCAATATTAATGTTAATTCACCCAGTATGGTCGACATGAATTCATTTGATTGCAATATAAGAAGAATAAATATAATTAGTCAAATAATAATTGTACTATCTCAAAAAATAACATCAAGTGAAATGAATTTATCATACAAGAAATTATATTTTGCAACTATATAATTTCAGGTCATGATTTAGGTAAAAATTAAAAATAAGTTACTTTGAAAAATAGGAAATGTGATGTTTGGTTTCGTTTATTTATTTATTTATTGCAAATTTATACTATCAAATAATGTGTCTAGCTATTTTCTATTAGTAAATTTAACAAAAATAAAAAAATCAACAACAGAAAGTACAAGCCATGGCTACTATAAAAGTTCTTTAAAACAGTTTGAGTCAACTATCATGGCCTTAAATATCTGAGCTGTCTTTTGAATAAATTTTCATTCTCCTTAATATTTAATAATAAATATAAATATATTTATTCTTTAGTTTACTTATGACTTATGAGTGTAAGCCAATAGAATAAATATAACAAATTTGAAACTAAGTACTTAATACTTTTAAAATTTTAAAAGTCCATATGTATGAAAAATATGTTCAACCTGCCCTATTACGATTTTTTTTCTTAAATAAATCAAAAATGGGAGGGAGATAAATATAAGCCAAAGACAAATCAATAGAAGAGTTTCAAATAAATGTATGCCAAAATAAAAAATAAAAAAAATAATATTTTGATGTCATCTCAAAATACCTATCACATTTTCTTTTTTTTAATAAATTTTTAGAGATAAATAAAATTAAATTAATTTAATATTTCAAATTAAAACTGAAATATCTATGAACGGTAAAAAAAGTATTATAAATTATAATACTTCTCAAATTAATATATTTTCAAAATATTAAACAAAATTTATATAATTTAACTCGAGAAAAAAACAACATTCAAGATGGAGAGAGTATTAAAAATCGTTTGATCTGTAGATAAAGTTATTTCGAAATTATAATTTTGGTGTTTGGACTAATGTATCACACCTAACTCCTAAGTGGATAAAACTACACCAAGTATAAAATATAAAAAAATTATCTTGAATTTAATTATACCTTCAAATAATAAATATAAATTTAATCTTGTGAATATTCTACAGTATCCCGGGAACTAAACAACCCCATAGTGTGATAAATTAATATAATACTTAATTGATTGCATCATCATTTGCATGTTTATCACTTTGAAGATCATGAATTATTAGGTCTAATTAATCATAATTGATAGTGACCAACTATCAGAACAAGTAACATATGGGCATATAAAAATGTTTTAAATTTTTTATTATATGATCGATCAAAGACCTTTTGGGTAAAGAATAGTTATTTTTGTGATTCTATAATCTCTTTTTGGTAATTGGTATGTCTACATCGAGCCAAACAAATACTAGTTCATATCCACAAGGTCGCCTCTCTACAATATTTAGAGATCGTTTGGTATATTATATAAAAATATATTAATAATATTGTGATTAATAATAATTATGGAATAAATTGTGTTGGAATTATTCTTTATCAGTCATTTGATTTGGTATGTTAGGGCATTTTTTTATCTTTTAACTATGTTTATCGATATATTAATAACTCTTATATTAAAATAAAGTCTTTTTTTTTTGCCAATTCTTTAATTTTAATTTTTCACATCACATAGTTAAGAACCTCAATATTATAGGACACTTTGCTACATTCTACATATTTTTAAGACAACAAGATAGAAAAATTTTTTTTTTTATCAAGTCAAAATCCGACACACAAGTTAAAATGGAGGGAATATTATGGTTTACAAAGGTATGTACTCCTCCATTACATATTACTTGCCCTCATACTAAAAATACTTACTATTTTAATTTACTTGTCCAATTTATGAAATCAAGATTACTAGTTGACACCTTTACATCGAAAAATTAATTTTTATTATTATTTATATACATATTATATATTGACACATTGATTTTCTCATGATTTTTTTAACATTTATTCTTAACTTTTATTAGTGAAAATTTTAACTCCTCCGCTATTATTACTATCCGATTTTCTATAAAAGGCTCTCTAACAAAGGCAATTTCATATTCAAAAGAATTTAAAATCAAAACCTCTTAATTAAGAATAAAAAATTACTTACCACTCCACTATCGCAACAGCTTAATTAGTTACATAAGCATCATTATTGCCGGCGAGCTCTTGAAAAATAAAAAGAATACACGTGCATGATTATAATATTTCTCACAACTCATAAGAATATAGAAAATATACAGTCAGGTATTAAACGTGACATTTTGTGAAACTATAGAAAATGATCATTTAATTCAAATATTTTTATTCATTTTAATTTATTTGTTTTATTTGTTATATTTTAATTAATAGAAAATTTTAAAAAGTAAATAATTTTTATGAATTTTATTGTCCAAAAGTAAAGATATACCAAATGTATCAAAATGTCCTTTAATCTTATGTCTTAAACATATGATATAAAAAGTTAAAATTAAAGAATTATTATACTAGAAGAAAACATGAGATTAGCCGTGGAATGTGTCGATAATCTCCGATTAATGATCCGTTGCTAATGCTAATTAAATTTTCTTATAATCCTTCGTTAAACCATAGCTAAATGGGATGAATTTTTATATGTTTAACTATGATACTTTGTTACTCGTTAATTTTTTTATTTTCTATAGTGTTAAAAGGGAAACAGACTTTTTCTATGTGTAAAAATAGACTTAAAAAATTGGACAAATAAACTGAATTTGGGAGAGCTACTATTAAGTTATGAATTATGACTTAATAGTAACACAGAATAGTTTTTTTTTATAAAAAGTACGGATAAGTCTAATTATAATATTAATTACGTTGATGCATGCACAGTTGTTGTTGTTTTATTAAAAAAAAAACAGATTTGGCGTTAGATAGTACACTTGCAATATTTCATGAATTTTGATTCATCAGCAAGATTAGGTACAAATCCACCTTAATTATATATTAGAGCTTTAAATATATGTTAAAGATTGAAAATATCATGTGTTTTATTATTTAGTTATTGAAAATATTTTTTAGGTCCTCGTGTGGCATGCATGCATGCATGTCAATTTGTAAGCTAGATATATTTTCTCGGTTTTAAATTATTTGATTAATTTTAATTTGACTAGAAGTTTAAGAAAGTAAAAGATTTTTTTTTAATTATGTAATCTTAAATTAGAGGTATATGAGAAACAGTTCTTTAATAATATGATTTTAAAATGTCATATAAAAGGTTAGAATCAAATAATTATTGCCGAAAAAAAGAAAGCAGACAATCATTTTTTAACAGACTGAAAAGGAAAAAAAGACAAATAAATTAAAACGACGAAAGCGTTGATGAGTCATCTAAAAGATAATTACATATAATCATCCATAAGAAGTGCGACCAGGGGCATAGACACATGTATGTCAGGGTTTCAATTGGACACCTTTCGTTAGAAAAAAATATCGCATATACAAGTAAAATGATATTCAAAGTGATTAAAGACATATTTTCGACACCCTTGACATAATAGATTGTTATAGCCTAGTAGTTTCAAACATCTTAGGATTGAATCTCATCACCACACATCATTAATTTCTTTTTACGTGTTTTGACCTTAGATGTTAAGAAGACAATTAAGTATAGAAATTAAAGTTTTCTTTTTGATCTTACATTTGACATAGTCAATTCATATATCCTACTAAGCAAGCATACATTTACAACCAACATCAGCATATCAATTTGGATTTTGGAGCTTCCATTTGTTTTAATATTCTTTGTAATTTCCTTTTTGATTTTAGGTTAAACCACCTAATTTGAAAAAAGTACAAAAAGTGTATACACATAAATCCAACGTGTAAAGAAGAAAATAAATGTTGATGATTTACACAAAATATATATAACATCAATGAGCTCACGGCTTTATATATATGATAAATAATTCTACTTTTAATTACAAAAGTGAATATTTTTTCAACTTGTAATAAAGTATAAAGTAGGTATCCTTAAATAAAATAAGATAAGTGAACCCACAACTTGTTTAATCATCAAACGCAAAGGAATATTTAGGGATGACAATAGACAGGACGGGCTGGAACGGGCTATTTTGTAAAACTAATAAATGGGGGTGCAAACATATATACATAAAGCTATCAAAAGAGGAATTAATGACGGCAAAAATCCACAATGTATAACACATTGTATATACATAATATACATTGTGGATACACTTAATATACAAATTTCCATAATAAAACTCCTTCCAAACACCATTATACTTCCATTATACTTCCATTTCAATATCATAATTACAAAATAAAAAAGAAACAGTAGTCGAAAATCAAACTCAAAACACACGTAAACACATTTAAATAGGATTTAAAGACTAAATATTTAAAAAGTTGTGTTAATTAGTAAGGGGTATTTTGCAACGTATATATTAACGATGACTTATGTAGCTAATTTTTTTCCTATTAATATAGTGTCTTACAAAAGCGTGACAATTAAGTAATTAACTCACATGCTACATATCACAAAACTTCTGATTAAGGATGGAAAAGTCGTAGCGCTACCAAACTGCTACTTGCATCGATCAGCATATCAATTTGGAGCTTTCATTAGTAATTTCTTTTTTAATTCTTAGTTGAAGTTGAACCACCTAATTTGAAAAAGTGCAAAATGTGTATGCACATAAATCCAACGTGTAAAGAAGAAAATAAATATAATGTCGATGCTTTACACAAAACAACAACAATAAAGTAGAAAGTAAGTATGATCCTTAGATAAGACAAGATAAGTGAACTCACTTCTTGTTTAATTATCAAACATAATGTAGAAAATAACAGAGAAAAAATAGGGAAAATTACTTAGATAAGCAAATATATATACTAATTAGTTAGTTAACTAGTTATAGTTTGTCTGTATTACAATTCTCGACCTACTTTTAGCTTTTTTATACGGCTTAATTTTTTAGTTTTGTATAATTCGTATATTTGTATAATTCGGAATAATTTGTATAACTTTTGTAATATGTAATTTTGTTTAATATAATTTGTATAACTGTTTAAAGTTTGGATGTTTGTGTTTTTATGAATTTATCATTTTGAGTTCATACAAAAATAGTTGAATTATACAAATGTACCGGCGAATTATACAAACGAGACAACTTAAATTGTAGTTACAACACGTAAATATGCAAACTATAGTTGTGAGGCATAATTAAGTTTATAATAATGACTATTTGCGAAAGTTCCCCCCAAAAGGTATAATCAGATAGATCTTCTTCTAGTCCAAGATCGTTAACTAAAATTGTGAGATTCATCTAAAGAAGAGGAACTTAGGATGAACAAAGAGTATTTAGATAGGAGAACTTGATTATGAAAAAAGACGTACTCTTTGATTTGAGTTGTATACAACTCTGAGTCTATGACCTCCTTCCTGAATTCCGTAAGACTTTTCTTTTCAACTATACTTTCCAATTTTCGAGGTGTTACAATTTAAATGTCTACTTCATTTTTGAAAACTCTCTATGTAACTTGAAGGTTACAAACATATGTACAAACAATTTTAGAAATAAGGAATTAGTGACGGCAAAAATCCACAATGTATAATACATTGTATATACATGTTATACATTGTGGATACACTTAGATATACAAAATTTTCCATCATAAAACTCCTTCCAATCACCACTACACTTCAATTTCACTATTATAATTATAAATTTAAAAAAAAACAGAAGAAAAATAAGTATCTTTAAACTTGCATTATTTTCATTTTCTATAACTAAATATTACTCGTAGTAGAAAATCAAACTCAAAACTCACGTCAACACATTTAAAAGGGAATGTAAAGACTAAATATTTAAAAAGAATATGTTAAATAATTAGGAGGTATTTAGCAACATATTAATGGCGACTTTTGTTGCTAACTTTTTTCTTATAATATAGTGTTAGTCTTACAAAAATGTGATGATTAAATAAATTGATTACTACTCTTATTAGATTCTTTTGTACATATCGTTTGAGGGAAAATGTGATAATACATTTCAATACAGCTATAATTGTTGGACTTTTTCTTTCATTTTACAATACATAATTTGACTCTAAACATCAAGTGAATACTCGAACATTTTAAAAGTGAGTATATATAGAGAGTTTTCGGGTTTACTTAAAATCATATTTTTGCTTTATCATTATATAAAGTAGTGTATATGTTTCTTAAAAAGAAATGCTTAAATATAGATGTGTGAATTTATGATTCTCTTTCGACATCAAAAATAGTAATTTCATATTATTTTTTAATAAATAAATACATATGAACCTACACTTGAAGTGTTATAATGCGATGATAATTAATTGGGTACAACTTTCTTAGTAATGTTAGAAATTTAAATCTTTTACTATCAATGTTATTTTCTTTCTTTCTGAAATTTGGTAACACCTCTCTAAGTAGTTGTCGTTAGCACTTTTGACATTTTAATTAATATTTTTTTCTTTTTTAATCTTTAAAAAATTTCAAGGTTGTCACATTGAAAATTTCTTTTTTTTTTTTACCAATATAACTTTTTTATAAAATTAAACCAATGTGTATGTTAGAACTAGTTGTACTAAATGATCTAAAATCCAATCAATAAGTTCAACCGATTTTAATATCTTCGATACAAAATATAAATTATTCAAACTTTAATAATTACTATTAGAATAGATAATAATAAATTTTAGGCCCATAGCCAAATTGAGTTTGTCTTGGTTTAGACTTTAAGACACTGTAAACCCATAGTTCCTAATGGGCTTTGATTGGATTTGTTCTTCAGTTGATACCATAAACAAATGACACTAACATTTTAAACAGCACATCACATTGGAATAATAAATCTCAATGACTTATGTTCGGAAGTAAATGGCCAAGAGATCTTAATTCAAAATAATATTGCAGTTTATAATTCTCAGAGACTTATGTTCGTTTGATACGATGATAAAGGATAACTAATTTATTTAGGATGAACTTATCCCATATTTAATTATGATAAAAATTACAAAATATTTTATCATGAAATTTAGTATTATTTTTATTTTACATTAAAAGTAAAATAATAATCTCAAAATAACTTATCCTCCGATCAACCGTGCCATATATCTTTAGGCATCTCTGTGTTTACAACAACAAAGGGGATGATGTGTACTAACACAAAATAAATAAACAAAAAAACAGACGTAGCTTAGGAGTTTGAATGACCTTATTATAAATTGACAAAGACACGAATTGTTTATTTTGTCCCATTTTCCATTTTCAGATGACATCAATGATCCCAATATATAGTTACTTTTTTTTTTCTTTACTTTTTTGCCTAATTGACACCATCAAAGTAGTGTCGGATCCAAGATTTTCATTAAAGGAATTCGAGAAAAGAAAGAGTAGTGATTTGAACCATAAACGGCTAAACCACTAAGTCAACCTCTAATCTTATATTCATGAGGTTTAAAATCAGTATATGAACATAAATTTTTTTAAATACCTTAAATATACAACGTAATTTTTTGCCGATGGGTTCGGGTTACCCCCCTCGACATACTCTAGGTCCATCCCTGCCAATAAGAACAACCATGCAAATAGATATAATAATATATTCAGTGTAATTTTCAAAATTAGTTCCGAAAAAGGTCAAAGGTGGTTTCTGTTCGGTCTCTTTTCATATCCTGTGAACAGTGGTGGAGTCAGAATTTTCAAAGAAGGAGATTCAATATATGAAAAACAGACACATGAAGTAGTCGAAAGAGATTCGACATCTACTATTATACATAAAATATTATTTTAATCATGTATGAATAATATAATTTTCCATCTCAGAGGTTCAGATGAACCCTCTAACTGTGAGGTGGCTCTGCACTGCTTGTGAAGATAGAAATGTTGTTTTCAATAAATCTTCGGGCTAAGAAAAATATGTATATCAAGATAAAGTATGAAAATACAGTAGAAATAATAACAACAACAATAATTGGTTATCTGTTTAACTCATTAATCAGTATGATTATGAAAAATTTAATTAGTGTATGTGAAATCATAAATCATAATTAATGTCTTGCTGGATCACACAAAGAGTTATCAAATGAAAACATGTAAACCAATTTAATAGCAACATAAGAGGGTGGGGACTTTTATCTTATTTTAAAAATTTAGCTACTCCTTAATTAAATTAAATTAAATTTAGTAAGTTATGGATATAATTATGGAGTGGAATTTTGAATATACTGCCCAACCAATTTTTTTTGTACCTATTTGGGTGGTAAGAGAATTGGGTTGTGACATTTCACTTACCATTTATATTAGGAGATTATTGATCACCGATCAAGAATATACGTCAAAGAATTTAAAATTTAAATTAAAAATATCTAATAAAAATATTTTATGATTTTCGAATATTTTACCATATAGTCTTACCATATAGTCCAATCATTATTTTGTTCTTATTTAGGGTGGTGAGAGAAAGAGTTGGTGACATTTCACTTATCATTTATATTGGAATTGGAATTTATCCGCCGTTAAAAACACATGTAAGAAAAAAATTAAAATTTGAATCGAATATTTAATTACTAGTAGCACTTTATGATCTTCAAGTATTTGATTAAAATAAATTATAAATTAAGTATTTAAATAAAATATATTAGCTAATTTAAGAGGGTAGTCTTATTTACAAGTAATATGATATAGAAAATGATAAATAACATTTTTTGACATTCTTAATATAACAAGTTGTTATTTTTGGATACCCTTTAAGAAAATTCTAACACCGTCACTGATCGAACTATTTCATTTTATTTTTTTATATATAAAAAGTGATGATATAATTCACATTATTTTACTAAAATATAAAAGCAAGAGTGTGGTTTGAAATTCAAACATCCCCCACACAAGACATCATGTCCCAAAAACATGGGGTGGGTGGAAATAATTAAATGTTATAGATATGGAAAAGACGAACTATATAAGTGGACCAAAACTAGAAAAAGATAGAAATTCTCATAAATAAAAATTTAACTATTCATAATTTTATTACATAAATTACATGTTATATATAATTTTGGGTCTTTTAGACTAACTTTATCTCATTCTCCTTATGCATAATTTGATAAAGCTATACTGTAATATCTACCAGCAACATATTTGTCTTTTATGAGAGCCAAAAATGAAAGACCAAAATGCTCCCTATTCCTTTCAATTTTTTTCTACGAATAATTATATAGAATGATAAACTAATAATATAAAATAAATATAATAGTTATCGTTTGATTTATTTGTATTTCATAGCAAATTATTTGTCAGTCCCTCTCTTCCTCATATTCTCGCTCGCCACTCTCCCTCTCTCTCTCGCTTCCTGTCCCTCGCCTCTCTCACTTTATACAATAGAATTGTATAAATTGTGTTTTCTAATTATATAAAGCGAGAGAAAATTGTATATACACATGCAAATACATATATTTTTGTCTTGCACACTTATAATTATATAATAAAAGTACTCCCCTGCCCAAGTCTCTTTTGTCTTTCTCTCTTTCTCGTTTTATACAGATTCAAATTGTATATAATTTTGCTCTTTCTCATTTTATACAATTCGATTTCAATTGTATATTCCCTACCTAGGTCTCTTTTGTCTTTCTCTCTTTCTCATTTTATACAAATTCAAATTGTATATAATCGTCCTATACACTTATAATTATACAATACAAATATTTCCCTGCCCAAGACTCTTTTGTCTTTCTCTCTTTCTCGTTTTATACAAATTCAAATTATATATATTTTCTCTTTTTCTCGTTTTATACATTTCGTTTTATACAATTCGCTTCAATTGTATATGTACATCGAATTATACATATATATGTTTGTTACGAAGTGCAATTATGCAAATTTTGCTATAACATACAAATATGAATTATGTGTTTGTTATATGTGAAAGTTACCCTTTTTTCTAAGTTAAATAGGGAAATAATCTAAGACTTAAGATGGAATTTTAAAAACTTATTTTTTTTGTGATCATAAATTAAAAATATATCAAATATATTAAAATATTCTTTAATTATATGAATTTAAACATGTAATGTGGAAAACTAAAATTAAATAATTGTTATAATTTTTTTTAAAAAAATCCTTTTTAAATGAAACAAAAAAGATATGATAAATAAACTAAAACAGATGTAACACTTTTTTTCTTTCTTATTTTGATAACTTATAATGGAGACAATATTTTTAAAAAAATGATTTTGTTTTCAAACATTTTCTAATTAATCATAATTAAATAATTCATATGATCTCATTTTATTTTTTAACCTTAAAATTTAAGTCTTATAAATTAGTGTAAACATGGATTAATAAGTTTCTTCTAACTTAAAAAATAGTCTACTTTTTTGTTATAGAAATGTCACTTTTTTTTGGTATTGTTTTGCTTATAAGCACTGTCAAGGAGGACCCTCCATGTTTAATTAATTAAAAAAATACACTGTCTTCTGGCCCAACTACTATTTAATTTACCCCTAATTCATTTATATTAAAAAAATAAAAATAAAAATATGGCAATCCTTCATCTCTACATTCTATATACAATGTTACTATAACATAATCAAACAATAAATAGTATTTTCAACAAAGATTTTTTTAAAATATATTTTGAACAAAGTTTTTTTTTAATTGTATATAAATATGAAAATGATTTATGTCTTTTTTTTTTTTTTTATTCTTTTCAGTCTTCCAATAATGATGTCTAAGTAGGTACATAGTACATATTGTTTTTTTTTCACTGCATTTTTGCATGTTTGTCCACAAAAAATATTAATTATTTCAAATTATTTTTCATTGAACTTGAAAATTAATGCTGGTCATGAAAATTTAAACAATTTTAACTTAAATTTCAAATTTGAAAAAAAATAGTTTCATACTATAATTGGTTTTCCACCTCATTTTCATAATTTCTATAAATTTTATTTTTTTACGAAAAATATAATCAAATAGACACTTTATCTTTAATTCTATTTTAAAATTTTAACTAAAATAAAAATATTTAATTTTATGATCAAACGCCTACTAAATATCTCGAGGTGATAAATTCATAGCCATGGAAAAATGGCCTAGCAGCTATATGGTAAAAGGTGGAGTTTTTAATTTTTATGCTCATTCTTTTTTGTTTTATCATGAAAAAAATATAGTAAAACAGATTATACTGATCTGTTTTTTCTTTAATCAAAGATTTTGATTTTGAATCATATGTATGAATCTTGCATTAAAAATATAATTGGCGATAATAGCTTTTTATTAGCTTGAATATTATTTTTACCTAAAAGATATACGTTTGGGAAGCATTACCTTAAATAAATTTTACTCAATACACATTTAAATTACTTGAACTTTAATATGAATAAAAAAAATATAACAAAATTTAAGATCACGCTTAATCATGAATTTTTTTCACCTGTTTTTTAGGTTGAACTCAAAAAATCATGTTTGACCATACATTTATGAAACTCAACTTGAAGTTAAATATTGAAATTTTCAAGAATTTGAAAAAACCCTCAACCCTTTTCATTCTAAATTGCTTATAATTTTTTTTTATAAACAACCCCAAATTATATTTACGGTAAAGGGCTAAAATATCCTTAAAGTATTGGAAATGGTACAAAATTACCCTCCATCCACCTATTGGCTCCAAAATGCCCTTATCATCTACCTATTGGCTCCAAAATACCCTTGTCATCCACCTTTGTGTTCAAAATTGACCACTTATTTAACTTTTTTAAAATTAAACTATTTATTTTTTTTTAAAAATATTTGGCGCTCAACTATTGGTTATAATTTAATTCATTAATATAATTTATAAATCAACCCACTACCCACTCGATATTAACTAAACCCCACATATTAATAAATTAATTATAATATTAAAATTTTAATAAACACTACTAAAACACGACGAAATTATAGATTCATGAAAATGACATCCAAAATTATTTGAGTCTAAATCAAAGCCCCAATTAAATTTAGGTTGAGCCCCTTATTTAGGAAGACACTTTCAATAGGATTCTATTTCAATCTTGAATTCGAAATTTATGATTAAAGGTACAGATGTAATACATTTCAAATTAATTCATGTACTTTTTTAAATATAATTTTAAAAATATTTATGGTTTGTTTTAAAACCTTTAACATATTATTTTTTTAAAAGATTATCTATGAAGTAACATCACATAATTGAGACGAAAGAATAATTAAGATGAACATAGTCAGACTTTTAAGTTTATCGTTAATTTTTATTTAGACACTTGAATGTATGATAATTTACTTCTATAGATATTTTCGCCTCAAATTTTTAAAAATTTTCATTGAAGGTAGCTTTCTTGTTGTTGCATTAGTAATATGACGGGTTTATTAATTTGGTGGGATTTAATTAGTAATGGGTGGGTAGTCGATTGATTTAAAAATTATACTAATAAGTTAAATTATAACAAATAGTTGAGTGTCATGTATTTTAAAAAATATTCAAATAGTTTAAATTTAAGACCGTTAAAAAAATGGTGAATTTTGAACCCAAAGGTGGATGACAAGGGTATTTTGGAGCAAATAGGTTGTTGGGAAGGGTATTTTGGAGCCAATAGGTGGATGGAGGGTAATATTGTACCATTTTTAATACTTTGAGGGTATTTTAGGCCCTTTTCCGTTATATTTATATTTATGATCAACCAATCAAGATTGTAATTGAGTGATAAATATTCTTTCGTTTTTAATTAAAAAGTCTCAATTTCTTACCCGTTTATATATGAAATGACCTTTATTAACAAGTATTTTATTCTTAATATAAAACTTTTTAACTCAATAATTAAATATAATACTAATATAAAATATTTTTTATTTTACGATAAAACATGACCAAACGGCTTTGACGTGGGTTGAATCAAGCCAAAACAAATTGAAGTCAATTCACCACATTTCACGATCCACATACCACCTTGTTCTTTTCCACTTCCTTTTCCCCGCCGCTCTCTCTGTACATTTTTTTTTTCACTTCTCTGAATCTGCATTTGCACTTAAATTTCTCATTTTTTTACTCCCATTTTCTCCCATTTCCTCTAGCAGAACAATCTTTATCAATTCTTCTATTGAACTGTCTGTTTTTGTCACCAAAACTATCTTTGAACTCAAGTCTTCCTGTTTTGCTACTACTATTTTCTAGTTATAAGTAGGTTTGTTTCAACTTCTCTCTCTTAATTTCAACTTTTCCATACTTGGGGTTGTGACATTTGGTACAATCTTGGATTCATCCTCAAGCTTACTCTCATTTTGTTACTAAAAACAAAATCAAGAACTCATTTTTCTGTTTCTTGATTGACCCATTTCTCCAACTTCTGTTATTTTTAAGTAATTCTAATGATGGCTTCTTTCAGTTTTGGGTTTTTGTAAAAAGAATTGTTCTTTTTTGGTTGTTTATGGGGAATGACTACAAGAAGAGGAAAAATGAGAAATTGGGTTTTAATTGGAGTTCTAGTGACTGTTGGGCTGGTTTTTCTGAAATGTGATGCTTTTCCAGCTAATGAAGGTATATGCTAATCAATTTCATAAACTTGTTATGTTGCTTAGATCTTGATTTGATTGGTTTGTGAAGTTTAATTTGTGATTTAGGACAATGTAGGGAGTTATATGATGTTGTTTTGTAAATTAGTGATGGGTATTGTAAGTGGCAGAATGGTCTTGCTTACCTGATCCATTAAGATTCAGTCGTTTGTTGTTGTGAGTAGTAGCACGAAAAAAATAAAGTATATGTCGTTTATAAATACGTGATTGAGTATTGTAAGTTGCAGAGTGGTTTTGCTTTTCTGATCCAATGAGATTTAGCCAATTGTTGCTTTGAGTAGTAGAAAGAAAAAAAAGTTATATGATGATGTTTATAAATATGTGATGTGATGTTGCAAGTGGTAGAGTGTCCTTGTTGCCCCGATCCATTAAGATTCAACCATTTGTCATTTTGATTCGTAGAAAGAAAAGAAAAAGTTATATGATGTTGTTTGGTAAAGATCCTGGCTTTTTTTGTGCTGAGATACTGTATTGATGAAATGCTAATGCAAACTAGTTGGTAGTTGATACTTCATAACTGATATCAGTATTCTGATTTGGGAGTAATTTGGTTTTGCACAGTTCATGCTCTAAATAACTTCAGGGAAGCTATATATGAAGATCCACATCTGGTATTTTCAAATTGGAATGCCGTAGATTCAGATCCTTGTGGATGGTCCGGAATTTTTTGCTCAACGGCACGAGATCATGTCATAAAAATGTGAGAAAAGTGCCTTCTGCATATGGCGTTTTCGTTTTCGTTCTATCTGTTTGTTTGACTGATTTTTCTCAATTTGATGCGACTTATTTCATTACTTTTCGATACATGTTAGTAGCACAACTGAGCCTTTACTAATGCGTTTCCTATGTAATTTTGCAGTAACATTTCTGGTGCTTCTTTGAAGGGTTTTATTTCGCCGAATTTGCATTTGATTTCTTATTTGGAAGAACTGTAAGCTATTACTTCCATGAAAAACTTATACATGCAACTCCTGTGCGTAAAAGAATTGCTAAAAGCTTAATGCTATGTATTGGTGATGTGCAGGCTATTGCATGGAAATGTACTGATTGGTACAATACCGAAGGAGATTGGCTTGTTGAAAAATTTAAAGGTCTTGGATTTGGGTTCTAACCAGCTTGCAGGACCAATTCCTCTCGAGCTTGGCAATTTGTCAAACATTATAAAGATGTTAGTGCAATTTGAGTGTTCGTTGTTGTATGTGTATTTTTCTTTTTGACTTCCATGAAGCTTCCTTATCTCATCTAGTTTTGTTATGTCTCTGCAGAAACCTTCAATCCAATGGATTAACAGGTAAATTGCCCTCTGAGCTTGGTAAATTGATATACCTTCAGGAACTTCGTCTGGACAGAAATAAGCTCAAAGGACCACTGCCTGCCAGTAATGGCTCAAATTTTACATCCAGTGCTTATGGGATGTAAGTCGAATATGGACAGTGCTATTTCTTCAATTCTATGCATTTTTAATCTTTGGATTTGCTGTTCTGTAGGTTTTACAGTATCACGTTGGTATAAGATTTATTGTTGCAATGCTTTACAGACGCGGTTCACTAGATTTTTCAATTTTGTACACTATGAAGCTGCCTTTTTTTGTCTTTTTGGGGGAGGGGGTGGATATCTGCAGCTTGAAATCTTTTTTTTAAGCCGTTAACTATACCCTTACTAATTGATTCTCTCTAAAATGTAATGTTGCCAGGACTTAATTGCATTATACATTTGAAATTTCTGGAATATTTGAAGCTTGATTAAATTTGTTTATCTTTTTAATCTTCTAACAAGCCCATAGTATCTCAATTAGCATATGATTTGCTGCAACATTTTTGGCTGCAGTTTGTCTGGGTATTTACAGAGTCTTAAAATTGAAAGATTATGGCTAATGTTTAATCTTTCTTTTGTCTTGATTGATAGTGCTAGACTTCTGTTGACATGTATGTCTTTTGTACTTGAACTTAGTTTAATTCATTTGTTGTTCTCCTAGAAACTTCACAATTACTTAGTGTAATGAAATCTTAAAGAGTTCAACATGTATATTCAAAAGCCATCACTAACGTAATCGGCAATATTCTGAATAGTTTTCTGGAAAAATCAGTAAAAGCCTCCTATGCTTGCTTGAACTTGTAATTGTTCTACATAGATCCCTTTAAGTTTTAACTCACAGTTGGTTTCTTAGTAATCATCTTTTATTTTTGCTTAGGAATGCCTCTGGTGCCAAACCTACTGGTCTTTGTCGTTTATCTCAACTGAGAGTTGCTGATTTCTCCTTCAACTTCTTCTTTGGTAGCATACCGAAGTGTCTGGATTACCTTTCAAGGTATAGTTCTTAATTCTGACCCACAAGCAATTTTTATACTCTTTATTTCAATTTCTGAGTGCCTATTATTTTGTTCTTTCTATAGAACTAGCTTTCAAGGAAATTGCCTTCAAGCAAAAGATTCCAGGCAGCGTTCTACTGCTTTATGTGGTATGTGTAATCTGCTAGACAACTCTTATACTTTAGCAGAATCATTAACCAAGCTTTTGAATCTTTTATGCATACATTAGTGTGCGAAAATGCAAGCTGGTCATGCGTACTTTAGATTGTATATCCTAAAGGGGCTTCTGCAAATAAGTTTGCCCATTTCACTAACAGTCGCAGTTGAACAGATCAACTTTGAAATAATTGAATTGATTGTTGTAACTTTTGCATCATAGGAGGCACTCCACCTGCCAAAAGCAATCCAGCACAGAGCAATAATAAGCACCGGACTGTTGAAGGAAGAGCCAAACATAAGTCTGCTTCAAAACCTACCTGGCTTTTTGTGTTAGAACTGGTAACTGGAGTTATTGCAGGTTCTCTCTTCCTTGTGGCTATTCTGGCTGCCATTCAGAAGTGCAAGAACAGATCTTCAATTATCATCCCTTGGAAGAAATCAGCAAGTATGAAAGACCATTTGAAAGACCATATGGAAGTTTATGTAGGTGAGTACCATGCAATTTCAGTTAAGAATTGCCTTTAAACAGTTGTATTACTTGATTCTTTATTGACTTAGGCAAAATGGTTTCCTTGGAAAACATTTTCCAGAAAATAAGTGGATTTCTTATTTTCTTGTGTTCGGTACATAAGTAAACAACATCACCCTAATAAGATTTGTATATAATCTAGACAAAAACTATGGCAGGTGGGGTAGGGGTCCTGGGTGATGGCGATGGGGCTTACGGAGTGGGGCGTGAGGATGAGGTATGTTGGAGGGTAGGGAGGACACAATTGATGTGACATACCACTTGTGGAACTCGTTTTTACTACCTCCATACTGAACACACCTTTAATTCTTTCTCATATAGGATCTGATTCTTCGATTTAGTACGAACGAATAATGTTTCTGTTTACTTCAGTTATCTTTACTATTATTGTTGTTAATAGGCAAACTAACTTGTCCTCATTCACATTTATGTCCTCCAATTTTGAGTGTGCACAAATAGACACCTAAACTTGTGTAAAGTTGAACAAATAAACACACGTCCTAAGTGACATCCTACATGACAATTTGCATCCTACGTGGTGTCTTATGTGTATTATGCCACATTGGACTCATGTGCCTACTTGTTCAACTTTATACAAGTTTAAGTGTTTGCTTGTGCATCCAAAGTTAAATGACGTAAATATGAAATGAGGCCAAGTTAAAGGGCATATTAATGTATTATGCCTTCTTTTCTATGATATTTTCACAATAGCTTCTTTATTCTTGTATTTTTCAAAACCTGTTTTGGAAAACATTTTTCTTGAACCGAGGGTCTGTCGGAAACAATTTTTCTACCTCCACAAAGGTAGGTTTAATGTCTGCATACACATCACCCTCCCCCGACCCCACTTGTGAGATCACACAGACTATACAATCACAAGTTCAGAAGCATTAATTGTAATTTGAATTTCTGTTGGTAACAAATGTTTCTTTGTCAGATACTGAGATGCTAAAGGACGTTGTAAGATATAGCAGACAAGAACTTGAGGTAGCTTGTGAAGATTTCAGCAACATTATTGGATCCTCACCAGACAGCTTGGTCTATAAAGGAACTGTGAAAGGCGGACCTGAATTAGCTGTAATTTCCATTTGTGTCAAAGAAGAGCAGTGGAACACCTATCTAGAGGTTTATTTTCAGAAAGAGGTGAAGCCTGTTCTCTCCTTAAAATACATGGCTACTGCTGAGCTCTGTCCGCAATAAAAATTTCATCTTTGCTGCAATACTCTAACTTTTATGGCTTACAAACTCAGGTAGCAGAATTGGCCAGAATAAATCACGAGAACACTGCAAAACTTCTAGGTTACTGCAGAGAGAGCAGTCCCTTCACAAGGATGTTGGTGTTCGAGTATGCATCTAACGGGACTTTATATGAACACCTCCATTGTGAGTGGGAAAAACTATTTTTTTACACATTTGCTTACTTGTATGTTTTAGAGGCTGAAATCCAAATTATTTGAACTTATCACAGATGGAGAAGGATGCCAACTTTCTTGGACGCGGCGAATGAAAATAGTTATTGGCATCGCTAAAGGACTGAAATATCTCCATTCAGAACTTGATCCTCCATTCACTATATCAGAACTGAATTCAAATGCTGTATATCTCACAGAAGATTTTTCTCCGAAGGTAAGCGAAAGAATTCTGTATCACTGCTGCAAAACCAATTCGCTGTTAAAACTTTCTGGTTAGTCTTGCTGTCAATTATGCTCATCCATAAGACAATTTTAGTTTACTCTCCACGGTTTCTGCTCGTTTTATCTTTGAACTCGCCGAGTTTCCTTTCAAACAACTTGGGCTTACATTTTTCCATTTTTTTCCCTTCAAGCTCAACCCTTCGTGCAATAAAAAGCTGATTTTCCATACCCTTTTCTCTCAAAGTTTAATTCATCTGGTGCAGCTTGTTGATTTTGAAAGTTGGAAAACAACATTTGCCAGATCAGAAAAGAACTCTGGTGCTATCAGCAGTGAAGGAACAATGTGTGTCCTTCCAAATTCTCTACAGAGCCGTCATCTTGACATGCAGGGTAACATCTATGCATTTGGAGTACTACTGCTCGAAATAATCAGCGGAAGACCTCCATATTGCAAAGACAAAGGGTGCTTAGTAGATTGGGTAAGCATTTTTTTCCATGTTAGAAGTTTTTTGTATATGATAAAACACTCTATGTAGAACGCAGACTCGTGCTTTATGGAATCTCAAGTTGACTTTGATATGACAGGCCAAAGAATTCCTTGAATTGCCAGAGGTATTGCCATATGTTGTAGATCCCGAGTTGAAACATTTCAGATACGAAGACCTTAAGGTGATTTCTGAAGTGGTCAATCTATGTATCTGCCCAAATTCGAGTAGCATGACTTCGATGAAAGATTTGTGTGCTATGCTGGAGACCGATATTGACACATCCATAACTGCAGAGCTCAAGGCATCGTCTTTAGCATGGGCTGAGCTTGCACTCTCATCCTAACCGCCAAAGCTAACCGTATACATACATACATATATCATAGGTGTTTAATTGTCTAGTACATTTTCAATCCCTTTGATCCATTCTCCTTTCTAATATTTTGGAGTAATGGTAAGTTCATGCAAAGTTTGCATGCTGGTAGAAAGTATCATGTAGAGTTCAAAAGTTGCTAGTTTTGATCCTTTGTATACATACTGGAACTACAATGACTTGAGTGTTAAATAGTGAATGAAAGTCCATTTAGCAATTGTCCTTTTTCTTGGTTATGGAAACACAAGTTATAATGTCATTACTCAAAGAAATTTCGAACGTATGAATTATATATCAAAAGACTTGAAACATTGAGAAGATTTCATATTTAAAATTTAGGATTGTTTAGAGGTGATTTCGAATTGATGGAGATTGAATCATGATTCTATATTTCATGTATAATCAGTGTATCTGTTAAACTATATTAAGCTTTTTGAGTATTTATTATGATTTTAGACTATTTTTTTAAGTAAATAAAACATGATTATAGTTTTTGTTAACTAATTACTTTATTATATATATTTGAAAGTAGAGTCCGGAGTTAAAAGGGCAAAAACAATTGCCAACATTTTTAAAAGGACACATTAATTAATTTTTTAAATCAAAAGGGAAAAATCGATATGTTACTCCGTTGAAATTAAAAATAGCTGTCTGAGCAACGATTTTCTCCAAAAAGTTTTTTTCTGCTAATATCGTTGCCATAGCAGCATTTTTGCAGATTGTTTTTTAAATTTTGTTTTCATGAAAATCGTTGCTTTTGATGGCTTTTTATTGAACTTTTTCTTTGAAATCGCTTCCAAGGGAGGCGTTTTACTCATTTTTTTTAAAAGGCAGTGTTTTACTTTTAAAAAAAACAAAAAGATTTGCATTTACTTTTAAATTTTTTAATTTAATAAAAAGCTGCCAAAGCAGCGATTTTCATGATAAAAAAGTAGAAAAAATTCTATGATGCTATGACAGTTATATTAGGTGAAAAAGGATTTTTTTTTTAGAAAATAGTTGTTTGGACAGTAATTTTTAATTTAAACGGAGTAAATAATATTTATATTTGTCAGAGGAAAATCGCTTTGATAATAACGCTTTTGCCTTTTTGGTTTTAAGAAAAATATGATGTGCCCTTTTAAAAATATTGATTCTTTTTTTTTAAATACTCTCAAAATTTAGTGGGAAATTAAATCCTATTCCTAAATAAAGTAGGAGAAACAAATAAAATAGGAATATCCATCTCTATATATACTCTGTTCCTTCAAAAAATAATTATTTTTTAAAGAAAATCTAAAATTATTCTATCTTCCTTTCAATAAGTATTCAAAATCTCAAAATTGTTTGTGTTTGAACAATGAGTTACCCTGAATCTTTTATATATAATCTGCAATCATTGCACTATATTCATACTAGGCTATTCCCCTATGATCAAGTGGCTTATACGAAGGAGAAAGAAGACGATGCTATATTATTGAACTATTTTAAAATAAGAACTCATCGTGTAGCTGCGTCTAAAGATGAAGTAAAAAATCTCGAAGAGAATTTTGCGATATGTCAAGCAAAATTTAAGCATGAAGAGTCCATTGGGACACTTGGGTGTGGACATGAATATCATACCGACTGCATCAAACAATGGTTGCTGAGGAAGAAAGATTGTCCCGTGTGTCGAGCTTCTGTTTTACCCTGATATGCATAGTACTCAAAATTATTTTATTATGAGATTCGTTTTAATAAACTTAGTAGACATTAATTGGACTATAATGAGGACATAAATTACCTGTTAAATAGCGCCTCTATTTATAAAAAAACTTAATTATATTCTCCAGATGATTCTCAAGCAGCAATTGAACTGCTGATTGATGATCAAGAGGAGGATGCGATATTAATCGGGTATTTTAAAACAAGAATTTATCGTGTTGCTAAAGCAGTAAATAATTTGACAGAAGCTAAAGAGAGTTGTGCCACATGTCAAGCGGAATTCGAGCATGAAGAGTTCATTGGGATTTTTGGGTGCGGACACGAATATCATACACGTCGTATCAAACAATGATTGCTGAGGAATTTTTTTTTCCATGTGTCGAGCTTCTATTTTACCCTGAAAACATATCATATAGAAAATGTTTTATTATAATTTTCTGTTGTCTTAAACTTAATAAGACAGTTAATTATTCTCAAGTAGTAAATATAACTAACTATATATTTTTGATAATTACAAAAACAATTTATTTCCTATCCTAAAAACTGTTAAGAGACCATTTACATTTAGTTTATTCTTGTATTTCTTATAATGTTGGCAACTGAAAGTATGGATTATTACAAATTGGAATTCACAAGCTTTAACATTAACATATTTTGACTAATTATTCCTAATATATATTTGGTATTTGGTATGATTAAATGCATGACTAAAAATCTTTAACACATTCCTTTTAATAAGAGAGAAAAATAATGAGTTTGATAAGGTATAAAACAAGTTCACATGATATAAATGCTTTTGAATTCGACGATGATGTAGCCCAATGTACAAACTCGTGAATTCTATGTGGTTAAAGATAAAAATACAAAGCAAGGGCTTGAATTGTGGCAGATATTATCAAGCCAAGAGACAAATCTGTTAGGTTATTGGGTCAAAGCAGACAATACATGTTATGTGCTTGGGTTGTGACATTTTTACATGAGAATTGTCTAGGAAAATCTGATTAAAGAGTAAGTAATTAACGAGAAGTAGAACTTTTGCTACTCATAAATTTACGACGAAAATAACCTATCTCTAAAATTTTCTCTTTTTCATCTACAAGTCCTATTTTATAAAAAAAAGAAAAAAATTGTTAAAGAATTAGCACTATATATGATGTAACTCATGATCATCTTAAGTGGGAGAAATACACTTTATTTATTTTCTATGTCAATTAAATGCGTAACTACCGATATTCATCAAAATTATTTATCTTCTTTATAGGGTTTCATATAAATAAATTTTCTTATTTATAATTTTCATTAAGGAAGTTTGAAATCTAAAGAAGTAAACACATTAAGAAAGTTTTACATCAATTATATATATATATAAAAACAATAATTTAACTATAATTTTTCGCTCAGGAATTCATAAGTGTAATTAATCCAAAAATAATACTTATGTAAATCTCTTTATAATCATGAAATCTATTTTTTTTTTTTTGGCTTTTCATAATAAAGGAAATTAACAAATTGTTCACATTGAGTCTATTTAAAATCTGAATTTTTTATAATATGGGTGATTTTGAAATAAATGTTTTTAAAATAGGAATAAATATTTGTTTTTTGAAACTTAAGGACCCAAATCGACATTTACTCTTCTTTTACGTTTCTCCCTCATCGAGCTCAGAGAGAAGCTTTCAGGAGAATAAGAATTGTAGCGAAGCAATAGAGTTCGTCCCTTCGGGGACATCCGATAAAATTGGAACGATACAGAGAAGATTAGCATGGCCCCTGCACAAGGATGACACGCACAAATCGAGAAATGGTCCAAATTTTTTTGCCGGTCGTCGGCGCTGATGCTCCGGTCAGTCTCTGTTATTTTGCCGTTCGTCGGCGGCGCGTAAGCTATTCGGAGATTCAATAAGTATATAGTGATTCTGTGCGCTGCTGCTCTGGTCAGTCTCTGTTATTTTGCCGTTCGTCGGCGGCGCGTAAGCTATTCGGAGATTCAATAAGTATATAGTGATTCTGTTTTACTTCCTTGGTTTAGACTTAATTTGCATCTGTAGTTTTTATCAGAATCCCCAAATTCATGTTTTTGCTAATTAGGTTTAGCCATGTGATTGACTAAGTTTTTTGTTTGTAATTCTCTTGTAGTTGCAATCATTTTGGTTTAGATGTTGAATCGAGCACCGGTCCGAACAAATAACTCAGCCTTCATTGCTATGAGTGCTGATGAGGTGATTCATTGTTTAATCTTTCATTAATAATCAATATGTATCTTTACGATTTGATCTGTTACCTAAAAGTAGTGGAGGTAAGGATTAGGTTAAAAGGTTAGTAGGCAACAGAGTGTTGTCGCACTTCCTTTCCTTTTCTTCTATGTCTATTAGTATTAGTTGCTTTCATTTGATTTGTATCTTGCTGTTTTGCCTGACATATTTTCTTGCGACCATGCTTCAATGTATGTTTTCTTTTCTGTCGAAACGAGGGTCTATCGTAATCAACCTCTCTACCCCACAAAGGTAAGGATAAGGTCTTGTACATCCCCTATCCTCCCGGACCTCACTTGTGGGATTATATTGAGTATGTTGTTGTTGAACGGATTCGTTGTAGACTTGTAGTAAATGATGGTGTGTAAAATTTGATTGTGTCATTGGATTGAATATGTTCTTAAATCTTATTGCTATTTCCTTTTTTTTCTTGGTAAGTAAAATATTTCATTACCAAATGAACATTACAGATCAGTAACACAAGCAAACTGGACAGCTCCCAGTTTTGCAGCAACTTTCAATCTCTACTATCTTTACAACCAGTTCCTTGCTACAATATCACTATCACAGGGTAGAAATTCAGAGTTTACAATACATAGCTTAGTCTTCCTGCTATTAATGCCTTCCTGGATGCATCTACCCTTCCTGTCCATAGAGATGTCCTACATAATATTTCAATAAATTTTCGTACTGCTGATTCTAACAAACTACAAAGTGGAAATAGTAGGTATCAAGTATACTGGTAGTGTTATGGCCCCTTATCAAAACGTCATGTTCTTTTATCATATTGCAATTACAGGGAAGTTGGAATTTTATATTCATATTCTCATTAGCGTACTTAGCGAACTTGATAATGTAGGATACAATCACTAGATTTTTACTAGCAGGAGTTGGCAATGTTGATTTGAGGAGGAAAACTAAATATATGATTGATTCAAGTATGTTTTCAACTTTTTGTTCTCTCTAATGTTGAGATTTCATAGCTGAAAAAATTACGGAAGAAAGAAAATTGAGGTTGCTTGATTAGGGTTGTTAAGTCCTTGTGAGGTGATGGAGCTTTTACATTTTGTATCACTCTAATTTGTTTTTTTAAGAACGAATGTAATGTATATTTCCGTTTCTTATGGTTCAGATATATCAGTGAAGCAGATTGGAGATGCTTTTATAGAATTCACCACAAGAGAGGACATTGCTATACTGTTAATCAGCCAATATGTGAGTTTTTATTCTATTTTGCCTCTTGTTTATGGCAGCAGCCGTAACATCATTTCGACTGCTGGTTTTAACTTTTACATGGAGAATGTAGAATAATTAGCATGTTAGTGCTGAATGGAGGTAAGACAGTGTAGCTATGAACATGTGAAGTTGCTCATCACAGGGAAAAATTTAACTGTCCTAGGCCCAAAGGTAGCTTGACGTGAGAAACCTGATTGAGAAGCGGAAAATAAATTTAATCAGAGTTTGATATAGGAAGCTAGGCGTCGTAAAAAGAACTTTCATGTGACAGTTCCACCACTTGCCTGGTTTACTTGTATTTGCTAAGTCAACCTTGAATGGTGTGTGGCCCTCGAAGGGGAGCCTCGGAGCAACAATAAAGCCGTCTCTGTGTGACCTATAAGTCATGGGTTCGAGCTGTGGAAGCAGCCATTAATGCTTGCATTAGAGTAGGCTATCTATATCACACCCCTTCCCCTTGGGGTGCGCCCTTACTTGGACCCTGCCAATGCGGGAGGCTTTGAGCACCAGGCTGCCTTTTACCTTGAATGGCGTCTAAATAGCAAAGTTGAGGAGTCATTGCCATATAATGCCAACTTCTATGACTGCAAAGAGGAGGACCGTTTGTCTAAAATGACTCTGTCCTCCGCATACAAAAATCAATGCTTCGTTATGTCTTCTGGGGAACTAACTGCTCCTCTTTTGCCTCTACTTGTAGTTGCTCTAATAAAGATCGAATAAAAGCTTCTCCCAATTTGCATCAAACTTATAGCTAATATGTCCACTGTTTTTCATATTCAGGTGATGGGAGTGTATATAGAAGGACAGAAAATGTAGTGTGTGCTTATTGATATAATGAGTCAAGATTTGGGTTGGTGTTGCGTCAATGTATTAAAGTCTTAAAGGTAAACTTACACAATGATTTTGTTATTCAAATATTAAGAAACAAAAGCCATAACATGAGCCATTGAAGAATTCTTGGTGACATTACTATCATTTTTCTTTTATATATATATATATTTACTAACAATTTAAATATCCTCTATTTTACAATAAAAATAATATATTAGTGGGAAATTAATTATGTTCCCTTTACTTCTCTTTACCTTCCCATTCCTAAAGAAACTAGGTGAAATAACAAAATAGGAAACTTTTTGTTTCCGCCTTAAGTTTCCAAAACAAAGCATAAATAGGAAATTAAATCCTTAAATAGTAGGAGAAGTAAATAAAATAGGAAATAAAACCCTTAAATCGTAGGAGAAGTAAATAATTAAGTTTCCAAAAAACAAACTAGGAATATCCATCTATATATATACTCTGTTCTTCACCCTTATACTCTATTCCTTCAAAAAAAAAATCAAAAAATCGTAGTTAGAAAATCTGGTGTTGAACAATGAGTAACTCACAACGTAGAGTTGGACATAGGAGTAGGCCATCTCCCTATGATCGTTCTTCCAGTAGAAGACAACACGATCATCCCCTCGTTTCTGAATTACAAGTTACAATTACTCCACACAGTCGCGAAATTACAATTGTTTATGTCAGTAGTCGTGATTTAGTGGAAAGGGCCGCAAGGCAGCAGTATGCAGACTATTTCAATGGCGGATCATCACAAAATTCTTCAGATGATGAACTACTTGAACTACTGTTTGATGATGAACTACTGTTTGTTGATCAAGAGGCTAATACGGAGGAGATAGAGGACGATGCTACATTATTGGGCTATTTTAAAACAAGATTTCATCGTGTTGATGATGGTGTAAGTAATCCCACAGAAGCTGAAGAAATTTGTGCCATATGTCAAGCAGGATTTGAGCATGAAGAGTCCATTGGGACACTTGGGTGTGGACACGAATATCATACAAGTTGCATCAAACAATGGTTGTTGAGGAAAAAAAATTGTCCCATGTGTCGAGTTTCTGTTTTGCCCTAAAATACATAGCATATAGAGACCTGTTTTATTATGAAATTCTGTCACATTGATCTCAAGTTATGGATGTAACGTACTATACATTTTTTATATATACAAGAATAATTTGTTTCATATCCTAAATTTTGTTAAATGAACACGAATTATCAAATCATATATATTTAGTCTAATCATGTAGACACTCTAATCTATCTCTTCTATATATATATATATATATATATATATATATTTATTAGTAATGTGATATATTGTTGTATTTGTTATAATGTTGGTCAATTAGTTTATTTCGGTTGATTGTTCAGTAAAATATTTCCAAATTCTCACCATTCACAATTGGACAATACACATGCCTCTAAGTACTCTGTTCCATAGATTTTCTTAATCGTTACATGTCATACAATTATACTAATGATTTTTTAAAGAAAATACACGTTCACATGGTACGCGTGTTTTTGGGCTCGACGATGGTGTAGCCCAAGGTACAAACTCGTGAGTTCTATGTGCTCAAAGTTAAAAATACAAACCATAGGCTTGGGTCGTGGCAGATATTGTCGCGCTGAAGAGATAGATCGGTTAGGTTGTTGGGTTAAAGCCGATAATACATGTCATGTGATTGGATCGTAACATCTTTACATTAGAGAATTGTCTAGATAAATATGACTAAAGAATTAGTAATTAATCAGAAATAAAACTTTTGCTACTCATAAATTTACAAATGAAAATGACCTATCTCTAAAATCTCATCCTTTTCATTTACAAGTTCTATTTTACAACAACAAAAAAAAAATAAAAAAATTTGAAGAATTTGCACTATATATGATGCAACTCATCATGATCTTTTTAAGGGGGAGAAATACAAATTATTTATTTTCTATGTCAATTAAATGCGTGACTAAAGATATTCAACAAAATTATTTATCTTTTCTTATAGAGTTTCATAATAAATAAATTTTCTCATTTATAATTTTCATTAAAAAGATTTAAAATCTAATGAAATAAACATATGAAGGAAAGTCCACATCAATTATATATACATAAAAATAATAATTTAACTACATATAGATAATTATTCTCACAGAAGGTTCGAATGAACCCTTACTATATTTTTCTTTTATGTATATATTTTTTACTAATAATTTAAATACCTTCTATTTACAAAAAAAAATAAATTAGTGGGAAATTAATTATGTTCCCTCTATTTTTCTTTACCTTAACTTAAATCCTATTTCTTAAAGAAACTAGGAGGATATATAAAATACTAGGAAATTTTTTTTCCCGCCT
Organism: Solanum lycopersicoides; assembly: GCA_022817965.1. Lineage (NCBI taxonomy): Eukaryota > Viridiplantae > Streptophyta > Magnoliopsida > Solanales > Solanaceae > Solanum > Solanum lycopersicoides. The sequence continues at coordinate 92,694,283 of CM040629.1, read as the reverse complement.
GAAGTTTCCAAAACAAAATAGGAAATTAAATCATAGAAGAAATACATAAAATAGGAAACAATTAAGTTTCCATAAAAATAAAAAAAGTATGAATACCCAACTCTGTATATACTCTGTTCTTCATCTTCATACTCTGTTTTTTCAACAACAAAAAAAAAATCATAGTTAGTAAATCTAGTGTTGAACAATGAGTAACTCGCAATTTATGTTTGCGAATTCGTGTAGAATTGGAAGTAGAAGTAGACAATCTCCCTTCGTTTTGGGATTACAAGCCACAATTACCCTTCGTGATTTAGTGGAAAGGGCCTTAAGGCAGCAGAATGTACAACACAATTTCAATGGCGGATCATCACCAATTTCTTCAGATGATTCTCAATCAGAAAGTGAACTATTTGATGATCAAGAGGTTAATACGGAGGAGAAAGAGGACGATGCTATATTATTAAGTTATTTTAAAACAAGAATTCATCGTGTTGCTGATGGAGTAAATAATCAAATAGAAAGTAAAGAGATTTGTGCCATATGTCAAGTGGAATTTGAGCATGAAGAGTCCATTGGGACACTCGGGTGTGAGCACGAATATCATACAGGTTGCATCAAACAATGGTTGTTGAGAAAAAAAAAATTGTCCCATGTGTCGAGCTTCTGTTTTGCCCAGCAATACATAGCGTATAGAGATTGTTTAATTATGAAAATCCGTTGTATTGAAGTTTTTGATGTAACACACTATACATCTTTGATATATACAAAGAGCAATTTGTTTATGTAGACACTAGTAATGTGATATATTGATATCAGCTTGTATCTCGATTAGTTTATTTTCGGTTGATTGTCCTATATTTCAATTTGTTTATGTAGAAACTAGTAATGTGATATATTAATATCAGCTTGTATCTCGATTAGTTTATTTTCGGTTGATTGTCCTATATTTAGTTTATGTAGACAGTAATATTTATTGTAACAACTAAATTTCATCCCTAACTGATTAGTATTAGATGTATAGATTCTTTAGCATCCATTTGTGTTAGCTTCAAGAGGTTGTTAATATTTGGGCATTCTGTGTCATACTTTTTACATTGCATCGATACAAGTATCAAAGTAACATTTCAAACAACACGAGGAATAGAACAAGATATTGAAATAACTATGTTCCCCAAAAATTAGATATTTAGATAATTGAATTTAGCTTTTACAGTGCTCTAAAGATGTCACGATCCAAGCTCATGACATCTGTTGTCCGCTTCGACCAAACAACCTAATGGTTTTGTCTCTTGGGCTTGATAATATATGTGACGACAGAAAATCTAAGCTCATGGTAGAGGATGTGTTCGTTGATCTTACATCCAGATTAACATCATCAGTAGCATCATAGTGCAAATTTTGTAGAATAGTAGGCTTGTAAATGAGAAAGAAAAAATTCATTGTATAGTTCAAAAATACAAAAGTCCAGATTTCTGGATAATCAACGGAAAATAAGCTAATTGACAAACATTATAAGAAATACAAGCATAAGCTAAATGTCGATGATAAGGTAATTCGTGGTGTCTTAACAATATTAGGATAGGAAACAAATTGTTCTTGTATTTATCAAAAAAATATAGTGCGTTACATCCACTACTTGAGAATAACTGTCTTACTAAGTTTAATACAACGATATTTCATAATAAAACAATCTCTATATGCTATGTTTTAGGGGCAAAACAGAAGCTCGACACATGGGACAATCTTTCTTCCTCAGCAACCATTGTTTGATGCAGGTTGTATGGTATTCGTGTCCACACCCAAGTGTCCCAATGGACTCTTCATGCTCAAATTCCGCTTGACATATGGCACAAGTTTCTTCAGTTTCTGTGGTACTGTTTACACCATCAGCAACACGATGAATTCTTGTTTTAAAATACCCCAATAATATAGCATCGTCCTCTTTCTCCTTCGTAGAAGCCTCTTGATCATCAAACAATTCACTCTCTTGATCATCAAACAGAAGTTCATCATCAAAATCATCTGAAGAATTTGGTGATGATCCGCCATTGATATAGTCTGGTACATGCTGCTGCCTTAATGCCCTTTCCACTAAATCACGACTACTGACGTTAATAATTGTAATTTCGTCACTGTGCGAATTAATTGTGGCTTGTAATCCCAAAACGAAAGGATGATCGTTTTGTCTTCTTCTTGAAGAACGACCGTAGGGGGATCGCCTACTTCTACTTCCAATCCTACGCGAATTCACAAACATAAATTGAGAGCTACTCATTGTTCAACACTAGATTTCCTAACTACGACTTGTTTTTTGAAGAAACAGAATATGAAGGTGAAGAACAGAGTATATATAGTGTTTGGTATTCATACTTTCCTTTATGGAAACTTAACGCGGAAATAAGGTAAAGTTTTGTATTTTATTTATTTCTCCTACCATTTAAGGATTTAATTTTCCTATTTTGTTTAGGAACCTTTTTTTTTTTTCTGTTTTGGAAACTTGCGGAAACAAAAAGTTCCCTACTACTTTATTAATTTCTCCTACTTTCTTTTGGATTAGGATTTAATTTAAGGTAAAGAGAAGTAGAGAGAACATAATTAATCTCCTATTAATTATTTTTTTCTAAATAGAGGCTATTTAAATTATTAGTAAAAAATAATAATGGAACATATAGTAGTGTCACCAAGAATTCTTCAATGGCTTTTCCAACAATGCCGAAAGGAAAGGAGAAAAAACTTACCTGCACTGGGTGTTTACACCAAGTCAACGCAATCTCCATCAGTATGTAGTGTATACACTTTCTCCAATTGCTCAAAGAACACTGAAGAAATGATCAAGCCAAAACAGCACACCAAGCCTTGACACCCTCTAAATAAAAAAACAACAAGTGTAAATGTGTCGTTGGTATCTAACATGTTGTCAATAAGTCGTTGAAGTCGATACAACCGTTATGTTCCTTTCTCTCATTCTTACAGCAAATGGAGCCACGTACCACCTATTCTAATCGCTCCATCCCTTGTTTCTGGTATCACTTCACCGATAGAGACGTCAACACCAGCATCCTTTTTCACTGTCCAACGAGTCTTCTCTCTGCCACTAAGATTAAAACAATCCTTACAATCATCAAAGTATGTGATCAAATAATCATAAGTTTTACAAGTATACGCAGTCCATACAACAGAAAAAATCTGATGGTCTTTTGCAATCTCTGGCTATCCCCCCATTCCCTGCCTTATCATTATAAACTATGTAGCTCTCATCGGCATTAATCTTGACACTTCTCAGATTCGGCATTGTCCAAAGGACCATCCTGCTAATGGTATTTGGCCTGAGTCTCACTACAATGTCACAAATTTGGACCCATGGATAGTCTATTTTAAAGCAAATCCTTAACCACTTTTACCATATAAAGTGTTTCACAAATTCAAAGCTATGGCGTCATACCTCCAATAAGCACTAACATGCTAATTTATTCGACATTCTCCATGTCAAAGTTAAAACCAGCAGTTGAAATGATGTTACGGATTCTGCCATATTGGCTGATTAACACTATTGCCCAATGTCCTCCCTTGAGGTGAATTCTTTAAAAGCATCTTCAATCTGCTTCACCATTACTTATAAACCATAAGAAACGGAAATATATATATACATTACATTCTTTCTAAAAAAATTAGAGTGATACAACAAGCAACCTCGATTTTCTTTCATTCATAAGTTCTTCAGCTATTAAATCACAATAATAAGTTGAAAACATACTTGAATCGACAACAAGATAGTTAGTTTCCCTCATCGAATCAACATTACCAACTCCTAGTAAAAAATCATGTGATTGTATCCTACATTAACCAGTTCCTAAGTACGCTAATCAGCTAATGAGAACATGAATTTAAAATTCCAATTTCCCTGCAATTGCAATAAGATAAAAAGAATTGACTAGTCGATAAGGGTCCATTACACAACCAGTATACTTGATGTCTACTTATTTCCACTTTGTAGTTTGTTAGAATCAGAAATAAGATTTAAGAACATAGTCAATCTCATAACACTAATTCAGTTTCATACACCATCATTTACATCAACGAATCCATTCAACAACAACAACATACCCGGTGTAATCCCACAAGTGAGTTCCAGGGAGGGTAGGATGTAGACCTTAACTTTGTAGTGTAGAGAAGTTGTTCTCGATAGATCCATGGCTCGACAGAAAAGAAAAGGATTCGAGCATGGTAGCAAGAAATATGACAATATACTGATTGAAATAGGTTTTTCTATGAGAGGAGCCATGTAAATCAAATGTTGATAAATACTAATTGAATCCAGACGAAACAGGAAATAAAACAGACTGAAAGAAACTCCGAATAGCTTACGCGCCGCCGCCGCCCGGCAAAAAAATACAGACTGACCGGAGCATCAGCGCCGACGACCGGCAAAAAAATTTGGACCATTTCTCGATTTGTGCGTGTCATCCTTGCGCAGGGGCCATGCTAATCTTCTCTGTATCGTTCCAATTTTATCGGATGTCCCCGAAGGGACGAACTCCATTGCTTCGCTTCAATTCTTATTCTGCTGCAAACTTCTCTATGAGCTCGGTGTGGGAGAAACGTAAAAGAAGAGTAAACGTCGTTTTGGGTCCTTAAGTTTCAAAAAACAAATATGTAGTACTATTTTAACACACGTTTATTTCAAACATCACCCATTTTATCATAAATTCAGTTTTTATATAGACTCAATGTGAACAATTTGTTAATTTCCGTTATTATGATAAACAAAAAAAATAGATTTCATGATTATAGAGATGGTTACATAAGTATTATTTTTGGGTTAATTACACCAAATACACTTACGAACCCTCTAATACTAAAGGATCAGGGGTTTATTCGAATCTCCTGAGCGAAAAACTATTTATACGTAGTTAAATTATTATTTTATGTATATGCAATTGATGTAAAACTTCCTTCATGTATTTACTTTTTTAGATTTTAAACCTTCTTAATGAAAATTATAAATAAGAACATTTATTTATATGAAACTCCATAAAGAAGATAAATAATTTTGACGAATATCGTTAGTCACGCATTTAATTGACATAGAAAATAATTAAAGTGTATCTCCCACTTAAGGAAATCATGAGTTACATCATATATAGTACAAATTCTTCAACAATAGTTTATTATTATATGTATACAAAATAGGACTTGTAGATGAAAAAGAGGAAATTCCAGAGATTAGATTATTTTTGTTGTAAATTTATGAGTAGTAAAAGTTCTACTTCTCGTTAATTTCTCACTCTTTAGTCACATTTGCCTAGATAATTCTTATATAGTACTATAAAGATGTCACGGTACAAGCACATGACATGTGTTGTCTGCTTTGACCCAACAACCTAATGGATTTGTCTCTTGAGCTTGATAATACCTGTCACGACTCAAGCCCATGATTTATATTTTAACTTTGACCACATAAAACTCACGAGTTTATACCTTTGCTATACCATCATCGAGCCCAAAAACGTGTGTACCATTTGAACTTGTTTTATACCTTATAAAACTCATAATTTTTCTCTCCCAGTTTGAAAGAAATGTGTAAAGATTTCTAGTCATTAGGAAAAATTAGTCAAAATATGAGAATGTCAAAGCTTCTGAATTCCAATTTGTAATAATGCATGCTTTCAGTTGCCAACATTATAAGAAATACAAGCATCAATATTACATAGATTAAATGTTGATGATGTGACAACTTTGTGGTCTCTTAACAATATATATTTAGAATAGGAAACAAATTATTCTTGTAATTATAAAAAAATATATAGTTAACTAACTGTCTTACTAAGTTTAATGCAACAGAATGTTATAATAAAATAATCTTTCAATATTATGCATATCAAGGCAAAACAAAAGTTCTAACACATGAGACAATCTTTTTTCCTCATCAACCATTGTTTGATGCAACATGTATGATATTTATGCCCACACCCAAGTGTCCCAGTGGACTCTTCATGCTTAAATTTTGCTTGACATATGACACAATTCTCTTCGGAATTTTTTACTCTATCTTTAGACGCAACAACACGGTGAGTTCTTGTTTTAAACGAAAAAGAAGAAATTGCAGAGATAGGTCATTTTCATTGTAAATTTATTAGTAGCAAAAGTTCTACTTCTGATTAATTGCTCACTCTTTAGTCACATTTGCCTAGACAATTCTCATATAGTGCTCTAAAGATATCACGACTCAAGCACATGAAATGTATTGTCCGTTTTCACCTAATAACCTAACATATTTTTTCACTTGGGTTTGATAATATTTGTCACGAGCCCAGCCCATGGTTTGTATTTTTAACTTTGACTATATCATCATCGAGCTCAAAAACATGTACACCATATGAACTTGTTTTATGCCTTATAAAACTCATTATTTTCCACTCCCATTCTCAAAGAAATGTGTAAAGATTTTTATCATACATTTGATCATACCAAATAACAAATATTAATTTTAGCATTTAGAAAAATTAGTCCAAATATGAGAATGTTAAAAGCTTCTGAATTTTAATTTGTAACAATACATGCTTTCAGTTGACTAGTTTTCATTAGGGCTGTGTAACGGCCGGTTCGGTTCGGTTTTATAGTTATCGGGTCGGCTTATTGCTTATCGGTTTGTGGAGATGCTAAATCGTTATAGAACCATTAAGATATTGACTTATCGGTTATTGGCTTATCAGTTTTTTATCGTTATCGATTCGGTTTATCGGTTTAACCGTTAAGATTTGACACAAAAGAAAAAATATTGAAAATCACTTAGAAACAAGGTGACAAAACAAATAAACCATGCACTTGAGTTCACAAGTTACATCTTGCTCAAAAGCAAACACTTTTACATTGTAGAATAATCAAGTGCTTGAGACAACCAAAAATAAAAGTAGGGAATTAAACTCTAAGTCGAGAGTCGAGGACTTTATATACAAAATGGTATAAATATAATTATTTAATTTACTATCGGGTTATCGGTTAACCCGTTAAGAAAAATCTTTAAACTGTTAAGAATCGATAACCCCCCCAAAAAAATTAAAACCGTTATGAAAACCACTAAACCAATAACCCAATACTATAAACCAATAACTTTTTTATCAGTTCAACTTATCGGTTTCAGTTTGATTTTGAACAACCCTAGTTTTCACTTTCTATACAATCTATTTTGAGCTAAACTTTATAAAACATCATGCATGACTCAGTAAACAAGAATCTGTTGATTTCCACTTTATTGATGCAAAGAAGAAGTTGAACGACAACATGAAGGAATCGATAATCAATCGAAAATACGCTAATTAATAAACATTATAAGAAATTCAAGCATCGATCACATCTAACATATGTACTATAAGATGTCTATACAAATTGTTCTTTTATATATCAATGACGTATAGTGAGTTACATCCATAACTTCAGAACAACTAATCGTCTTACAAAGTTTAATACACAAACAAGTATTGGTCAAAACTTGCGATTAATACAATAAAATTTCATTTCATGGGAAAAACAGAAGCTCGACAAATGAGACAATCTTTTTTTCTCAGCAACCATTGTTTGATGCAACCTGTATGATATTCGTGTTCACATCCAAGTGTCCCAATGGACTCTTCATGCTCAAATTCCCCTTGACATATGGCACAAATCCCTTTACTTTCTGTCTAATTATTTACTCCATCAGCAACACGATGAATTCTTATTTTAAAATACCCCAATAATATAGCATCCTCCTCTTTCTCCTCCGTGTAAGCCTCTTGATCGCCCCAATTTTGTGATGATCCGCCATTGAAATTGTCTTCTACATCCTGCCCTCTTAAGAGTCTTTCTACTAAATCACGACTACTCACGTTAGCTATTGTAATCCCAACATTGTGAGTTTGATAGTGTATGGAGTAATTGTGGCTTGTAATCCTACAACGAATGTTGTTTGCCTAGTTGTTATTCTAGCAGTACTCCGATAAACAGAGGAAGAACGATCATAAGGGGATCGCCGAGTTATAATTGCAATGCTACGCCTATATACAGAGGTATGTTGCGAACATTGATCATAATAAGAGTTACTCATTGTTCTACACCAGCAGATATAATTTCTCAAAGGAACAGAGAACGATTTTGAGAGTTTGTTTGAAGAAACAGAGTATGAGGAACAGAGTATATACTATATAGAGATCGATATATATTCCTAATTTATTTAGAAACGCTATAATCCTTTTTGGAAACTTAAGGTAAAAAAATTAATATATACGAAGAAAAATAATTACAAAATAATGGCCAAAAAGAGAGAAAAAATTATCACTGTCTTAGAGGTAGAGAGATGTTGTTTCTTATCGACTCAAAAAAATATAGTCTAGATTGTATAGAGATAACTGAAATGATGGCAGTCATGATAAAATGCCAAGATAACCTGACAAATCATTCTAAACAATATTCATAAAAAGATACAATGATAATTAAAGTGCAAAAAGAAAAATAAAAATAAAAAGAAACTATTGAAGTAATACAACTAATAGTAAAGAGGAATACGCGAGACTAGGGGTGTCAAAAATGAACCCAAACATAGGTAACCCGTCCAATCCGTCCAGAATTTTAAGGATTGGGCTCAAGATATTTTGAAATTGGTTTCAATCTCAACCCATTCAAGTTTTAACCCATTTGAAGAGAATTTTCAATTGAGCCAATTCAATCTCCAATTAACCCGTTTTAAAACTTTTTATTAAGATATGTTCTTATATTGAAGGTATGAATTATTATCTATTTAACATTTTTTAGGATTTTTTCTATCAATTAGTTACTTTTTTAATAAAAAATTTTTTGAGCGAAAATTCAAATTGTAATTATAAAAGTTAAATATCAATATGTTAAATTGTTGAGATTAATCGGGTCAAATTGAGCGGGTCAAGACCCAATCCATTTTTAGTTCATTTGAGCCCAACCCATTTGGGATAAGTAGCAAACTAGTCACAATTCCTAACTTAATTAGTAAAAACATCTATACTTTAAAATAATTATTGAAAATGTCAAAATGTCAATATTTTTAGAAAGTGATTTCTATTTAAATTTTATTTTTCAAAACAGTCCAACTCTGAATCAAATTCTATATTCATTACCTATTTACACTTCTTCATTTGATTTAGTACCATTAAATTTATTTTTCATATTTCACTTTTCATTTTTTTTTTCTCTTTCATCAACTTTTTTTCACCATTCCCATCATTCACTTTTCTTTTCTTTTTTTCTTTCATCAAAATTTCACCATTATTTTCTCTCATTGTTGAAGAAGGACTAATTATTGAAGTTCGTAACAATTTGTTCAGATCTATCAATTAATCAACAAATATCTCAATTGATAAAGGTATTTTTGAATTTATCATTTATTTTGCGAGATTTTGTTTTCAAAATCACACATTATGTTGACTTTTTGAATTGTATGTATTGAGAATTTTCCATCATTTAAAAAAAAAAAAACCTATATGAATTTGCTAACATACTCATCAAATATTTATGTATTTCAGATTTTTAGTATTTAAAATAATTTTTGTCAATTTTTTTTAATGATTTTTTTATATTTTAAATTTAGTAGAATCTACATTAGCATTTAGGTATTGAGTTGTTTCACAAAAGTATTTGGAAGTTTTTGAATGTCCTGAAGTTTGTAGTCAAATTTATTTTTATAAAGTGATAATCTAAATACAAACCTATATTTTAATTATTTAAAATTGTGAATGAATACGAAATCAAAGATAAACTAGTTGGTATAAACATATATTGAGCAAAATAAAATACAAAACTATTTGACTGATGCAATTAGGATGAATACACATATAATGAATACATAAATAAACTGTATTTTGGCTACTTATAGTTGAGAATGAATACAAAATAAAAATATAAATACAAAACTTTATGGTATACATTAGGACGAATACGAAATCAAACCTAAATACAAACTTTATGGTATACATTTGAACGAATACAAAATCAAATATAAATACAAACTATTTGGTATACAAAGTGATACTGGAAATAAGCAAAATAAAATATAAATATTAGATGGATTAATACGTATACCATGAATACATGAATATTGTATTTTGAATATTGAAAATTTCTTAAAAGGAGATACATAAACTTTATAACCTTAACATGATAGCCAAATAACTTCATACAATTTTAGATATTTGTAAAGATAAATTATAATTTCATAACGTCAAAATGATGCCTTAGTAGAATAAACTGCTTAAAATATGATAATGTATTGTAAATAAACGTGCTCAGAAACAAAAAAAAACAAGAAAATTGAATATTGAAGTTTTAGAACAATGGTGATATGTTTTTTAGAACATGATGAAAGAAGAAAGAGATGGAAGTTGTATTTGAATAAATTGCCAATTAATTCTTTGTTTTTGAATTTTTGTAACTGATGAGACTTTTAAGCAATTTTTTCTTTTTAATATTTTTCTATCCCCTTAATTTCTACTTTCTGTTTTTACAATTGTTTCTTTTTTGACATTTTTATTAAATATTGAAAGTATTGACAATGAGTCCTATTAAATATCAAAATATTGACATTTTAAAAAATTTCCCATTTCTATTTAACACATTATAATATTTCAAATTTCAACCCAACCCAACCCACTCATTTGACACCTATAAACGAGACAATGATTACTTGGTATTTCTCAGCAATGCCATGTTTGTGCTCTCTTCTTAGTCATGTAGATAGGTGTGACCTTAAGATTTTTATCTCAACATCAACTTCACCAATTCTTGTGGATTTTATTGGGGCTATTGAGATAATACTAAATTAATTTATTTTCATATATTCAATTCTTGATGAACAAAGTAATCCAATCCAGCAAATTAAGGTACATGCAAGTTAGTTTAAATATCGTGATCGACAAAGAAAAAAATGTCACGAAAAAATTAGTACTATAAATTACAATAATTAACAATATATAATATTTAAAAATATATTGAATTTTTCTTGTTGACTCTCGCAGTTTCACAAATGTAACATAAATTGGGACAAAATTAACTAATTTGCTCTTCCATTTCAATTTCTCTATTTATTTTAAGTACTTTCTCCGTTTCATGTTATGTATTTAAAAATTACGAAAAAGAATTATAGTATAAAATTATAAATCATAATAATTAACAACTTAAATTTCACATGTATCACATAAATTGCAATAGAAGAAATAACATATATTATTTGAAAATTACGTACTATAAATCACATTAACAACTTAACATACTTAAAAGTTATATACAAACTTGATCAACTCTACTACGTCCAACCAAGTCATATAAGATCGAGACAGATGGAGTAACATATATTGGGCTCGTATCATATTTAAAATTTAGGAATGTTTAGAGGTGATTTCGAATTGATTGAGATTAAATCATGATTGTATATTTCATGTATATCAAACTATGTTAAGCTTTTTGAGTATATCATAATGTATAGATAAGTTATATTGTATAAGTTAGTGTATATTTTGTATGACTTTTGACAAGCTATATTGTATAATCGGTGTATATTTATTAGTATGATTTTAGACTATTTTTTTAAGTCAATAAAACATGACTATATTTATTGTTAACTAATTACTTTTATTATATATATTTGAAAGTAGAGTCCGAAGCCCAAAGGGTAAAAAGAAATTACCAAAATTTTTAAAAGGACGCATCAATTATTTTTTTTAAATCAAAAGGTAAAAATCGATATGTTTCTCCAAAAAGTTTTTTTCTTTTTTCCGCTAATATCGCTGCCATAGCAACGTTTTCACATATTCTTTTTTAATTTTATTTTCATGAAAAGCGTTACTTCTGGTAGCTTTTTTATTGAACTTTTTTTTTGTATCGCTTCCGGAGGCAGCGTTTTACTTAAATTTTTCTTTTTTGATAAGGCAGTGTTTTACTTTTAAAAAAAGTTGCTTTTACTTTAAAAATAAATAAATTAAATACAGTGAATGCAAAATAAATTAAAATAATCAAATAAAACGCTGCTAGACAGCGATTCCTTTTTTTAAATTTTTTAATTATTTTATAAAAAGCTGTCAAAGCAACGATTTTCATGATAAAAAAGTCTTACAGAAAATTCCATGCTTCTATGGCAGTGATATTAGGGGAAACAAGGAAAACTTTTTTTTTTTGTTTGGAGAAAATAACTGCTCGAACGGTGATTTTTAATTTAAATGGAGTAAATAACGTTAATATTTATCAGAGGAAAATCACTTTGATAATAACGTTTTTTGCCTTTTTTCCTTTAAAAAAATATAATGTGCCCTTTTAAAATTGTGTAAATTTTGTATATAGCATTTTATACAGTAATATTATCAAGTTATGGCATTAGATTTTCAATTTCACTGTATAGCATTTAATATCTTACTCTATAGCATTTTATTAATAATTTTATTGTTAATTATAATTTATTAAATAGAAACAATTAATTAAAAATAAAGAGCACACCATTTTTTGGGTGATCCGGATCCCGACGTCGAAAGTGCCAAAATTTTTTGTGGACGTCCGTCAAGACCTTGGCTATGCATCCGGTTGGCCCTCATGGCCATTCCGACCCATTTTCAAGGTCAAAATAGCCCCGAAGAGTGCATACCCCCATTTCGACGATTTTTCGTGTGTTATAGCACACCATTTTTTGGGTGATCCGGATCCCGACGTCAAAAGTGCCAAAATTTTTTGTGGACGTCCATCAAGACCTTGGCTAAGCATCCGGTTGTCACTCACGGCCATTCCGACCCATTTTCAAGGTCAAAATAGCCCCGAAGCGCGCATACCCCCATTTCGACGATTTTTCGTGCACCATTTTTTGGGTGATCCGAATCTCGACGTCAAAAGTGCCAAAATTTTTGTGTACGTCCGTCAAGACCTTTTCTATGCATCCGATTGGCCCTCACGGACATTCCAACCCATTTTCACGGTCAAAATAGCCAGCGCGCATACCCCCATTTCGATGAATTTTCGTGTACTATAGCACACCATTTTTTCAGTGATCCGGATCCCGACGTCAAAAGTGCCAAAATTTTTTGTGGACGTCCGTCAAGACCTTGGCTATGCATCCGGTTGGCCCTCACGGCCATTCCGATCCATTTTAAAGGTCAAAATAGCCCCGAAGCTCATACCCCATTTTGACGATTTTTCGTGTGCTATAGCACACCATTTTTTGGGTGATCCGGATTCCGATGTCAAAAGTGCCAAAAATTATTGTGGACGTCCATCAAGACCTTGGCTATGCATCTAGATGGCCCTCACGGCCATTCCGACCCATTTTCAAGGTCAAAATAGCCCCGAAGCGCGCATACCCCCATTTCGACGATTTTTCGTGCACCATTTTTTGGGTGATCCGAATCTCGACATCAAAAGTGCCAAAATTTTTGTGGACGTCCGTCAAGACCTTTTCTATGCATCCGGTTGGCCCTCACGGACATTCCAACCCATTTTCAAGGTCAAAATAACCCCGAAGCGCGCATACCCCCATTTCAATGATTTTTCGTGCACCATTTTTTGGGTGATCCGAATCCCGACGTCAAAAGTGCCAAACGTTTTTGTGGACGTCCGTCAAGACCTTGTCTATGCATCCGGTTGTCCCTCACGGCCATTCCGACCCATTTTCAAGGTCAAAATAGCCCCGAAGCGCGCATACCCCCATTTCAATGATTTTTCGTGTGCTATAGCACACTATTTTTTGGGTGATCCGGATCCCGATGTCAAAAGTGCCAACAATTTTTGTGGACGTCGGTCAAGACCTTGGCTATGCATCCGGTTGGCCCTCACAGACATTCCGACACATTTTCAAGGTCAAAATAGCTCCGAAGCGCGCATACCCCCATTTCGATGATTTTTGGTGACTATATACCATTTTTTGGGTTATCCAGATCCCGATGTCAAAAGTGCCAAAAGTTTTTGTGGACGTCCATCCAGACCTTGGCTATGCATCCGGTTGGCCCTCACGGCCATTCCGACCCATTTTCAAGGTCAAAATAGCCCCGAAGCGCGCATACCTCCATTTCGACAATTTTTCGTGTTCTATAGCACACCATTTTTTGGGTGATCCGAATCCCGACGTCAAAAGTTCCAAAATGTTTTGTGGACGTCCGTCAAGACCTTCGCTATGCATCCGGTTGGCCCTCACGGCCATTCCGACCCATTTTCAAGGTCAAAATAGACCCAAAGCGCGCATACCCCCTTTTCGACGATTTTTCGTGTGCTATAGCACACCATTTTTTGGGTGATCCGGATCCCGACATCAAAAGTGCCAAAAAATTTTGTGGACGCCCGTCAAGAACTTGGCTATGCATCCGATTGGCCCTCACAAACATTCCAACCCATTTTCAAGGTCAAAATAGCCCCGAAGCGCGCATACCCCCATTTCGACAATTTTTCGTGTGCTATGGCACACCATTTTTTGGGTGATCCGGATACCGACGTCAAAACTGCCAAACATTTTTGTGGACGTCCGTCAAGACCTTGTCTATGCATCCGGTTGGCCCTCACAGCCATTCTGACCCATTTTCAAGGTCAAACTAGCCTCGAAGCGCGCATACCCCCATTTCGATGATTTTTCGTGTGCTATAGCACACTATTTTTTGGGTGATCCGGATCACGACGTCAAAAGTGCCAAAACTTTTTGTGGACATCCTTCAAGACCTTGGCTATGCATACGGTTGACCCTCACGTCCATTCCGACCATTTCAAGGTCAAAATAGCCCCGAAGCGCGCATACCCCCATTTCGACGATTTTTCGTCTGCCATAGAACACTATTTTTTGGGTGATCCGGATCATGACGTCAAAAGTGCCAACAAATTTTGTGGACGTCCGTCAAGACCTTGGCTATGCATCTGGTTGGCCCTCACGGCCATTCCGACCCATTTTCAAGGTCAAAATAGCCCCGAAGCGCGCATACCTCCATTTTGATGATTTTTCGTGTGATATAATACACCATTTTTTGGGTGATCTGGATCCCGACGTCAAAAGTGCCAAAAATTTTTGTGGACGTCCGTCAAGATCTTGGCTATGCATCCGGTTGGCCCTCACGGCCATTCCGACTCATTTTCAAGGTCAAAATAGCCCCGAAGCGCACATACCCCCATTTCGACGATTTTTTTGTGCTATACCATACACATTGCCAAAAAAACAGCTGCTCCGTTCCCCTACCTCCTCTCCAAATACCCTACCCATTTGAAGAAAATCTGAACATACCGTTTCTCAACCCATTGTCTTCTCCATATAACTTCATCTCTTTTTGCTAAAATATTTGGTGAAATTACATATTCTTCTTTTTTATTAATGTCTTCTTCAAAAAAAAAAAAATCTTTTTATTCTAATTAGCAAATTTATAATTCACCAAAAACTAAACTTACTCCTCTTTAAATCTTAAATTCATTTCAAGAAAGAATCTCATGAATAATTTAATTTTTAATTTTGAAATGGTCTATTCTTAAATTTCTAAAATAATTTTCATCATTTTTCATCATTTTATTGTGTCTATTTTTAGTCACCATATTAGATATTTAAGTTGCAAAATGGTGGCTGAAAATGGGAAAGAAGAAGAAAAAAATATTAAAAATTCGACTAAACAAGTTTTTCACGCGCGCGCAGAGTAAGTGTATTACACTCACTAGCCATGTAAGCAAAAGTGTCAAAATGACACAGGGAACTTCACATAGGTGTCTAAATGAACATCGCTCACTTAAAGGCCTAAGTGAAAGTTCGTGCCAAGTTAAGGGCCACCGATGGGTTAGGCCTTTGAAAATTTGATATTAAATTTTGGGATTTGAAACGTAAGAAAACAATAACATAAATATGTAATTGATATTTGATAGTATCGTCATACCTTTTCAATAATGATGTATTACGATAAATTTTTCAATAGATGGTGGATCGAAAATATATTTTCGATAATATACAATGAACCACGTTAAAGACATCACATACCTCTTTGATACTTTTGTTTGGAAGACTTCAATTCAGCAACAGTTTTGCCATTAAAAGAAAAAATATATAGATACACTTACTGTTAATTAAAATTTTAAACTGGTAGATTCACGACGTAGGAGAGAATACAAATAGTATATATATGATAGAATTTTCTTAAATCAAATACAATTTCTACATTATGCGTGAAATAAAATATGAGTATAAGTATAGCTTTTAGGTAAATTATTTAAAATATAATTTTAAGGAATAAATATAATAAGACTTATTCCCTTTGTTGCGTATATTTTCCTTCCTTTTTTCCTTTTTATTTGTTGAAAATGCAAATTATTATTCAACCACAACTCTAATTATAATGTTATGAACATATACTATAATGTAGAACATATACCTAATACAGTCCATTGGACTTGCTCAAAGAAATCAAAACATTAAAAGTATAGTTTTAAGAGTTCTTTTAATCATTTTTAATGATCTATAATATATATCGAGTGTCGTTATCAATTATAATACAAATATAATAATCTATGATTACAAGTTTAATATAAATCATGAT
>CM040629.1:92655458-92677747 GCA_022817965.1 Solanum lycopersicoides | reverse complement strand
TTAGTGCTATTAGAGCACACAATTTTTTGGGTGATCAGATCCCGACGTCAAAAGTACCAAAAGTTTTTGTGACGTTCGTCAAGACCTTGGATATGCATTCGGTTGGCCCTCACGGCCATTCCAACCCATTTTCAAGGTCAAAATAGCCCGAAGCGCCGCATACCCCCAATTCGACGATTTTTCGTGTGCTATACACACCATTTTTTGGTGATCCGGATCCCGACGTCAAAAGTGCCAAATATTTTTGTGGAAGTCGGTCAAGACATTGGCTATGCATCCAATTGGCCCTCATGGCCATTCCGACCCATTTTCAAGGTCAAAATAGCCCCGAAGTGCGCATACCCCCATTGCGATGCATTTTTCGTGTGCTATAGCACACCATTTTTTGGGTGATCCGGATCGTGACATCAAAAGTGTCAAAGAACTTTGTGTTCGTCCGTAACGACCTTGGCTATGCATCTGGTTGGCCCTATGGCATTCCGACCATTTTCAAGGTCAAAATACCTCCGAAGCGCGCATACCCATTTTGACTATTTTTCGTTCACCATTTTTTGGGTGATCCGGATCCGATGTCAAAAGTGCCAAAAATTTTGTGAACGTTCGTCAAGACCTTGGCTATGCATCCGTTAGCCTCATGGCCAATACGACCCATTTTCAAGGTCAAAATATTTCAAGCGCGCATACCCCCAGTTCGACGATTATTCGTATGCTATAGCACACCATTTTTTGGTGATTCGGATCCCGACTCAAAAGTGCAAATTTTTTTTTGTGGACGTCCGTCAAGAACTTGGCTATGCATCCGGTTAGCCTTCACGGCCAATCCTACCCATTTTCAAGGTCAAAATAGCCCGAAGCGTGCATACCCCTATTTTAACGATTTTTCGTGTGCTATAGCACACCATTTTTGGGTGATCCGGATCCGACGTCAAAAGTGCCAAAATTTTTTGTGGACGTCCATAAGACTTGGCTAAGCATCCGTTGTCCCTCACGCCATTCCGACCCATTTTCAAGGTCAAAATAGCCCCGAAGCGCGCCATACCCCCATTTCGACGATTTTTCGTGCACCATTTTTTGGTGATCCGAATCTCGACGTCAAAAGTGCCAAAATTTTTGTGTACGTCCGTCAAGACCTTTTCTATGCATCGCATGGCCCTCCAGACATTCCATCCATTTTCACGGTCAAAATAGCCAGCGCGCATACCCCCATTTCGATTATTTTTCGTGTGCTATAGCACCCATTTTTTCAGTGATCCGGATCCGACGTCAAAAGTGCCAAAATTTTTTGTGGACGTCCGTCAAGACCTTGGCTATGCATCTTGCGTTGGCCCTCACGACATTCCGATCCATTTTAAAGGTCAAAATAGCCCGAAGCTCATACCCCCATTTTGACGATTTTTCGTGTGCTATAGCACACCATTTTTTGGGTGATCCGATTCCGATGTCAAAAGTGCCAAAAATTATTGTGGACGTCCATCAAGACCTGGCTATGCATCTAGATGGCCCTCACGCCATTCCGACCCATTTTCAAGTCAAATAGCCCGAAGCGCGCATACCCCATTTCGACGATTTTTCGTGCACCATTTTTGGGTGATCGCAATCTCGACATCAAAAGTGCCAAAATTTTTGTGGACGTCCGTCAAGATCTTTTCTATGCATCCGGTTGGCCCTCACGGACATTCCAACCCATTTTCAAGGTCAAAATAACCCGAAGCGCGCATACCCCATTTCAATGATTTTGTGTGCACCATTTTTGGTGATCCGAATCCCGACGTCAAAAGTGCCAAACGTTTTTGGACGTCCGTCAAGACCTTGTCTATGCATCCGGTTGTCCCTCACGGCCATTCGACCCATTTTCAAGGTCAAAATAGCCCCGAAGCGCGCATACCCCCATTTCAATGATTTTTCGTTGCTATAGCACACTATTTTTTGGGTGGCCCTCATGGCCATTCCGTCCATTTTAAAGGTCAAAATAGCCCGAAGCTCATACCCCATTTTGACGATTTTTCGTGTGCTATAGCACACCATTTTTTTGGGTGATCGGATTCCGATGTCAAAAGTGCCAAAAATTATGTGGACGTCCATCAAGACCTGGCTATGCATCTAGATGGCCCTCACGGCCATTCCGACCCATTTTCAAGGTCAAATTCCCCGAAGCGTGCATACCCCCATTTCGATGATTTTTCGTGTGCTATAGCACACTATTTTTTGGGTGATCTAGATCTCGACGTCAAAAGTGCCAAATGTTTTTGAGGACGTCCTTCAAGACCTTGGATATGCATCCTTTTGGCCCTCACGGCCATTCCGACACATTTTCAAGGTCAAAATAGCCCCGAACGCGCATACCTCCATTTCGACGATTTTTCGTGTGCTATAGCACACCATATTTTGGGTGATCCGGATCCCGACGCAAAAGTGCCAAAAAATTTTTGTGGACGTCCATCAAGACCTTGGCTATGCATCCAGTTGGACCTCACGGCCATTCGATCCATTTTCAAGTCAAAATAGCCCAAAGCGCGCATACCCCCATTTTGACGATTTTCGTGTGCTATAGCACACCATTTTTGGGTGATCGGATCCCGACGACGTCAAAAGTGCCAAAAATTTTTTGGCCGTCCTTCAAGATCTTGCTCGCATCCGATTGTCCTTACGGCCACTCTGACCCATTTTCAGGTCAAAATAGCCCCAAGCGCGCAACCCCCATTTCGAAAATTTTTCGTGCACCATTTTTTGGTGATACGGATCCTGACGTAAAAAGGGCCAAAAAATTTTGTGGACGTCCGCCAAGACCTTGGCTATGCATCCGGTTGTCCGTCACGGCCATTCCGACCCATTTTCAAGGTCAAAATAGCCCCGAAGCGCGCATTACTCCATTTTCGACAATTTTTCGTGTGCTATAGCACACCATTTTTGGGTGATCCGATCCCGACGTCAAAAGTGGCCAAAAATTTTTGTGATCCATCAAGACCTTGGCTATGCATTCGGTTGCCCACGGCCATTCATCCATTTCAAGGTCCAAAATAGCCCAAAGCGCGCATACCCCATTTCGACGATTTTTCGTGTGCTATAGCACACCATTTTTGGGTGATCGGATTCCCGACGTCAAAAGTGCCAAAAATTTTTTGGCCGTCCTCAAGATCTTGGCTACGCATCCGATTGCCCTTACGGCCACTCTGACCCATTTTCAAGGCAAAATAGAATTTGCAAACACAGAAATAACAAAAAAAAAGCACTATCAAAGCAAGCAATATTAAGATCGTCAAATACATACATTTATGATTGCGATGAATGGAAAAGTATAAAAAATAGACCTTACGTAGCTTGAATTTAAATTAATCAAATATCAATATAATATCAAACATTGAATAAAAAATAAAATAAAAATAAAAATATAGAATTAAAAGAGTTAAGTTTTCAAATTTTAAATATTTGACTTCACATCTTGTTCAACATGATTAGTTGGCAATGCGAGTCAAATCCATTTTTCAACAAAATTGATATATATATTATTTTTGCTTAGAACATATATATTGTCCGCATGGCATGCAATTTAATATTGGTGACAAAATTTTGGACATACTTTCTCTAAAAAAAATAATGATAAAAGGATCATATATATTTCTGATTTGCTGATCTGTGATATGTGAATGCTTAATTATGGCAAGTAACAATTCATTGTCATAAACCTTCCAATTTGCCAACTCCATATTCAGGGCGGACCCACACTATACGGTAGGGTACACGTGCACTTGATAAATTTCGAAAAAATCATATGTATATTTATTTTTAAAAAATTGGTATAAATTAAGATATACCTAACAATGCACCCATGAAAAAATAAAAATACTCTTGTACAATTGATAAAAGGTAAAGATACCACTGTCTAGACCAGAGTCAATATTATTCCATGAATCATGAATAAATATATATGTTTTGAGATTCTTCTGTGAGATTTATAGTTAGAATTAGTATTTATTTGGTAGCAATAAATGTCACCAGATCACTTAAAAGATAATTATAAATAATTTTTTTATAGAAATATTACCTAATTGATAACTAAAAAAGATGATTCTTTTTCTTTTTACATAAACTAAAATACATTGATATTTATGTATAATATCCATGCATGTAACTTAATCTTATTGAAGAGTATTTATATTTTTTTTTAAATATTATTTCTTTTTAACCCATTCGTTAGAGCTTCCACCTTTTTACTTTCTTAATGACTCAAACTAACAATTTTAAAATTAAAAGTGAGATCTGCTTACCATTCAAATAACTCGTTAAAAAAAATTACTTAAACAATCACTAATTTTTTTTATTTTGTCTCAAAAGTGTTCTCGTTTTGTTCGTATACTCCGTCTAATTACTTTTACTTCACACTTTTTTCTAAACAAAAAAGGAATAAATAAGTAAAAATATATATAATACGATATCAAACATCAAATGGAAAAAATTATATATTTACAACATATGTCGAATTAAACCATAAACAGTGACAAGAGCCATGACAAGTGAATGATCAACATGAGGCTCCACCACTAGACTTAATACATCATCCCCAAACTTAACTGCTGCTGATGATTGCTTTTGTTTAACCTAAAATAAATAAATAAATAAAATCAAAAGTCAATTATATATACTATACTTAAATCTATAGTACTGTAATAAACTACACAAAATAAAATAAAATTAATAACAAACCTCAGCAATAAGTCTGTTTTCTTTGTTGATAATCTTGAAGCCTAATTTGCCTCTTAAAGCAATAATCCTATAGTTGTTTGTATCACATCCAAAAATAACATCATAATTTAAATCTCCTATGAATAAATTGCCAAATTTTTTCACTTGAAAATATGGTGTTTCCTCATCCATCTTATAGCCATTCCAATGTCCAAAAATTGACAATTTCTGATGGAAAAAAATAATAAAATCATTCAACTAATAAGCAAAAAAATTACAAGTATGTTGACCACGGAGCGTGTTGAAAAATATAATTGAATAAATAAAAGTGTACATAATCTCTCTGACATTGAACTTAAGTTTTCAAATGAAATTGTCACGTTGTTCATCATACTGATTTATATCGTCTTACCTTTTTACGAAGAGAAAAGAGAATTGTTCCATGAAGATCCATGAGATGAACTTGTTTGCTACATTTTTTGCTATAATTGTCAATTCTATAAACAAGTTGACCTTTTGAGTCAAAAACAGCACATCCATTTCCATGGAATACTAGTGATTTCATCCATAAAGTAAATGCTTCTCTTTTTGTTGTCACATATTTACTCATACAAATTGAAGAACAAGAAGATGATGATGTTTGAGGATAAATTCTTGCCATTGGGTAAGTTTTAGAGAGAATACAAATTGAGTTTGTGATAGAACATACCTTTAAAGACACTTAATTATATATAGATATAGTGAGTATTTCAAGAAAAGTTGTTGAAAAAGTACCACTAAGATAATTAAACTAGTAATTGGTATGCCCCAATTAAAAATGAATAATGTCAAAGGTTTTATTTTTTTAAAATAAAATATAATAAATTGGGGGTATGGGACAGAAAGGAGGGAAATCAAAACTTTAAAACAATGTTAATAAGCTCATAAATAACACACAGATTTAATATAGTTCGGTTATACCTAATCATTCGAATAAAAGTAAAGAGTTTTCTACGGTGAAAGAATAACAAAGAGATGTTTACAATGCTTCTATTAGAATAAATAATTTCGTAGAGATTATGAGTTTCCTAAAATATATATATAAAAAAGTTTTAAGACATAATTAACAAATGATTTGTCACTATTTTCCACCCTAGAAATTAATAACAATATCTTTATTAATTGTAGTATGAAATCCTTTTTAATTTAAAACAAAAAAAGAACTATTCCTATATGAATTTGACTATAAATCTTAAATAGACATGCATGACTTAAATACACTTGCAAAAATTTGATTTTCTATAACTAAGAAATACTATTTACAACACTCCAAATTATTAGTTTATTTATTGATTTGTGCAAATTCCACAAACTAAAACCAACCCTTTTCTTTATAATAATAATAATAATAATAATTAAAACTCTCCATCTTCTTTCTTTGATGAATTAATTATTATTACTATTATTAGTAGTATTTCTTTGTTCAATAAGGGTGGCCGCCTAGAAAAATAATGGAAAAAGATTGTAGTGATCACGTTTAATAAAAAGCATACATATATTTATTATATTTGGGGAAATTAAAGGTTTATTTTGTCATTCATTATGTTGGCCATTAAGGTTTCAAGACAATATTAATTATTGTTAAATATACTATTATTTAAATAAAACCCCACGCCCATATGATGGTACTCTTTTGGTTGTTACTAATGGTGATTTTTTTTTTTAAGGGAAGTGTAGTCATTTAATGATAATATATAGTTTTAAAAGCGTTCATGTCCCAAGAAAAAGAAACATTTATTTGTTGCTTTATTACCTTGTCCATTACTTTTAGGAAATTATTTAACCTATTGTGGTACCATTGAGGATAACAATTAGGACACAATACTTAAATAGGATGGAGCGAGGTGGATTAAAATTTTATTTTCAAAAATTAGATGAGTTAGAATATGTGATAGGGGTCTATGTGCAGGCTTATTTTTTCAATTTTTAAGATACGTGATAAAGTTGTATACTTTAATAAACACAGGACAAGATTAAATCTAAACGGGATTGAACACTATTAAAAAAATCAAAAATTAGTAACAGATAACATTTTATAGTTAAATAACTAAGAATTGATGTTATTACCGATCATGCGATAAATTATAAGAGATCGAGTTAATAATAAATGATAATAAAGTTCGTAACCTTGAAAAAAAAGGATAACATCAATCCCTAGTTACACTTCCATGGCTATATTCCATGGCTATATAAATTTTCAACATAGATCCAAATTCCAATTTTGGAAAACCTAGCTATATGTTATTACTTTTTATTTTCTTAGAAAAGGAAAACGATTGCATTATAAAATTTTGGTTACACACGTGAGAGAGTATTACAACTTTATAATAAATATAGCATAGTAATAATCTATTTATTTTTTTAGGTTTGATAGTCATACAATTCAATAAAAAATGTATTTTTCAGTTAATTCAACGTAATTAACAAAGCTGAAAGTTAGAAAAAGAAGTTGTCCGTTTTGAAAAATGAAGAAATTTCTAGCTAGGAGCATATTTTTCTTAAATGAATCTTATATGATTCATTTATAAGATTCATTTATTAAGTTTTTGTGTATTGGATCTTGAAAATTTGATTGCCCCAGTGAAGGGGTATGAGAGATTAATTAACTACATATATTTCATGACAGAAATAGAGGTAGGCCGAAGAAATATTGTGAGGAGATAATTAGACAAGACATGATACAATTTCAGCTTATCGAAAATATTATTTTAAATAGGAGATGGTAAAGGACACGAATTAAACTAGTAAGCTAGCATGTAGTAGATCACGTGATACTGCTTATCTTTTAACTAATACTCCATTAATAGTCGTAGCATTAGCACTCTTCTAGTTTCTTGTTACTAGATTTTTGTTACTATATATCGCTTCTTTTTACTTTGATTGTCGTAATTTTTTTTGTTATAGTTAATGTTCAGAATGTTTAAACATGTTTTCTATATATACTATTTTATTAGAATTTTTTTATTTTATTTTATTTTTTAAATTGCTTTGAACTAAATTTTTTCTCAAGCTAAGAATATATTGAAAATAACATCTCTATCTTCTTGATCTGAATTCTGCATATACATACCTTTACCAAATCACACTTTATAGAATTACAATCAATTATATTATTATTGTTATTGTTGTTATAGAATTACAATCAATTATATTATTATTGTTATTGTTGTGAATTTAACTTTGAACTTTTACAATTTGTTTTGTCATTCATTATGTTTGTCCCTATTAGTGTTATGGTTGGGAGACATTATTTTTTTCTATTTAAAGAATACCTAGCCCCACTTTTTTTCATTTTTGTGCAGCAAAATTGATTTATTTATAGTTTATAATTTTTTATTTGTTTTTATTAATATTATATATAATAGACCAAAAGCTCCTTTTAGGGGGTTTTCGGATTTTTAAAGCGTGTGAGTAAAATATTGAGTAATTTTTATCAATTCAAACTCTACAAACGATTTAATGAGTAGTTTTTCTGGATTTTTTTTTTTTGTATTTTCACTAGGTGTATTTGTGTCAAAAAAATTATTAAAAAGTGGCAAACACTGAATCGATTTGAAACGTTGGCCAATCACATCTCACCTCGTATGGGGCGTGACATTCTTGTTTCACCATATATTTTGAAGTTGAAATTTAAAATTTGAGTTTTAAAGTATTGATTTTTAGAATTGAAAATTGTATTTAGACATATATTTTATTACTGAGTAAAAGCCCCTAAAATTTGAAAAGGGGTTTCGACTAGTTTTTTAAACTTGAAAAAGAATTAAAGATAGATTTTCAAAATGAGATCCTAATTTTATGATCAAACACAAGATTAATTGTTACTTCTTGATTTTCTTAATCTTCGATAGAAATTTTATAAAGGAATTACATTTAATTAGAAGATATTGAGAAGCCACTTAAATGATTATTATTTGAACATAAGTAATAAATAAATACTGGTGTCATCATCTTACATCTTAGACTCTTAGTCCTCACCACAAAATCATTCTTTCACATCTCCAATTTGTATCGAAGAATATTTTCTCCTTTTTTTTTCCATCTTTACTTAAACATTTCACAAAATATATGAGAAGGTTGTTTGATGGATGGTGCTGAATAGAGATGAAATCGAAAGAAAAATAGAGAAACTTTTCGATATAATTTAAGAAAGTAAAAGAGTTGTTTTATGGATAGAAATAAAATAAGATGAATTTTTTTTGATACTATCTAAGGTGCCGAAAGTTATGTTTTATACAGTGAGAGTAGAGATAAAAAAATTGTATTTTAAATTTCGGTATTATATGAGAAAGTAAAATCGTTGTTATTACGAAGAGATAAAATAAGATGAAAAAATTCGATTCCATCTAAAGTAGAGATTGAGTGAAAAGAAAAAAAGTTCTCAATATAATCTAAGAAAGTAAAAAAAAAATTGCCGAGTTTTTGAATAGAGATATAATAAGATGAAAAAAAAATTGCCTAGTTTTTGAATAGTTCACCTTCTCTTCCCTCAAACTTTCTGTTATGGATTTTGCTAGTTCATCCATGGACTTGGTTCATCAACCAGTTTCATTCAACTTGTTCCTCCTTCTATTACAGTACATTCACTTATTTTTTTTCCTTTTGCAACCTCATCAACGCTCCTTTCTCTTCTCCCACATCTCTCTAGAGCTAGTCTCTTCTCATTCAAGTGGGATCTCTTGCGTCACATTTGGAGGAATCATGTTATCAATTGGTATTAGAATTTCTGTTTTTGGTCTTGTGATTAAAGGACCTTCTGCCCTTATCAGTTGGATTCGTTGCTTAATATGTATTGAAACCAGCTCTTGATTTGTTGGTAGCAAAGACACTTGGAAGCCTCCAATGTTCTACGCTGGTTTTGTCCTTCTTCTATTTTTCTATATTTGTTGCAGGGGCTCAATTATCAAATTATGCCAGCTTCTTGAGCAAAAGTGATGTGGCATTCAATATTCTCTTCACCAGTTCAAGCACCATTGCTTCAGTTCTTATTATCATTTTTTTAACTGATTTTCTTGTCGATTAAGTCATTCCAGTTGATACAGTTGCAATGGCAAAGTCAATCTTGCAGTGACTGAGTTAACTTGGATCAATCGTCTTCTTCATGATTTGGGAGTTCCTCCAACTCTCCCTATTTCTTTTCAAATCAGTCCAGGCTGCCATATACTTCGCCAAGGACCTGCTCCATCTCAGCTTACAGATTCTCACCAAAACTTTGTTTGGTTCCTCACATCATAGACTTGATGGCAAGTTGGTGTCTCGCTTCTCTCCCCGCCAACTTGAGGGGGGGTATTAGAATGATAATGAAACTCAGGCCAGGCCGCAGTCATGAAAGCCAGGCCCAGGTCTCATATGAAGAATGAAGAGAAACAGGTCGCATGACCTGTTCTTTAAGTCAAGTCTCATCTGAAGACAAATCTCATACGAAGAATGAAGAGAAACAGGTCGCAAGACATGTTCCTTAAGTTAAGCCTCATCTGAAGAATGAAGAGAAACAGGTCACAGGACCTGTTCCTACATCAAATTCGACCCAATATTCATGACTCAACATTCAGATCAACATTATCAATCAAGAAAGCCCATTCACTCATATCCCATTATATTTTATCATCTTTTTCTACATAGCATAAGATTATTCTCTTAGATGCTTCTTCTAGAAATTGTATAGCTGTGCAAAGTTGGTTAGGAATTTGTTAGTCTTTAGATTAATTTATCTTTCTGCCATCATGTAATAGCATAAATAGTTGTTCCTTCTTCAATAAAATTATCACAGAAAATCAGAAATCAGAGAAAATTTCTCCCATTGTTGGTCTTCACTATTTCTTCTTATTTTTCTACATGGTGTTTCTTCTTCTAATTATTCTCCTACAAAATCTTCAGGCACCGTATCCGTCCCGCCTCAAGTAAGTCATTCTCAACAGATTGTTTTCAAAACCATGTCTTTAGGCTAATACTTTCTCCAATGAGAAAGATTTCTTTTAAATCCATCCTTTGACATTGCTACTTTTTAATGAAAAATTTATGTTATAAAATATAATTTTTTCATCGAATCATTTCATTAATAAATCGTAAACAACTATAAACGTATAATGAAAAATAAATTTCCACCAAAATACCAGAAATTTCCTAGTTTTATCGTACAAAAACATTATCAAAATATCAGAACACAAATAATGCACACTCCAAAGAATAAGTCTCAAAATGTATGTGAGGTCAATTGAGTTGACTTTCTATAATATTTAATTTTTATTTGTTTTTGGTTCAATTGTTTTTCACGTTGTTTTGTGTTCACAACACGATTTTCTCGTGAGTTTGGTAATATCATTAGTTTTTATAGCTTATAAGCATTTTAAATTTGATTAACTTTTTTTGTTTTTTAAATAAAGTGCGAAATTATTTCAAAAATAAATAAATATAGTAAAACTAGTTATGATTTGAACCCTTATTAACAAGGTAAAAGTTTCAGTGACCAACCAATCGAGTTACTAAAATTTTCATCCTATATTATAATTATGTCGTTATTGTTCAAATTAAACGTGTTCACCAACGAAGTGACCCCTTAGGTTATTGGATTAAATTTACACAATTAGTGACTTTTTAATTGTAATAACAAAATAACTATCATTTAATTAAGTTAGTTTGTAAGGACCACAACAGGCAAGAAAATGTATTATTAATTAGCATGGTGGCTAATCTATAGTTTTGTGTTTGTACGTTCAGACATGTTTAATCAAATTATGAGAAAAATTATTAATTAATGTGCTTCTACACAATTATTTAATCATTGTTTAGTATGTATGTCCACATTTCAAATTCAAAAGTGACCAATGCTTCTTGAATTAAAGTCATTTTGTGATTAGTAGTGTGTACTTAACTCAATTGTAATTCAAATCATTATCATTTTGTGATTAGTAGTGTGTACTTAACTCAATTGTAATTCAAATCATTCTCTTATAATGGTGATATCTCTAATGTGACTTAATTGATTAATTTTAATTCCACCATTATCAACCAATTAGAGCATTAAATAGGGCAATTTTTTCTATGACAAAAAGGTCTTCGGTTATTGTAAAAGAGATTTGATGATTATTATGAGTTATGAAATCATGTAGAACACAATTCTAGTTTATTCTCATATATTAATGGGAAAAGGATAAAAAATGCCCTTAAACTATGATAAAGGAATAAAATTGTCCTTAGTTTATAGTTTGGATCAAAATTGCCCTTATCGTCAATATTTTGGTTCAAAAATGCCCTTGCGGTCAATACTATGGTTCAAAAATGTCCTTATAGTTACTAAATGGGTCAAAAATACCCTTTTTCGAATAACTATATTATTTTTTTCTTTTAAAATACATTTTCTTCTTAATTAAATTATTATAAAAGAACTCTGTTCTTGTTTTCTTTCTTTAAAAATCACTTTAAAAAATAAAAATGTAGAAAATATTTTTTTCTTAATCTCATCTTATCAATTAAAATCGAATAACTTCATGAACCCTTTCAACATATAATATATGTTATTTATTACAAGATCATTGTATATCCATCATTAATTTATATTTACATAACGATAAAATATAATTATAATAAAATAAGAAATAATACTTTTTTTTTTGAATTAAAATAAGATAAACACTTGCTAATTTTAAAAAATATTATTAGAGATAGAATGTGTTAAAAAGAAAATAAATAATATATTTATTTGAAAAAGTGAGCATTTTTTATCCAAAATAACAATAAGGGTATTTTTGGACCAAAATATTAACGAAAAGGTCATTTTTGGACCAAACTCTAAACGGAGGGCATTTTTGTTCCTTTCTCATAGTTTAATTTTGACCCTTTTCCCTATATTAATTAATACACAATAAATTGTGATTTGTTATTTGATTACTAAAAGTAACAAATTATTTCTTATTATTTTAAAATTTCATATGAAAATAACTGGTCACGAGTTTAAATAATTATATTAACCTGATTTCTAGCTATATTTTCTAAGGATTGATTCCATCCTAGTTGGATTCTAAATTTTGTTATTCATCAACTTCATTGTTAAGATGAATTGAATGATAATCAAATGACAAAATATGAGTAAAAACATTAGTATGAGTTATCATTTCAACCTTTTGATTGTTCTGTAACAAATAAAGTAATGAAAGAATAGATTTTTATGATTTTCTAAATATGCTGCTAGAGGATAAAATATATCTATCAGATAAATTTTAGTTTTTATCTTAAATGTTGTCACATTTCAAACTAAGATTAAATTATAATAAACTAAAAGAATATCAACGCACATATGAGAATGAAATTTTCTCATCCTGTCTTGATATCATTATATTTAATAAGAGCATTTCAATAACATTAGTTATCAATTTCACATAGTAATATTTTTTTTTATAATATTGAGGATTAATTCAATTTTATAAGATATTAACTACATGTTTGTTATACGTTACTTTGGATGTTGTTGTAAACACTTTACTAATTAATATAAAATTTAAATAATTTAATTTAAAGTTCTATAATATTTATGTTAAATAATAAATAGTTATCATTAATTGTCAGGCACATAGTGTATTACAATTATGGATATTAAAAGGGAAAAAAATTATATTTAAATAGTTATCATACACATCTGTGATGGTCATAACTTTACGAGAAAAGGCTATAGATGTTTGCTCTTTTTATGTTCGTACTCTTTGTGTTATTTAGGTTATACCAATAACAGTAATAAATACATTACTTCTTCTTGATACACAATCATTAAATTATTTATTTACAATAGCTTAATACATTTTAAACATTGTTAAATGTCAATACACGTATATAACATCACATCACTTTAGCAGCCATATTGAATTGACCGTACTTTGAATATATATATATACACATGGGCAAAATTTCAAAACACATGAATATCTAACATGGTTCATTGGAGGATCAAAATAAATTTGAACTTTTCACTATTAATATATCAAATAAAATAAAACAAAATTGTTAGTATAATTTTTTTTAAAAAAGGTCAAAAAGTATAATCACTTTTTAACGATTCAAAATGATGATTTTTTGTCAGTTTGTTTAATTTTATAGCAACTTCTTGTAGATTTTTCAGACCCAATATTATTTTTTTCATCAAAAGTCCATTAATAGTTTGTCAATATGAAGGTATTATGTGAAGAAGGTTTTGCATGTGATTTTTAGACTTGGAATAATTGTATAATGTGTTTTTTCTTATAAACATTCAATCAACTTATTTATCACATCATACTATATTATCAACATTTAATATTTTATATCTTATTTTTGCTTATTCATTTTTCAGGTAAAAGTACTGGTAATTAATTTTATTTATTTTGTTAATAGATGTCTTCCTTTGCAAATTTTGTCCTATAAAGCATAACTTGTGCTTTATGTTTTTTGTCTTTCGAATTTCATTTTTTCCTAAATTTAATAATATGAAATACTTTCGACCACTTTTATTATTTAAATTATGAAGAACAAAGATTAAACTCATATATATATGTAATATATATATACATATATATATGTGTGTGAATAATGTTTTGCTTGTGATTTTTAGACTTGGAATAATTGTATCATGTGTTATTACTATAAAGTATAAGAGGTTAAGAAAATAACGATTCATCGACATGCCTGCTTTTCTAGCCAGAGATAATATTAGAACTTTTTATAATACTATGTTGAAATAATACTAAAACTTTTTATAATACTATGTTGAAATAATATTGTATATTTACAATTGCTCTTTTTCTTTATAGGACATAAAAGTTGATGAAATTACATATATTATTAAAATTTGCGTAAAAGATATTATAAATCGCAATAACTAGCAATTGAAAATGTTTTGGTTTGCTCTCTAATTCCATATGTACCATTTATATTGAAACAAAAAAAGCGTCATATATTATTTGAAAATGAAGTCAAAAATTTATAAATTTCATAATATACTAATAGTAATTGAAAATATTTATGAGTATTCACGTTAATCGAAAAGAGAGTAACATACATTATTTAAAATGACACAAAAATCACAACAAATTAATAGCTTTAAATATATATATATATATAATTAACATGATCAATTTTTCAAATTCCATTTATAACATATAAACTGAGATAAAATAATGACATATAATGGGTCTGTACTGACACACTAATATCTAATTTTTATGTAAGCATATAACTATTGATAAAATAAATCTCAATATTTTACACTTTGAATCTAGTCAACTACTCTTAATCAGTCAACCAAAATGAACTAGTAACAGTACAAAACTTTGTATTATAAAAGAATTAATCAACTAAATAGACTATACATGAAAACATATCTTCATCATTCGAGCAAAATTGTCAAACCATGAAATATGGGCCAGTGGGCCTGGTTTTAATGGGCCTTGAATCAACAGAAGGCCCAAAATGAACATGAACATGAATCAAAGTAATATCCACCTTCTTTCCCTTTTTTTATCGATATTTTCAGATCGATCTCTTGACTAAGTCTCATACATTGCACTGAGATCAAGGGACTGATGTCGTACCATACGAGCTACCACCTTGACCTAGGATTTTTTTCTTCCTCACATCGGATTCTGAACTAAAAAAGGAAAAAATTCTTATTCGATGGCGTTCGCGCCTGCTTGAAATTCCATGATTCATGTTGAGGAGACCATGAATTTTGATTTTCATGATTATATCTTGCAATAGTCAATTTTAAACTAATTGTGCTCTTTATAATTTGTGTTTAATCAAACCACATATTGTCACAAGAGCCACAATAAATGAGTAATCAACTTGAGGTTCCACTTCTAGAGTTAACACATCATCACCATACCCAAATCCTCTTGATGATTGCTTTTGATTTACCTATATAATATACACAATTTCAATTAACAAAACAAAATAAAATAGTATAATGTTGTTTAAATACTCAAAATAAATTCTTTGAATCGAATAATTACCTTTGCGACAAGTTGACCAATATTATTTGAGATTTGAAATGATGACTTTTTATCGATTTGTTGAATCTTATAGCAACTTCCAATAGATTTATCACACCCTAAATTTACATCACAAATAACATCTCCTTTTAAATATTTCCAATTTCTTCTCACTTGAAAACATGGCTTTCCTTTAAATCCACCACTTAAATATCCACTCCACCT
The DNA here is from genome assembly GCA_022817965.1 of Solanum lycopersicoides. Taxonomy (NCBI): domain Eukaryota; kingdom Viridiplantae; phylum Streptophyta; class Magnoliopsida; order Solanales; family Solanaceae; genus Solanum; species Solanum lycopersicoides. The sequence continues at coordinate 92,661,851 of CM040629.1, read as the reverse complement.
ACCAAGTAATCTTAGGCTCTGTAGAAAAAAAAATATATAACAAAATTAATTAAAATTAAACTTAATTAACTCCTAAAAATGAAATCGTCTTTAACAGAAGCTATGTTTCTCTAACTATGCCAATGATTTCGGGGAATTCCCATTTAAATATGTCCTAGTGAATACTGAATACCAGATGAGAAGATAAAACGAAAAAATGACACACTAGTGAGTTTTTTTTGTTATTACCTCTTTTTTAATAGAGAAGAGAACTTGTCCACTAAGATCCATGAGGAAAACTTCATTACTATTTCTTTCTTGGTAATTATCAACTCTAAAAACAATATCACCTTTAGAATTAAAAACAGTACAACCATTCCCATGATACACTAGGGATTTCATCCATATAGTAAATATTTCTCTAGTGGATGTCACATAACAAGACGAAGACGAAGAAGAAGAAGAGGAGGAGTTCTTGAGTATTTCTGGATATATTTTGGCCATTGAATGAACAAAGGAAGCTAGTATAGTACTTTTACAAACTTGTTTCCACCTAAGTATACAATGAATGAGTTTAGAAATAAAAAGGGGTATATATATAATGTATATTGAAGTATTCAAGAAGCCCATAATAGTTACTAATAAAATAATATAATCCAAGAAACTAATAAGAAAGAGGAAATGTTATCCATTGAAGCAAAAAAATGAAAATAAAATATAAAAAGCATTGACTTGGATTGGAACACATTTTTTGCATTGTGGTGGGAATATACTTGAGAAATAAAGTAGAGATGGCACTATTTTGTATATTAGCAAGTGGGATGGCCTTGTCAGAATCACTTACCAAAAAAAGATTCAAGATGTGTTTGGTATAAAATAAAAATATTTATTTTTTGTGAAATATAAGTGGGGGTTTCTTTTTTACTTATTTTGTGGGATTTGATAGATAAGCAAGAAAGATACTATTTGATCTCAAGACCATTTGTATATATTCTAGGAAATTATTATGGAGTGAAATGTGGGGTTTGGGAGTATTGGAGGGTGAGGAGAAAATAACAAATTAAACTTTGAAATGACATTTCTAGAAGTGTTTTCTCTAATCTCCAATCTCGATAGGAAAAAATGTGATGTCGTATGTTTTGGATCAAACCTTACATAATATTCATATACCTTATATGTAGTCAAGGGCGGAGCAAGAATTTTCGATAAGAGGGTTCAACATCTGAAAAAATGGACATACGAAATAGCCGAAGGGGGTTCGACATCTACTATATATACCTAAAAAATTATTTTAACTATACAAAAATAATATAATTTTCCGCCGAAGGGGCTTCGGATGAACCCCCTAAACACACTGTGGCTCCGCCACTATATGTAGTGGCCGCGTAGGTACAGTCATATTGGACACCATTCGTCAGAAAATACGTTATATATATATATATATATCAAATTCTACATTTAAAGGATATATATATTTAAAGTTAGACGTTTTTGACAAAAGTTATGCCTTTAGCGCAGTGGTAATGGGTGTCTATTTGAATAAAGAAATTTCGAGTTTATATCCCAAATAACATAATATTTTTTTATTTTATTTTGAAATCGTACGTCATTATTCTTGGACACCCTTAATAAAATTTATAACTCCACTACTGCTCATATGTGGTTTTAATTTCTTTTATTTTCATCTACCAATATTAATGTTAATTCACCCAGTATGCTCGACATGAATTCATTTGATTGCAATATAAGAAGAATAAATATAATTAGTCAAATAATAATTGTACTATCTCAAAAAATAACATCAAGTGAAATGAATTTATCATACAAGAAATTATATTTTGCAACTATATAATTTCAGGTCATGATTTAGGTAAAAATTAAAAATAAGTTACTTTGAAAAATAGGAAATGGTGATGTTTGGTTTCGTTTATTTATTTATTTATTGCAAATTTATACTATCAAATAATGTGTCTAGCTATCTTCTATTAGTAAATTTAACAAAAATAAAAAAATCAACAACAGAAAGTACAAGCCATGGCTACTATAAAAGTTCTTTAAAACAGTTTGAGTCAACTATCATGGCCTTAAATATCTGAGCTGTCTTTTGAATAAATTTTCATTCTCCTTAATATTTAATAATAAATATAAATATATTTATTCTTTAGTTTACTTATGACTTATGAGTGTAAGCCAATAGAATAAATATAACAAATTTGAAACTAAGTACTTAATACTTTTAAAATTTTAAAAGTCCATATGTATGAAAAATATGTTCAACCTGCCCTATTACGATTTTTTTTCTTAAATAAATCAAAAATGGGAGGGAGATAAATATAAGCCAAAGACAAATCAATAGAAGAGTTTCAAATAAATGTATGCCAAAATAAAAAATAAAAAAAATAATATTTTGATGTCATCTCAAAATACCTATCACATTTTCTTTTTTTTAATAAATTTTTAGAGATAAATAAAATTAAATTAATTTAATATTTCAAATTAAAACTGAAATATCTATGAACGGTAAAAAAAGTATTATAAATTATAATACTTCTCAAATTAATATATTTTCAAAATATTAAACAAAATTTATATAATTTAACTCGAGAGAAAAACAACATTCAAGATGGAGAGAGTATTAAAAATCGTTTGATATGTGGATAAAGTTATTTCAAAATTATAATTTTGGTGTTTGGACTAATGTATCACACCTAACTCCTAAGTGGATAAAACTACACCAAGTATAAAATATAAAAAAATTATCTTGAATTTAATTATACCTTCAAATAATAAATATAAATTTAATCTTGTGAATATTCTACAGTATCCCGGGAACTAAACAACCCCAAAGTGTGATAAATTAATATAATACTTAATTGATTGCATCATCATTTGCATGTTTATCACTTTGAAGATCATGAATTATTAGGTCTAATTAATCATAATTGATAGTGACCAACTATCAGAACAAGTAACATATGGGCATATAAAAATGTTTTAAATTTTTTATTATATGATCGATCAAAGACCTTTTGTGTAAAGAATAGTTATTTTTGTGATTCTATAATCTCTTTTTGGTAATTGGTATGTCTACATCGAGCCAAACAAATACTAGTTCATATCCACAAGGTCGCCTCTCTACAATATTTAGAGATCGTTTGGTATATTATATAAAAATATATTAATAATATTGTGATTAATAATAATTATGGAATAAATTGTGTTGGAATTATTCTTTATCAGTCATTTGATTTGGTATGTTAGGGGCATTTTTTTATCTTTTAACTATGTTTATCGATATATTAATAACTCTTATATTAAAATAAAGTCTTTTTTTTTTGCCAATTCTTTAATTTTAATTTTTCACATCACATATTTAAGAACCTCAAGATTATAGGACACTTTGCTACATTCTACATATTTTTAAGACAACAAGATAGAAAAATCTTTTTTTTTATCAAGTCAAAATCCGACACACAAGTTAAAATGGAGGGAATATTATGGTTTACAAAGGTATGTACTCCTCCATTACATATTACTTGCCCTCATACTAAAAATACTTACTATTTTAATTTACTTGTCCAATTTATGAAATCAAGATTACTAGTTGACACCTTTACATCGAAAAATTAATTTTTATTATTATTTATATACATATTATATATTGACACATTGATTTTCTCATGATTTTTTTAACATTTATTCTTAACTTTTATTAGTGAAAATTTTAACTCCTCCGCTATTATTACTATCCGATTCTCTATAAAAGGCTCTCTAACAAAGGCAATTTCATATTCAAAAGAATTTAAAATCAAAACCTCTTAATTAAGAATAAAAAATTACTTACCACTCCACTATCGCAACAGCTTAATTAGTTACATAAGCATCATTATTGCCGGCGAGCTCTTGAAAAATAAAAAGAATACACGTGCATGATTATAATATTTCTCACAACTCATAAGAATATAGAAAATATACAGTCAGGTATTAAACGTGACATTTTGTGAAACTATAGAAAATGATCATTTAATTCAAATATTTTTATTCATTTTAATTTATTTGTTTTATTTGTTATATTTTAATTAATAGAAAATTTTAAAAAGTAAATAATTTTTATGAATTTTATTGTCCAAAAGTAAAGATATACCAAATGTATCAAAATGTCCTTTAATCTTATGTCTTAAACATATGATATAAAAAGTTAAAATTAAAGAATTATTATACTAGAAGAAAACATGAGATTAGCCGTGGAATGTGTCGATAATCTCCGATTAATGATCCGTTGCTAATGCTAATTAAATTTTCTTATAATCCTTCGTTAAACCATAGCTAAATGGGATGAATTTTTATATGTTTAACTATGATACTTTGTTACTCGTTAATTTTTTTATTTTCTATAGTGTTAAAAGGGAAACAGACTTTTTCTATGTGTAAAAATAGACTTAAAAAATTGGACAAATAAACTGAATTTGGGAGAGCTACTATTAAGTTATGAATTATGACTTAATAGTAACACAGAATAGTTTTTTTTTATAAAAAGTACGGATAAGTCTAATTATAATATTAATTACGTTGATGCATGCACAGTTGTTGTTGTTTTATTAAAAAAAAAACAGATTTGGCGTTAGATAGTACACTTGCAATATTTCATGAATTTTGATTCATCAGCAAGATTAGGTACAAATCCACCTTAATTATATATTAGAGCTTTAAATATATGTTAAAGATTGAAAATATCATGTGTTTTATTATTTAGTTATTGAAAATATTTTTTAGGTCCTCGTGTGGCATGCATGCATGCATGTCAATTTGTAAGCTAGATATATTTTCTCGGTTTTAAATTATTTGATTAATTTTAATTTGACTAGAAGTTTAAGAAAGTAAAAGATTTTTTTTTAATTATGTAATCTTAAATTAGAGGTATATGAGAAACAGTTCTTTAATAATATGATTTTAAAATGTCATATAAAAGGTTAGAATCAAATAATTATTGCCGAAAAAAAGAAAGCAGACAATCATTTTTTAACAGACTGAAAAGGAAAAAAAGACAAATAAATTAAAACGACGAAAGCGTTGATGAGTCATCTAAAAGATAATTACATATAATCATCCATAAGAAGTGCGACCAGGGGCATAGACACATGTATGTCAGGGTTTCAATTGGACACCTTTCGTTAGAAAAAAATATCGCATATACAAGTAAAATGATATTCAAAGTGATTAAAGACATATTTTCGACACCCTTGACATAATAGATTGTTATAGCCTAGTAGTTTCAAACATCTTAGGATTGAATCTCATCACCACACATCATTAATTTCTTTTTACGTGTTTTGACCTTAAAAAAGAATCAGATCTGCACGTGAGAGGACTTAGATGTTAAGAAGACAATTAAGTATAGAAATTAAAGTTTTCTTTTTGATCTTACATTTGACATAGTCAATTCATATATCCTACTAAGCAAGCATACATTTACAACCAACATCAGCATATCAATTTGGATTTTGGAGCTTCCATTTGTTTTAATATTCTTTGTAATTTCCTTTTTGATTTTAGGTTAAACCACCTAATTTGAAAAAAGTACAAAAAGTGTATACACATAAATCCAACGTGTAAAGAAGAAAATAAATGTTGATGATTTACACAAAATATATATAACATCAATGAGCTCACGGCTTTATATATATGATAAATAATTCTACTTTTAATTACAAAAGTGAATATTTTTTCAACTTGTAATAAAGTATAAAGTAGGTATCCTTAAATAAAATAAGATAAGTGAACCCACAACTTGTTTAATCATCAAACGCAAAGGAATATTTAGGGATGACAATAGGACAGGACGGGCTGGAACGGGCTATTTTGTAAAACTAATAAATGGGGGTGCAAACATATATACATAAAGCTATCAAAAGAGGAATTAATGACGGCAAAAATCCACAATGTATAACACATTGTATATACATAATATACATTGTGGATACACTTAATATACAAATTTCCATAATAAAACTCCTTCCAAACACCATTATACTTCCATTATACTTCCATTTCAATATCATAATTACAAAATAAAAAAGAAACAGTAGTCGAAAATCAAACTCAAAACACACGTAAACACATTTAAATAGGATTTAAAGACTAAATATTTAAAAAGTTGTGTTAATTAGTAAGGGGTATTTTGCAACGTATATATTAACGATGACTTATGTAGCTAATTTTTTCCTAATGATGTGCTATAGCACAACGAAAAATCGTTCGAAAGGGGGTATGCCCGCTTCGGGGCTATTTTGACCTTGTAAAGGTCGAAATGGCCGTGAGGGCCAACCGTGCATAGCCAAGGTCTTGACGGACGTCACGAAAAAATTTTGGTACGTTTGACGTCGGGATCCGGATCACCCAAAAATTGTGGTGCTA
>CM040629.1:92530231-92654647 GCA_022817965.1 Solanum lycopersicoides | reverse complement strand
TTTTTGGGTGATCCGGATGCCGACGTCAAAAGTGCCAAAACATTTTGTGGACATCCGTCAAGACCTGCCTATGCATCCGGTTGGCCCTCACGGCCATTCCGACCAGTTATCAAGGTCAAAATAGCCCTGAAGCGTGCATACCCCCATTTTGACAATTTTAATTTTTTAGGTGATCCAGATCCCGACGTCAAAACTGTCAAAAATTTTTGTGGACGTCCCTCAAGACCTTCGTTATGCATCCGGTTGGCCCTCACGGATATTGCGACCCATTTTCAAGGTCAAAAAGAGCCCGAAGCTCGCATACCCCCATTTCGACGATTTTTCGTGTGCTGTAGCATACCATTTTTTGGGTGATCCGGATCCCGACGTCAAAAGTTCAAAATATTTTTGTGACGTCCGTCAAGACCTTGACTATGCATCCGGTTGGACCTCACGGCTATTCCGACCCATTTTCAAGGTCAAAATAGCTTCGAAGCGCATACCCTCATTTCGATGATTTTTCGTGTGCTCTAGCACACCATTTTTTGGGTGATCCGGATTCCGACGTCAAAAGTGCCAAAATATTTTGTGGACGTCCGTCAAAACCTTGGATATGCATCCGGTTGGTCCTCACGGCCATTCCGACCCATTTTTAAGGTCAAAATAGCCCCAAAGCGCGCATATACCCATTTCGACGATTTTTTCGTGTGCTATAGCACATCATTTTTTGGGTGATCCGGATCCCGACGTCAAAAGTGCCAAAAAAATTTGTGGACGTCTGTCAAGACCTTAGCTATGCATCCGGTTGGCCCTAACGGACATTCCGACCCCTTTTCAAGGTCAAAATAGCCCTGAAGCGCGCATACACTCATTTCAACGATTTTTCATGTGCTATAGCAAACCATTTTTTGGGTGATCCGGATTCCGACGTCAAAAGTACCAAATATTTTTGTGGACGTCCGTCAAGACCTTGGCTATGCATCCGGTTGGCCGTCACATCCATTCCGACCCATGTTCAAGATGAAAATAGCCCCGAAGCACGCATACCCCCATTTTGACGATTTTTTGTGTGCTATTGCACACCATTTTTGGGTGATCCGGATCCCGACGTCAAAAGTGCCAAACATTTTTGTGGACGTCCGTCAAGATCTTGTCTATTCATCCGGTTGGCCCTCACGGCCATTCCGACCCATTATCAAGGTCAAAATAGCCCCGAAGCGTGCATACCCCCATTTCGACGATTTTTTGTATGCTATAGTACACCATTTTTTGGGTGATCCGGATCCCGACGTCAAAACTACCAAAACTTTTTGTGGACGTCCGTCAAGACCTTGGTTATGCATCCGGTTGGCCCTCACGGCCATTCCGACCCATTTTCAAGGTCAAAATAGCCCCGAAGCGCGCATACCCCCATTTGACGATTTTTCGTGTGCTATAGCACACCATTTTTTAGGTGATTCGGATCCCGACGTCAAAAGTGCCAAAACTTTTGTGGACGTCCGTCAAGACCTTGCTATGCATACGGTTGGCCCTCACAGACATTTCCACCATTTTCAAGGTCAAAATAGCCCCGAAGCGCGCATACCCCCATTTGACAATTTTTCGTGTGTTTAAGCACACCATTTTTTGGGTGATCCGGATCCCGATGTCAAAAGTGCCAAAAAAATTTGTAGACGTCCGTCAAGACCTTGGCTATGCATACGGTTGGCTCTCACGGCCATTCCAACCCATTTTAAAGGTCAAAATAGCCCGAAGCGGGCATACCCCCATTTCAACGATTTTTCGTGTGCTATAGCACAATATTTTTTGGGTGATCAGGACTCCGACGTCAAAAGTGCCAAAAAAATTTGTGGACGTCCGTCAAGACCTTGGCTATGCATCCGGTTGGCCCTCACGGCCATTCCGACCCATTTTGAAGGTCAAAATAGCCCCGAAGCGCGCATACCCCCATTTCGATGATTTTTCGTATGCTATAGCACACCATTTTATGGGTGATCCGGATCCCGACGTCAAAAGTGCCAAAACTTTTTGTGGACGTCCGTCAAGACCTTGGCTATGCATCCGGTTGGCCCTCACGGACCTTCCCACCGATTTTCAAGGTCAAAATAGCCCCGAAGCGCGCATACCCCTATTTTGATGATTTTTTGTGTGCTATAGCTCACCATTTTTTGGGTGATCCGGATCCCGACGTCAAAAGTGCCAAAAAATTTTGTGGACATTAGTCAAGAACTTGGATATACATCCGGTTGGTCCTCACGGCCATTCCGACCCATTTTCAAGGTCAAAATAGCCCCGAAGCGCATACCCCCATTTCGACGATATTTTGTGTGCTATAGCACACCATTTTTTGGGTGATCCGTATCCCGACGTCAATAGTGCCAAAAATTTTGTGGTCGTCCGTCAAGACCTTGGCTATGCATCAAGTTAGCCCTCACGGCCATTCCAACCCATTTTCAAGGTCAAAATAGCCCCAAAGCGCGCATACCCCTATTTCGACGATTTTTCGTGTGCTATATATAGCACACCATTTTTTGGGTGATCCGGAACCCGACGTCAAAAGTGCCAAAAAATTTTGTGGACGTCCGTCAAGACCTTGGCTATGCATTCGGTTGGCCCTCACGGCCATTCCGACCCATTTTCAAGGTTAAAATAGCCCCGAAGCGCGCATACCCCCATTTCGAAGATTTTTCGTGTGCTTTAGCACACCATTTTTTGGTTGATCTGGATCCCGACGTCAAAAGAGCCAAAAAATTTGTGGACGTCCGTCAAGACCTTGGTTATGCATCCGGTTGGTCCTCACGGCCATTCCGACCGATTTTCAAGGCCAAAATAGCCCCGAAGCACGCATACCCCTATTTCGATGATTTTTCGTGTGCTATAGCACACCATTTTTTTGGTGATCTGGATCCCAACGTCAAAAGTGCCAAATATTTTTGTGTACGTTCGTCAAGACGTTGGCTATGCATCCGGTTAGCCTTCACGGCCATTCCGACCCATTTTCAAGGTCAAAATAGCCACGAAGTGCGCATACCCACATTTCGACGATTTTTCGTGTGCTATAGCACACCATTTTTTGGATGATCCGGATCCCGACGTTAAAAGTGCCAAAAGATTTTGTGGACGTCTGTCAAGATGTTGGCTATGCATCCGGTTGGCTTCAGGGCCATTCCGACCCATTTTCAAGGTCAAAATAGCCCCGAAGCGTGCATACCCCTATTTCGCTGATTTTTCGTGTGCTATAGCACACCATTTTTTGGTTGATTCGGATCCCGACGTCAAAAGTGCTAAAAAAATTGTGGACGTCCATCAAGACCTTGGCTATGCATCCGGTTGACCCTCACAGCCATTCTGACCCATTTTCAAGGTCAAAATAGCCCTGAAGCGCACATACCCCATTTCGACGATTTTTCTTGTGCTATAGTACAACATTTTTTGGGTGATCCGGATCCTGACGTCAAAATTGCCAAAAAATTTTGTGGACGTACGTCAAGACCTTGGCTATGCATCTGGTTGGCCCTCACGGCCATTCTGACCCATTTTCAAAGTAAAAATAGCCTCGAAGCGCGCATACCTCCATTTCGACGATTTTTCGTGTGCTATAGCACACCATTTTTTGGGTGATCCGGATCCCGACGTCAAAAGTGCCAAAACTTTTTGTGGACGTCCGTCAAGACTTTGGTTATGCATTCAGTTGGCTCTCACGGCCATTCCGACCCATTTTCAAGATCAAAATAGCCCGAAAGCGCATACCCCCATTTCGACAATTTTTCGTGTGCTGTAGCACACCATTTTTTGGGTGATCTAGATCTCGAAGTCAATAATGCCAAAAAATTTTGTGGACGTCCGTCAAGACCTTGGCTATGCATCCGGTTGGCCCTCACGGCTATTCCGACCCATTTGCAAGGTCAAAATAGCCCCGAAGCGGGCATACCCCCATTTTGACGATTTTTCGTGTGCTATAGCACACCATTTTTTGGGTGATCCGGATCCCGATTTCAAAAGTGCCAAATGTTTTTGTGGACGTCCGTCAAGACCTTGGCTATGCATCCGGTTTTCCCTCACGGCCATTCCAACCCATTTTCAAGGTCAAAATAGCCCCGAAGCGCGCATACCCCAATTTCGACGATTTTTCGTGTGCTATAGCACATCATTTTTTGGGTGATCCGGATCCCGACGTCAAAAGAGCCAAAAAATTTTGTGGACGTCCGTCAAGACCTTGGCTATGCATCCGGTTGGCCCTCACGGCTATTCCGACCCATTTTCAAGGTCAAAATAGCCCGGAAGCGCGCATACCCCTATTTCGACGATTTTTCGTGTGCTATAGCACACCATTTTTTGGGTGATCTCTATATATACTCTGTTCTTCACCCTCATACTCTGTTCCTTTCAAAAAACAAAAAAAAATCGTAGTTAGAAAATCTGGTGTTGAACAATGAGTAACTCGCAACGTAGAGTTGGACATAGGAGTAGGCCATCCCCCTATGATCGTTCTTCCAGTAGAAGACAACACGATCATCCCCTCGTTTCTGAATTACAAGTTAGAATTACTCCACACACTCGCGAAATTACAATTATTTATGTCAGTAGTCGTGATTTAGTGGAAAGGGCCGTAAGGCATCAGTATGCAGACTATTTCAATGGCGGATCATCACAAAATTCTTCAGATGATTCTCAACCAAGTCAACTACTGTCTGATGATGAACTACTTGAACTACTGTTTGATGATGAACTACTGTTTGTTGATCAAGAGGCTAATACGGAGGAGATAGAGGACGATGCTACATTATTGGGCTATTTTAAAACAAGAATTCATCGTGTTGCTGATGGTGTAAATCATTCCACTGAAACTGAAGAAATTTGTGCCATATGTCAAGCAGGATTTGAGCATGAAGAGTCCATTGGGACACTTGGGTGTGGACACGAATATCATACAAGTTGCATCAAACAATGGTTGTCGAGGAAAAAAAATTGTTCCATGTGTCGAACTTCTGTTTTGCCCTAAAATACATAGCATATAGAGATTGTTTCATTATGAAATTCTGTCGCATTGATCTCAAGTTATGGATGTACGTACTATACATTTTTTATATATACAAGAATAATTTGTTTCATATCCTAAATATTGTTAAGAGACCATGAATTATCAGATCATATATATTGATGCTTGTATTTCTTATTAATTAATGTTTATCAATTAGTTTATTTCTTATAAAATATTTCCAATTTCTCCACACAGAATGATGTAAAAGAGAACATGTCAGGGGTTTGATATCCATTCACAATTGGACAATACACAGGCCTCTAAGTACTCTCTTCCGAGATTTTCTTAATTGTTACATGTCATACAATTATACTAATGATTATTTAAAGATAATACAAGTTCACATTGTACGCGCGTTTTTGGGCTCGGTAATGGTGTATTCAAGGTACAAACTCATGAGTTCTACAAACCGTAGACTTGGGTTGTGGTAGATATTGTCGCGCTCAAGAGACAAATCCGTAGGTTAAAGCCGATAATACGTGTCATGTGTTTAGATCGTAAATCTTTACAGTACTATATTAGAATTGTCTTGGTAAATGTGACTAAAGAATTAGTAATTAATCATAAGTAAAACTTTTGTTACTCATAAAATGACCTATCTCTAAAATTTCATCCTTTTTCATTTGCAAGTCCTATTTTATAACAAAAAAAAATTATTGAAGAATTTGCAATATATATATGATGTAATTTATCATGATCTTCTTAAGTGGGAGAAATACACGTTATTTATTTTCTATGTCAATTAAATGCGTGACTAAAGATATTCAATAAAATTATTTATCTTTTTTATAGAGTTTCATAATAAATAAATTTTCTCATTTATAATTTTCACTAAAGAGGTTTAAAATCTAATAAAATAAACACAAGAAGTTTGAATGAACCCTACTATATTTTTCTTTTATGTATATATTTTTTACTAATAATTTAAATACCCTCTATTTACCAAAAAAAGAAAAAAATTAGTGGGAAATTAATTATGTTCCCTCTACTTCTCTTTACCTTAAATTAAATCCTATTCCTAAAGAAACTAGGAGAAATAAATAAAATATTAGGAAAACAAAATTTCCGCCTGAAGTTTCCAAAACAAAATAGGAAATTAAATCATAGAAGAAATAAATAAAACAGGAAACAATTAAGTTTCCATAAAAAAAAATATATGAATACCCAACTCTGTATATACTCTGTTCTTCATCTTCATACTCTGTTTTACAACAACAACAAAAAATCATAGTTAGTAAATCTAGTGTTGAACAATGAGTAACTCGCAATTTATGTTTGCGAATTCGCGTAGAATTGGAAGTAGAAGTAGACAATCTCCCTTCGTTTTGGGATTACAAGCCACAATTACCCTTCGTGATTTAGTGGAAAGGGCATTAAGGCAGCAGAATGTACAACACAATTTCAATGGCGGATCATCACCTATTTCTTCAGATGATTCTCAATCAGAAAGTGAACTATTTGATGATCAAGAGGTTAATACGGAGGAGAAAGAGGACGATGCTATATTATTAAGGTATTTTAAAACAAGAATTCATCGTGTTGCTGATGGAGTAAATAATCAAATAGAAAGTAAAGAGATTTGTGCCATATGTCAAGTGGAATTTGAGCATGAAGAGTCCATTGGGACACTCGGGTGTGAGCACGAATATCATACAGGTTGCATCAAACAATGGTTGTTGAGGAAAAAAAATTGTCCCATGTGTCGAACTTCTGTTTTGCCCGGCAATACATAGCGTATAGAGATTGTTTAATTATGAAAATCCGTTGTATTGAAGTTTTTGATGTAATACACTATACATCTTTGATATATACAAAGAGCAATTTGTTTATGTAGACACTAGTAATGTGATATATTGATGCTTGTATCTCGATTAGTTTATTTTCGGTTGATTGTCCTATATTTAGTTTATGTAGACAGTAATATTTATTGTAACAACTAAATTTCATCCCTAACTGAGTAGTATTAGATGTATAGATTCTTTAGCATCCACTTGTGTTGGCGTCAAGAGGTTGTTAATATTTGGGCATTCTGTGTCATACTTGTTACCTTGCATCGATACAAGTATCAAAATAACATTTCAAACAACACGAGGAATTAATACAACAAGATATTGAATAATTATGTTCCCCGAAAATTAGATATTTAGATAAATAAATTTAAGATGTCACGATCCAAGCTCATGACATATGTTGTCCGCTTGGACCAAATAACCTAATGGTTTTGTCTCTTGAGCTTGATAATATTTGTGACGACAGACGACTTAAGCCCATGGTTCGTATTGTTAGCTTTGACCCCATAGAACCCATGAGTTTGGCTTTGATAACCCTGATCTTACTTCCAGATTAACATCATCAGTAGCATCATAGTGCAAATTTTGTAGAATAGTAGGCTTGTAAATGAGAAAGAAAAAATTCATTGTATAGTTCAAAAATACAAAAGTCCAGATTTGGAAAATAAGTTAATTGACAAACATTATAAGAAATACAAGCAATAAACTAAATGTCGATGATAAGGTAATTCGTGGTGTCTTAACAATATTTAGGATAGGAAACAAATTGTTCTTGTATTTATAAAAAATATAGTGTGTTACATCCACTATTTGAGAATAACTAACTGTCTTACTAAGTTTAATACAACGGAATTTCATTAAATAAAACAATCTCTATATGCTATGTTTTAAGGGCAAAACAGAAGCTCGACACATGGGACAATCTTTCTTCCTCAGCAACCATTGTTTGATGCAGGTTGTATGATATTCGTGTCCACACCCAAGTGTCCCGATGGACTCTTCATGCTCAAATTCCGCTTGACATATGGCACAAATCTCTTCAGTTTCTGTGGGATTATTTACACCATCAGCAACACGATGAATTCTTGTTTTAAAATACCCCAATAATATAGCATCGTCCTCTTTCTCCTTCGTAGAAGCCTCTTGATCATCAAACAGTTCACTCTCTTGATCATCAAACAGAAGTTCATCATCAAAATCATCTGAAGAATTTTGTGATGATCCACCATTGATATAGTCTGGTACATGCTGCTGCCTTAATGCCCTTTCCACTAAATCACGACTACTAGCATTAATAATTGTAATTTCATCACTGTGTGAAGTTATTGTGGCTTGTAATCCCAAATCGAAGGGATGATCGTATTGTCTTCTTATGGAAGAACGATCATAGGGGGATCGCCTACTTCTACTTCCAATCCTACGCGAATTCACAAACATAAATTGAGAGCTACTCATTGTTCAACACTAGATTTCCTAACTATGATTTTTTTTTGAAGAAACAGAATATGAAGGTGAAGAACAGAGTATATATAGTGTTTGGTATTCATACTTTCCTTTATGGAAACTTAACGCGGAAATAAGGTAAAGGTTTGTATTTTATTTATTTCTCCAACCATTTAAGGATTTAATTTTCCTATTTTGTTTAGGAACCTTTTTTTCTTCCGTTTTGGAAACTTGCGGAAACAAAAAGTTCCCTACTACTTTATTAATTTCTCCTACTTTCTTTTGGATTAGGATTTAATTTAAGGTAAAGAGAAGTAGAGAGAACATAATTAATCTCCTATTAATTATTTTTTTCTAAATAGAGGCTATTTAAATTATTAGTAAAAAATAATAATGGAACATATAGTAGTGTCACCAAGAATTCTTCAATGGCTTTTCCAACAATGCCGAAAGGAAAGGAGAAAAAACTTACCTGCACTGGGTGTTTACACCAAGTCAACGCAATCTCCATCAGTATGTAGTGTATACACTTTCTCCAACTGCTCAAAGAACACAGAAGAAATGATCAAGCCAAAACAGCACACCAAGCCTTGACACCCTCTAAATCAAAAAACAACAAGTGTAAATGTGTCGTTGGTATCTAACATGTTGTCAATAAGTCGTTGAAGTCGATACAACCGTTATGTTCCTTCCTCTCATTCTTACAGCAAATGGAGCCACGTACCACCTATTCTAATCGCTCCATCCCTTGTTTCTGGTATCACTTCACCGATAGAGACGTCAACACCAGCATCCTTTTTCACTGTCCAACGAGTCTTCTCTCTGCCACTAAGATTAAAACAATCCTTACAATCATCAAAGTATGTGATCAAATAATCATAAGTTTTACAAGTATACGCAGTCCATACAACAGAAAAAATCTGATGGTCTTTTGAATAAGCTCTCAGGATAAGGCTCAACATATTCTTCTGGAGGAGCTACACAACATCTATGTCGATGACGTGGCTCACTACCTATAAGAAGCAGCTTCTACGCTAAAGGTTCATCATCGGCGCAAGAACTGTTAACATTTTATGGCCTGTAACAATGAAGAAAATATCGAAACAGAGTACATGGATGTAAAATTGGAGACACGATTTCGTCAGAATCGATGTTTTTTTTGTTGAATCAAGTGTTTCTTATGAATAACAGTATATAGTCCAATTGTGAATGGAGATCAAACCACTGATAGGGAACATTTTCTGGCTATCCCCCAACGATTTTGGCACTGTACAGGAAAAGCAAAAGCAAAAACGAAATCCCCATTGCAATCTCTGGCTATCCCCCCATTCCCTGCCTTATCATTATAAACTATGTAGCTCTCATCGGTATTAATCTTGACACTTCTCAGATTCGGCATTGTCCAAAGGACCATCCTGCTAATGGTATTTGGCCTGAGTCTCACTACAATGTCACAAATTTGGACCCATGGATAGTCTATTTTAAAGCAAATCCTTAACCACTTTTACCATATAAAGTGTTTCACAAATTCAAAGCTATGGCGTCATACCTCCAATAAGCACTAACATGCTAATTTATTCGACATTCTCCATGTCAAAGTTAAAACCAGCAGTTGAAATGATGTTACGGATTCTGCCATATTGGCTGATTAACACTATTGCCCAATGTCCTCCCTTGAGGTGAATTCTTTAAAAGCATCTTCAATCTGCTTCACCATTACTTATAAACCATAAGAAACGGAAATATATATATACATTACATTCTTTCTAAAAATATTAGAGTGATACAACAAGCAACCTCGATTTTCTTTCATTCATAAGTTCTTCAGCTATTAAATCACAATAATAAGTTGAAAACATACTTGAATCGACAACAAGATAGTTAGTTTCCCTCATCGAATCAACATTACCAACTCCTAGTAAAAAATCATGTGATTGTATCCTACATTAACCAGTTCCTAAGTACGCTAATCAGCTAATGAGAACATGAATTTAAAATTCCAATTTCCCTGCAATTGCAATAAGATAAAAAGAATTGACTTGTCGATAAGGGTCCATTACACAACCAGTATACTTGATGTCTACTTTTTTCCACTTTGTAGTTTGTTAGAATCAGAAATAAGATTTAAGAACATAGTCAATCTCATAACACTAATTCAGTTTCATACACCATCATTTACATCAACGAATCCATTCAACAACAACAACATACCCGGTGTAATCCCACAAGTGAGTTCCAGGGAGGGTAGGATGTAGACCTTAACTTTGTAGTGTAGAGAAGTTGTTCTCGATAGATCCATGGCTCGACAGAAAAGAAAAGGATTCGAGCATGGTAGCAAGAAATATGACAGCAAAACAACAGGATTCAAACAAAATGAAACAACAGAAAGTAATAACCATAGAAGACAATGTAACAAAGTGCAAGAACACTCTTACTAACCTTCTAACCTAATTCTGACCTCCACACCTTTTAGGTAACAAATTCAAATTGTAAAGATAGATATAAAAGCATATCTGTTGTTAGTGAATCACCTCATATGCAATCATAGAGTGAAGGCTGAGTTATTTGTTCTGATAGAAGCTGGATTAGCCATCTAAACTGAAATTATTGTAATTGTAACCAACAACAATAACAAAAGTGTAAGTTAATCACATGGCTAAACCTAATTAGCAAAAACATGAATTTGGGGATTCTGATAAAACAAATTAATTGGGGAAGTAAAACAGAATCACAATATACTGGTTGAACTAGGTTTTTCTATGAGAGGAGCCATGTAAATCAAATGTTGATAAATACTAATTGAATCCAGACGAAACAGGAAATAAAACAGACTGAAAGAAACTCCGAATAGCTTACGCGCCGCCGCCGCCCGGCAAAAAAATATAGACTGACCGGAGCATCAGCGCCGACGACCGGCAAAAAAATTTGGGCCATTTCTCGATTTGTGCGTGTCATCCTTGCGCAGGGGCCATGCTAATCTTCTCTGTATCGTTCCAATTTTATCGGATGTCCCCGAAGGGACGAACTCCATTGCTTCGCTTCAATTCTTATTCTGCTGCAAACTTCTCTATGAGCACGGTGTGGGAGAAACGTAAAAGAAGAGTAAACGTCGTTTTGGGTCCTTAAGTTTCAAAAAACAAATATGTAGTACTATTTTAACACACGTTTATTTCAAACATCACCCATTTTATCATAAATTCAGTTTTTATATAGACTCAATGTGAACAATTTGTTAATTTCCGTTATTATGATAAACAAAAAAAATAGATTTCATGATTATAGAGATGGTTACATAAGTATTATTTTTGGGTTAATTACACCAAATACACTTACGAACCCTCTAATACTAAAGGATCAGGGGTTTATTCGAATCTCCTGAGCGAAAAACTATTTATACGTAGTTAAATTATTATTTTATGTATATGCAATTGATGTAAAACTTCCTTCATGTATTTACTTTTTTAGATTTTAAACCTTCTTAATGAAAATTATAAATAAGAACATTTATTTATATGAAACTCCATAAAGAAGATAAATAATTTTGATGAATATCGTTAGTCACGCATTTAATTGACATAGAAAATAATTAAAGTGTATCTCCCACTTAAGGAAATCATGAGTTACATCATATATAGTACAAATTCTTCAACAATAGTTTATTATTATATGTATACAAAATAGGACTTGTAGATGAAAAAGAGGAAATTCCAGAGATTAGATTATTTTTGTTGTAAATTTATGAGTAGTAAAAGTTCTACTTCTCGTTAATTTCTCACTCTTTAGTCACATTTGCCTAGATAATTCTTATATAGTACTATAAAGATGTCACGGTACAAGCACATGACATGTGTTGTCTGCTTTGACCCAACAACCTAATGGATTTGTCTCTTGAGCTTGATAATACCTGTCACGACTCAAGCCCATGATTTATATTTTAACTTTGACCACATAAAACTCACGAGTTTATACCTTTGCTATACCATCATCGAGCCCAAAAACGTGTGTACCATTTGAACTTGTTTTATACCTTATAAAACTCATAATTTTTCTCTCCCAGTTTGAAAGAAATGTGTAAAGATTTCTTGTCATTAGGAAAAATTAGTCAAAATATGAGAATGTCAAAGCTTCTGAATTCCAATTTGTAATAATGCATGCTTTCAGTTGCCAACATTATAAGAAATACAAGCATCAATATTACATAGATTAAATGTTGATGATGTGACAACTTTGTGGTCTCTTAACAATATATATTTAGGATAGGAAATAAATTATTCTTGTAATTATAAAAAAATATATAGTTAACTAACTGTCTTACTAAGTTTAATGCAACAGAATGTTATAATAAAATAATCTTTCAATATTATGCATATCAAGGCAAAACAAAAGTTCTAACACATGAGACAATCTTTTTTCCTCATCAACCATTGTTTGATGCAACATGTATGATATTTATGCCCACACTCAAGTGTCCCAGTGGACTCTTCATTCTTAAATTTTGCTAGACATATGACACAATTCTCTTTGGAATTTTTTACTCTATCTTTAGACGCAACAACACGGTGAGTTCTTGTTTTAAACGAAAAAGAGGAAATTGCACAGATAGGTCATTTTCATTGTAAATTTATTAGTAGCAAAAGTTCTACTTCTGATTAATTGCTCACTCTTTAGTCACATTTGCCTAGACAATTCTCATATAGTGCTCTAAAGATATCACGACTCAAGCACATGAAATGTATTGTCCGTTTTCACCTAATAACCTAACATATTTTTTCACTTGGGTTTGATAATATTTGTCACGAGCCCAGCCCATGGTTTGTATTTTTAACTTTGACTATATCATCATCGAGCTCAAAAACATGTACACCATATGAACTTGTTTTATGCCTTATAAAACTCATTATTTTCCACTCCCATTCTCAAAGAAATGTGTAAAGATTTTTATCATACATTTGATCATACCAAATAACAAATATTAATTTTAGCATTTAGAAAAATTAGTCCAAATATGAGAATGTTAAAAGCTTCTGAATTTTAATTTGTAACAATACATGCTTTCAGTTGACTAGTTTTCATTAGGGCTGTGTAACGGCCGGTTCGGTTCGGTTTTATAGTTATCGGGTCGGCTTATTGCTTATCGGTTTGTGGAGATGCTAAATCGTTATAGAACCATTAAGATATTGACTTATCGGTTGTTGGCTTATCAGTTTTTTATCGTTATCGATTCGGTTTATCAGTTTAACCGTTAAGATTTGACACAAAAGAAAAAATATTGAAAATCACTTAGAAACAAGGTGACAAAACAAATAAACAATGCACTTGAGTTCACAAGTTACATCTTGCTCAAAAGCAAACACTTTTACATTGTAGAATAATCAAGTGCTTGAGACAACCAAAAATAAAAGTAGGGAATTAAACTCTAAGTCGAGAGTCGAGGACTTTATATACAAAATGGTATAAATATAATTATTTAATTTACTATCGGGTTATCGGTTAACCCGTTAAGAAAAAACTTTAAACTGTTAAGAATCGATAACCCGAAAAAAAAAATTAAAACCGTTATGAAAACCACTAAACCAATAACCCAATACTATAAACCAATAACTTTTTTATCGGTTCAACTTATCGGTTTCAGTTTGATTTTGAACAACCCTAGTTTTCACTTTCTATACAATCTATTTTGAGCTAAACTTTATAAAACATCATGCCATGACTCAGTAAACAAGAATCTGTTGATTTCCACTTTATTTTTGCAAAGAAGAAGTTGAACGACAACATGAAGGAATCGATAATCAACCGAAAATACGCTAATTAATAAACATTATAAGAAATTCAAGCATCGATCACATCTAACTTATGTACTATAAGATGTCTATACAAATTGTTCTTTTATATATCAATGACGTATAGTGAGTTACATCCATAACTTCATAACAACTAATCGTCTTACAAAGTTTAATACACAAACAAGTATTGGTCAAAACTTGAGATTAATACAATAAAATTTCATTTCATGGGCAAAACAGAAGCTCGACAAATGGGACAATCTTTTTTTCTCAGCAACCATTGTTTGATGCAACCTGTATGATATTCGTGTTCACATCCAAGTGTCCCAATGGACTCTTCATGCTCAAATTCCCCTTGACATATGGCACAAATCCCTTTACTTTCTGTCTGATTATTTACTCCATCAGCAACACGATGAATTCTTGTTTTAAAATACCCCAATAATATAGCATCCTCCTCTTTCTCCTCCGTGTAAGCCTCTTGATCGCCCCAATTTTGTGATGATCCGCCATTGAAATTGTCTTCTACATCCTGCCCTCTTAAGAGTCTTTCAACTAAATCACGACTACTCACGTTAGCTATTGTAATCCCAACATTGTGAGTTTGATAGTGTATGGAGTAATTGTGGCTTGTAATCCCACAACGAATGTTGTTTGCCTAGTTGTTATTCTAGCAGTACTCCGATAAACAGAGGAAGAACGATCATAAGGGGATCGCCGAGTTGTAATTGCAACGCTACGCCTATATACAGAGGTATGTTGCGAACATTGATCATAATAAGAGTTACTCATTGTGTCACGACCCGAAAGCACCCCCTAGAAGTTAGGGAAAACCTTCTAATCGTGACCGGGCGTACTTGACCCCTTTGGGGTCTCGTACAAGCCCTCTAACTAGCATTCATAACATAAAGCATGAAAAGTAGTGCGGAATTAAAACTTTTCACGATAATAATAATAAAAGGAGTCTTTTCATAAATACTAAGAAATCTTATCGTCACAAGCCAACTTAAAGACACAACTTGGAATCTTAGGGACACGGCCCTTTACCATAAAAGTAAATACATTTTTGTTTGTCTTAATTAAGAAACTAAGAAACATAAAACTATGTCCTCGAATATATGAGGACATACCCAATCCTTGAGAGATAGAATTCCCAAGCTTCAACTCCGATCCTCCAAAAGGCTTCCAACCTATACTCATAAGGTATATAAAAGTATGGGGTTAGTACAACAATGTACTAAGTATGGCATATGCAAAAACATGCAAAAAGGGACATTTTATTAAAGATAGCTTTTTATGCAATTCAAGTATAACCTTCATGAATATAGAAGCAAACTCACATAAGAATCAACAATTAACACTTTATGGCTATCTTACCAAACTTAAAGTAAGCAAAAGGAACATTTCGATTAACTTTGCTAAACTTGCTATAAAATTGAATAAAGCATCATAGTGAACATTTTGAATTCTTACAATGAAGACCTTACAGTGAATGGCACGGTCCAAGTCATATGAACCTTTTCCTTTGAAGTTGCCCTAACCCAAGGTTATCCTAAGACTCCCTAAGGTGAGCCAAGAAGGGACTCTCATTACACCTCCCTTCAAAGCACACCAAAGCGACCCTTAAAACTACCAAATCTTAGTCTTACTTCGTTAGAAATCAAATCCACGCCCTTGGCTAACATATGCAAAACACTCATGGAAATATAGGTCATACCAAGTGCAATGTGAGAGTAGCATCCCATACTACCACTCCCACTTAGTACTCCTAATGGATTCCATTTACTCAAGTACTCCACAATAATCCTCCATAACACTACACCATAGTACTCATTCACACGGATTTCATGAAGGTACTCTTCTCCCATAGTAGGTATAGGTCACACCAAGTGCAATGTGAGAATAGCATCCCATACTACTACTCCCACTCAATGCTCCTACTCGGTAACTAGACATGGAATCCCGATATTAACCCCTATCGGATGAGGGATCCTTACTTGCCTAGTGTAAGGTCATGCTTCTTAGCGTTTACATGGCTTTTCCAATAGCTACACCTATGCGGGCACATATTTAAGGGATAAGAAGATTGCTACTAAGTAACTCACTCTCTACTAACGAGGAGTACTCATCTCAAGAGGTACTCTGGATTACAACATCTCAACTAACGAAGTGCAATCCACCTCCCCTTCATATCCGCTCGGTGCTAGGCATAACTCCACACGGATTTCTCAACATAATGGTCTATCTTAGAAAGCTCACTAGGAATGGAGAGGTTGTTACTAGACACTACATCTTAACTCACGAAGTGTGTCCACCTCAAGATTTCCCTTTTTGCTCAACTTGACATAATACAAAATCTTAAAAGAGTGTGTGTGTACATGTGCACACCTTGCATATAAGCATCATTTCATTATCATCAAACACAACACAAGACCCATTTCCAATATATCTTCATTTCACATATTAGACCTTCAAGATTACATACTCAAACCATACTAAGTAACATCAAGCTCATCAATTAGCACCGCCACCCATAAGGTGGACCATACCACTCAAATAGCAATTCATAATAAGAATTATACAATGAGAGCAACTCATCAACAAATCAAACCATCATTACCCATAAGCAATTTATCAATATTTCACCATATTAAGGCCCTTAGGGTAGTAGCTACACCAACATGACAAATACAAGAAGACCCAAGTTCATACCCTACTCAAATCATGCTCACATAACCCATTTTCAAGTCAATAATTGAAGTATGCATAAACAAGAGTTTCATGGAGTTTTAACATCAAAATCATCTATTCAAACCAAGATAAATACATTTAAACCATTAGAACTTAATTACAAG
This sequence comes from Solanum lycopersicoides, assembly GCA_022817965.1. Lineage (NCBI taxonomy): Eukaryota > Viridiplantae > Streptophyta > Magnoliopsida > Solanales > Solanaceae > Solanum > Solanum lycopersicoides. Next base: position 92,637,756 of record CM040629.1, on the reverse strand, counting down.
AAGACCCATAATAGAAATCAAAGTTTAGAAGAAGTTGAGTTTAAAAACCCTTTTTGAAAACCATTTTGGAAGTTGACTTCTTGAATGGAAAGATATTCAAGAATGGATACCATACCTTTATGAGAAAGAAACCCACGAATTTGATGAAGAAACAAGTCCCAATCCGTCCTCCTATCCTTCCTTGACTTCTAGCTTCCAAGAGAGTTGAGAGAGTTTTCTGGAGAGAAAGAGAGAGTTGGGTCTTGAAGTGAGAGGGTCTTGTCTAGGTCTAGGGTTTAAAACTAATTTAATATAACCTAAAAACACCAAAATTATACACCTAGGGTCTTATAAAACTTGGGGTGTATTTACATAAAACACCCCAAGTTGGCAGCCTAAAGTCATGCACTGGCAGGCCTCGTCGACGAGACCACCCTCGACGGACCATCACGTTCACCACGGACCGTCATGGGGTCCTGTCGAGGAACACTTGGCTCCAAATGGAGCCTGTACAAGTTTCCACTCTCTGTCACTCGCGACGCCCTTGCTCGACGGACCGTCCTGAGTGCAACGGACCGTCGCCATGGTCGTCGTGAGCCACTGATGGGCAGACTTTGCCCAAGTCTTGGGCCCTTCATCTAGGGGCCCTTGTGGGTCCTAGGTGGGGTCGTACCCGGACGTCAAACCCCTAAACTAAGTCGTCTAGGTCTAGGGAACATCCGACGCATGTTTCAAGTAAAACGAACACATAAAACTCATCCAAACTCGCCAAGACATACAAGTACATTCTAAGGCATACCATCCGAACGTCGTGGACGTTTTTGGTCGATTGAACTCCAAACTTAACCAAACTTTGCACACTGCCTAAGGACACCAAACTAACTCCGTTTAACTTAAAATTAACTCAAAAAACAACGATGAGTCTCTAGTTCACCTTAGTTCATTTTGGGGCGTTATACATTGTTCTACACCAGCAGATAGAATTTCTCAAAGGAACAGAGAACGATTTTGAGAGTTTGTTTGAAGAAACAGAGTATGAGGAACAGAGTATATACTATATAGAGATCGATATATATTCCTAATTTATTTAGAAACTCTATAATCCTTTTTGGAAACTTAAGGTTAAAAAAATTAATATATACGAAGAAAAATAATTACAAAATAATGGCCAAAAAGAGAGGAAAAATTATCACTGTCTTAAAGGTAGAGAGATGTTGTATCTTATCGACTCAAAAAAATATAGTGTAGATTGTATAGAGATAACTGAAATGATGGCAGTCATGATAAGATGCCAAGATAACCTGACAAATCATTCTAAACAATATTCATAACAAGTTACAACGATAACTAAAGTTCAAAAATTAAAATTAAAATAAAAAATCAAACTCAAAAGATAAAGAAACTATTGAAGTAATAAAACTAATAGTAAAGAGGAATACGCGAGATTAGTGGTGTCAAAAATGAACCCAAACATAGGTAACCCGTCCAATCCGTCTAGAATTTTTAGGATTGAGCTCAAGATATTTTGAATTGGGTTCAATCTCAACCCATTCAAGTTTTAACCCATTTGAAGAGAATTCTCAATTGAACCCAATTTAATCTCTAATTTAACCCGTTTTAAAACTTTTTATTAAGATATGTTCTTATATTGAAGGTATGGATTATTATCTATTTAACATTTTTTAGGATTTTTCTATCAATTAGTTATTTTTTTAATAAAAAAATTCTTGAGCGAAAATTCAAATTGTAATTATAAAAGTTAAATATCAATATGTTAAATTATTGAGATTAATCGGGTCAAATTGAGCGGGTCAAGACCCAATCCGTTTTTAAGTCCATTTGAGCCCAAAGTAAACTTGGACGGGTCAAGACCCAATCCTATCCTTTCTATTTGGGCAACTTTCACATATAGCAAATAAAAAATGCATATTTGTATGCTATAACAAAGTTTGCATAATTGCGCTCCATAGCAAACATAGAAACTGTATAATTTGCTATACATATACAGTTGAAGCAAATTGTATATAAAACAAAGTGTATAAAACGAGAAAGAGAAAGACACTTGGGCAGAGAACTGTATAAAAACAAAGTGTATAAAACGAATTGTATTATTATAAGTGTAAAAATGATTATATACAATTTGAATTTGTATAAAATGAGAAAGAGAGAAAGACAAAAGAGACTTGACAAGGAATATACAGTTGAATCGAATTGTATAAAATGAGAAAGAGAGAAATTAGATACAATTTGAAAATTGTATAAAACAAGAAAGAGAGAAAGGCAAAAGAAACTGGGCAGAGTGTATTTTTATTGTATAATTATAAGTGTATAGGACGAAAATATATGTACTTGCATATGTATATACAATTTTCTCACGCTTTATACAAACAGAAACACAATTTATACATTTCGCTTCTGTTTGTATAAGTGAGAAAGGCGAGGGTTGCGAGCGAGATTTGGGAGAGTGGCGAGCGAGATCTGGACAGCGGAGAGAGGGGAACAAAAATATATGTATTTATACAATTTCCTCTGCTTTATACAATTAGAAACAATTTTTATACACTTGTATTTGTATAAAGAGTGAGGAAGCGAGCGAGAGATTGGAGGAGAGTGGCGAACGAGATATTTGGGAGAGAGGCACCTGGCAATTTTTTTCAAACGTTTGCTATGGAGCACAATTAAATCAAACCCTAGCTACTCCATTTATTTTAGGTTATTAGTTTGCTATTATATACAATTATCCCCCCCTTCTATTGGGATAAGTAGCAAACTAGTCACAATTCCTAACTTAATTAGTAAAAACATCTATACTTTAAAATAATTATTGAAAATGTCAAAATGTCAATATTTTTAGAAAGTGATTTCTATTTAAATTTTATTTTTCAAAACAGTCCAACTCTGAATCAAATTCTGTATTCATTACCTATTTACACTTCTTCATTTGATTTAGTACCATTAAATTTATTTTTCATATTTCACTTTTTATTTTTTTTCTCTTTCATCAACTTTTTTTCACCATTCCCATCATTCACTTTTCTTTTCTTTTTTTCTTTCATTAAAATTTCACCATTATTCTCTCTCATTGTTGAAGAAGGACTAATTATTGAAGTTCGTAACAATTTGTTCAGATCTATCAATTAATCAACAAATATCTCAATTGATAAAGGTATTTTTGAATTTATCATTTATTTTACGAGATTTTGTTTTCAAAATCACACATTATGTTGACTTTTTGGATTGTATGTATTGAGAATTTTCCATCATTTTTTCAAAAAAAATCTATATGAATTTGCTAACATACTCATCAAATATTTATGTATTTCAGATTTTTAGTATTTAAAATAATTTTTGTCAATTTTTTTTATGATTTTTTTTATATTTTAAATTTAGTAGAATCTACATTAGCATTTAGGTATTGAGTTGTTTCGCAAAAGTATTTGGAAGTTTTTGAATGTCTTGAAGTTTGTAGTCAAATTTATTTTTATAAAGTGATAATCTAAATACAAACCTATATTTTAATTATTTAAAATTGTGAATGAATACGAAATCAAAGATAAACTAGTTGATATAAACATATACTGAGCAAAATAAAATACAAAACTATTTGACTGATGCAATTAGGATGAATACACATATAATGAATACATAAATAAACTGTATTTTGGCTACTTATAGTTGAGAATGAATACAAAATAAAAATATAAATACAAAACTTTATGGTATACATTAGGACGAATACGAAATCAAACCTAAATACAAACTTTATGGTATACATTTGAACGAATACAAAATCAAATATAAATACAAACTATTTGGTATACAAAGTGATACTGGAAATAAGCAAAATAAAATATAAATGTTAGATGGATTAATACGTATACCATGAATACATGAATATTGTATTTTGAATATTGAAAATTTCTTAAAAGGAGATACATAAACTTTATAACCTTAACATGATAGCCAAATAACTTCATACAATTTTAGATATTTGTAAAGATAAATTATAATTTCATAACGTCAAAATGATGCCTTAGTAGAATAAACTGCTTAAAATATGATAATGTATAGTAAATAAACGTGCTCAGAAACAAAAAAAAATAAGAAAATTGAATATTGAATTTTTAGAACAATGGTGATGTGTTTTTTAGAATATGATGAAAGAAGAAAGAGATGGAAGTTGTATTTGAATAAATTGCCAATTAATTCTTTGTTTTTTAATTTTTGTAACTGATGAGACTTTTTAGCAATTTTTTCTTTTTAATATTTTTCTCTCCCCTTAATTTCTACTTTCTGTTTTTTACAATTGTTTCTTTTTTGACATTTTTATTAAATATTGAAAGTATTGACAATGAGTCCTATTAAATATCAAAATATTGACATTTTAAAAAAAATTCCATTTCTATTTAACCCATTATAATATTTCAAATTTCAACCCAACCCAACCCAACCCAACCCACTCATTTGACACCTATAAACGAGACAATGATTACTTGGTATTTCTCAGCAATGCCATGTTTGTTGTCACGGACCTAGAGAATCTGCTAAGAACCGTGCGGCACTTGACAACTTGCTCACGAATCTTTCACGAGTCTTGCAAGCTCAAGTAAGCCTTTTTGCCTAAGATCGCTAAGAGAAATGCTAAAGAAAGACTTAGAGAGAGATTCTGGAGGAAGAAGTCTTTATTACTTCTTTGTTGGATTGTTGGATGGATGATTTACAAATGAGAAGGCCCCTCTATTTATACAACTCCCTAAGGGCCTGTGTGTAAATAAAAATTACTCTACAAGTCCCTAATTATTTACACTTTAGTCCATGTTCTAGAGAATTCCACATTCTCTAGAACATGCCTCCAACGGCTAGAACCTTCTAGAGTTCTCTACACAACTCTAGAATGGTCCGCTCCTCCAAACGGCCTCAAACCTTCTAGAATTCTCCGCATAATTCTAGAACGGCTGCCGCGCCTTCTAGAGAATTCTACGGAATTCTCTAGCCTTCCATGGGGCTCTAGAGCATTCTGACAAACCTCTAGACCCTTCTTGCCCTCATCCGGACGCAAATCAGCTGGCATTGTGGCGGGACGTCTCATTGTGCTCTCTTCTTTGTCACGTAGATAGGTGTGACCTTAAGATTTTTATCTCAACATCAACTTCACCAATTCTTGTGGATTTTATTGGGGCTATTGAGATAATACTAAATTAATTTATTTTCATATATTCAATTCTTGATGAACAAAGTAATCCAATCCAGCAAATTAAGGTGCATGCAAGTTAGTTTAAATATCGTGATCGACAAAGAAAAAAATGTCACGAAAAAATTAGTACTATAAATTACAATAATTAACAATATATAATATTTAAAAATATATTGAATTTTTCTTGTTGACTCTCGTAGTTTCACAAATGTAACATAAATTGGGACAAAATTAACTAATTTGCCCTTCCATTTCAATTTCTCTATTTATTTTAAGTACTTTCTCCGTTTCATGTTATGTATTTAAAAATTACGAAAAAAAATTATAGTATAAAATTATAAATCATAATAATTAACAACTTAAATTTCACATGTATCACATAAATTGCAATAGAAGAAATAACATATATTATTTGAAAATTAAGTACTATAAATCACATTAACAACTTAACATACTTAAAAGTTATATACAAACTTGATCAACTCTGCTACGTCCAACCAAGTCATATAAGATCGAGACAGATGGAGTAACATATATTGGGCTCGTATCATATCTAAAATTTAGGAATGTTTAGAGGTGATTTCGAATTGATTGAGATTAAATCATGATTGTATATTTCATGTATATCAAACTATGTTAAGCTTTTTGAGTATATCATAATGTATAGATAAGTTATATTGTATAAGTTAATGTATATTTTCTATGACTTTTGACAAGCTATATTGTATAATCGGTATATATTTATTAGTATGATTTTAGACTATTTTTTTAAGTCAATAAAACATGACTATATTTATTGTTAACTACTTACTTTTATTATATATATTTGAAAGTAGAGTCCGAAGCCAAAGGATAAAAAGAAATTACCAAAAATTTTAAAAGGACGCATCAATTATTATTTTTTAAATCAAAAGGGAAAAATCGATATGTTTCTCCAAAAAGTTTTTTTCTTTTTTCCGCTAATATCGCTGCCATAGCAACGTTTTCACATATTCTTTTTTAATTTTATTTTCATGAAAATCGTTACTTCTGGTAGCTTTTTTATTGAACTTTTTTTTTGTATCGCTTTCGGAGGCAGCGTTTTACTTAAATTTTTCTTTTTTGATAAGGCAGTGTTTTACTTTTAAAAATAGTTGCTTTTACTTTAAAAATAAATAAATTAAATACAGCGAATGCAAAATAAATTAAAATAATCAAATAAAACGCTGCTAGACAGCGATTTCCTTTTTTAATTTTTTATTATTTTATAAAAAGTTGTCAAAGCAACGATTTTCATGATAAAAAAGTCTTACAGAAAATTCCATGCTTCTATGGCAGTGATATTAGGGGAAACAAGGAAAACTTTTTTTTTTTTTTTGAGAAAATAACTGCTCGAACGGTGATTTTTAATTTAAATGGAGTAAATAACGTTCATATTTATCAGAGGAAAATCACTTTGATAATAACGTTTTTTGCCTTTTTGACTTTAAAAAAATATGATGTGCCCTTTTAAAATTGTGTAAATTTTGTATATAGCATTTTATACAATAATATTATCAAGTTATGGCATTAGATTTTCAATTTCACTGTATAGCATTTAATATCTTACTCTATAGCATTTTATTAATAATTTTATTGTTAATTATAATTTATTAAAAAGAAACAATTAATTAAAAATAAAGGGGATAAAGTAATAATAGATAATTAATGTTAATAATTAACACACTGACAACACAACTTTTATTTCTTTATTAATTGCTACATTTAATGCATGTAGACACATTTGTGAATATGAATAGTGACACTTTTTAGGGAGTTTAATTAAAGTTAAATATATGATTAACACGTTTTTAGGGATATTAAACATTTTCAAATTATCATCATTGCCTTAAATATCTTTAGTTAGTTAAAATAATTTTTATTTTTTTTGAATTAATTCCTTAAAAAACGTTGTCAACCAGATAATAACACATAATATTTTCAGATTTGCATTTTCAATCAAATTTGAATCAACGTTACAATTATTATTCATTCCAAAATTTCATTATTATTTTCAGATTGCTTTCAACGTATAAGTCATTTTTTTCTAAAAATTCAAGAATATTTTCATAGTTGCATATTTCACTTCTTATTTTTTAGTAACCTGATAAATTTTGGCGTACAATATATGTTTCTATTTAAATTATAATATATATTTTTGTATTAGTTTTGTATTAAAAATGTATTGTGTTTGTTTATGATTAGCACATTTTTAGGAATATTAAACATTTTCAAATTATCATCATTGCCTTAAATATCTCTAGTTAGTTAAAATAATATTATTTTTTTGAATTAATTCCTTAAAAAACCCAATCAGATAATAACAGATATTTTCGAATTTTCAGAATACTTTCAGATTGTCATTTTCAAAACATATTTGGATAAACGTTACAAGTAGTCTTCTTTCCAAAATTTCACGATTATTTTCAGATTGCTTTCAACGTATAAGTCATTTTTTCTAAAAATTCAAGAATATTTTCATAGCTGCATATTTCACTTTTTTTTTAGTAACCTGATAAATTTTGGCGTACAATATATGTTTCTATTTAAATTATAATATATATTTTTATATTAATTTTGTATTGAAAATGTATTGTGTTTGTTTAATTGGAGTATTGTATAGGACATTGAATGATATATTAAATGTGTATGAAGTGTGTGTGAATTATATGAACTGATTATAAATTTGTGTAACGTTGAAGTCTGAATTTTTTTAAAAATAGTGTATGAAGATTATACGAAACGTGTATCATTTGTATATGAAAGTCCATTTATTTTTTTCAAAATTACAGTATATGTTTCTAATGAAATTAGAATATATGTTTTGTATTAATTTTGTACAACGGGTAGATCAAAACTTGAAAGATGAAAGGGGTTTGCTGACGTGAAATTTCAAAATGACAAAAATGACTTGCAGTAGATGCCGTCAAGTTGGACACAATAGAAAGACATGTTCAGATTATCCTGTGCAAAAATAATGTTTTCGTAATGTCACATTTGTTATTGTGTTGTTTTGAATGTTAGAAACACGTTTTATTTTATTGAGTGCAGTTGTTATCATTGACATTTATAAAGTTTGGTTTCGTAAAAAATTGTCATATATATATATCATTTGTTTCTGTTACATATGTCAAAGTTCAATATGACATTCATAATTCATACAATGTTTATACATTATAAATATACATTGAACTATACTGCCATTCATAAAATGTTCGTATAGTATTCATACAATGTTCATACAGTATTCATACAATGTTCATATATGTACCATTTGTTTCTGTTACATATATCCAAGTTCAATATGGATTCATAATTCATACAATGTTTATACATTATATATATACATTGAACTTTACTGCCATTCATAAAATGTTCATATAGTATTCATACAATGTTCATATATATACCATTTGTTTCTGTTACATATATCAAAGTTCAATATGACATTCATAATTTATATAATATTTATATATTTTCATACAATGTTCATATATTTTTGCATATTGCAATCGAAATTTATACAAAATCATACACATTTTAATAAAGTGCAAATATTCATTTAAGCATACTACCATTAAATACAACAGTTAATATATTATGACATATATAGTTAACTATAGTTTATACAACATGCAGAAATGAGTCTTACAAGATCTCTACTGCTGGATTTTTGTGACAAGTCAAAATTATCTCTTGGTTTCACACACCAAGAAGACGAAGAAGAAGAAGAAATTGATGAACTATGTGATTCTTCACTCACTTCGTCTTGTTCATTATTCGACTTCTTCTCTAATTCTATCGCAGCTGTAGAGCCTGAGATTTGCGATTGAATTTGAGTTATACATAGATCAAAAGATGGTATTTCAACCATGAAGTTACCGGTATAGTTTGTACCTCTTGTGAATCTCCGTAGGGTATTTGGTTTAGACATTGTATTCAACAACCCAGATCCTAAAAATTTATAGACAAAATTTGACATAAACAAATATAAAACTTGAAGAAACCTGCATTATCTATACAACGTAAATTTCTCCTAAAATCAAGCAACACCATATAAAAATTAAATAATTTGACAAAAGAATCAGAGAAAAAAAAAACTTTAAGAAATAAACTTGTTTGATGATCTATACAACACGATTTTTTCCGAAAATCATGCAATATTGCGAATTTGATGGTCGAAAAATAAAAAACCTAATTTTGTGGAAATTGATAGAGATGTAGTTGAATAAGAATTTTAAGCTTAATCTGATTTTGGGAAATAAGTTTAAAGCTTGAAAGGGTTTCTACTTGAAGATGACATTAAGCGTGCGGATATGTATGCTCCGATTTAATATGACAGAGAAATTAGGCGTGCTGTCTTTAATTAATTAATAGAGAGAGAAAAGTGTGCTGCCTTTAATTGATTAATAGAGAGAGAAACGTGAAAAAAGGCGTGCAAAATTAATATGGTAGAAAAAGAAGCTTGTAAATAGGGGAGAGGTTGAGTGTATTGGGGGGAGATAAAAGAGTATTGGTTGATATGGGGGTGGGTAGTTATTAGGTAAGTATATAATATGAAATTAACTAAAATCAAATCCCTAATTTTTAGATTTTGTTTTTTAAAAGGTAACTATATAATATAAAGTTTAATTAATATTTAATAAATAATAATTTATTATTTATATTAAAAACATTAAAAGGTAATTGATTAATATTTAATAATTTATTATTTATATTAAAAACTTTAAAAGGTAATTGATTAATCAGTAATAATTTAAAAGGTTTTGTTGATAAAAGGTAAGTGAATAAATGAAACTAATTATTTAAACATAATAATTATTAGTTAAATAATAAAATAAATTGTTTTATTAATATATTATTAGTTAATATGCTATAACTTGATAATAATATGCTATAAATAGTTTATTTTTAAATATATATATTTTTAATTAATATATTATTAATTGATATGCTATAAGATGATAATAATATGCTATAAGTAGTTTATTTGTAAAAAGTATAATTACAACTTGATATTTATCCTCTTAAATGTGTGTGGGATGTTAATTTTACTTTAAAATTTTTGATTTTTTTTTTTAAATACTCTCAAAATTTAGTGGGAAATTAAATCCTTAAATCCTATTCCTAAATAAAGTAGGAGAAATAAATAAAATAGGAATATCCATCTCTATATATACTCCGTTCCTTCAAAAATTAATTTTTTTTTTAAAGAAAACCTAAAATCATTTTATCTTCCTTTCAATAAGTATTCAAAATCTCAAAATTGTTTGTGTTTGAACAATGAGTTACCCTGAATCTTTTATATATAATCTGCAATCATTGCACTATATTCATACTAGGCTATTCCCCTATGATCAAGTGGCTTATACGAAGGAGAAAGAAGACGATGCTATATTATTGAACTATTTTAAAATAAGAACTCATCGTGTAGCTGCGTCTAAAGATGAAGTAAAAAATCTCGAAGAGAATTTTGCGATATGTCAAGCAAAATTTAAGCATGAAGAGTCCATTGGGACACTTGGGTGTGGACATGAATATCATACCGACTGCATCAAACAATGGTTGATGAGGAAGAAAGATTGTCCCGTGTGTCAGCTTCTGTTTTACCCTGATATGCATAGTACTCAAAATTATTTTATTATGAGATTCGTTTTAATAAACTTAGTAGACATTAATTGGACTATAATGAGGACATAAATTACCTGTTAAATAGCGCCTCTATTTATAAAAAAACTTAATTATATTCTCCAGATGATTCTCAAGCAGCAATTGAACTGCTGATTGATGATCAAGAGGAGGATGCGATATTAATCGGGTATTTTAAAACAAGAATTTATCGTGTTGCTAAAGCAGTAAATAATTTGACAGAAGCTAAAGAGAGTTGTGCCACATGTCAAGCGGAATTCGAGCATGAAGAGTTCATTGGGATTTTTGGGTGCGGACACGAATATCATACACGTCGTATCAAACAATGATTGCTGAGGAATTTTTTTTTCCATGTGTCGAGCTTCTATTTTACCCTGAAAACATATCATATAGAAAATGTTTTATTATAATTTTCTGTTGTCTTAAACTTAATAAGACAGTTAATTATTCTNATATATATTTGGTATTTGGTATGATTAAATGCATGACTAAAAATCTTTAACACATTCCTTTTAATAAGAGAGAAAATAATGAGTTTGATAAGGTATAAAACAAGTTCACATGATACAAATGCTTTTGAATTCGACGATGATGTAGCCCAATGTACAAAACTCGTGAATTCTATGTGGTTAAAGATAAAAATACAAAGCAAGGGCTTGAATTGTGGCAGATATTATCAAGCCAAGAGACAAATCTGTTAGGTTATTGGGTCAAAGCAGACAATACATGTTATGTGCTTGGGTTGTGACATTTTTACATGAGAATTGTCTAGGAAAATCTGATTAAAGAGTAAGTAATTAACGAGAAGTAGAACTTTTGCTACTCATAAATTTACGACGAAAATAACCTATCTCTAAAATTTTCTCTTTTTCATCTACAAGTCCTATTTTATAAAAAAAAGAAAAAAATTGTTAAAGAATTAGCACTATATATGATGTAACTCATGATCATCTTAAGTGGGAGAAATACACTTTATTTATTTTCTATGTCAATTAAATGCGTAACTACCGATATTCATCAAAATTATTTATCTTCTTTATAGGGTTTCATATAAATAAATTTTCTTATTTATAATTTTCATTAAGGAAGTTTGAAATCTAAAGAAGTAAACACATTAAGAAAGTTTTACATCAATTATAATATATAAATAAAAACAATTTAACTATAATTTTTCGCTCAGGAATTCATAAGTGTAATTAATCCAAAAATAATACTTATGTAAATCTCTTTATAATCATGAAATCTATTTTATTTTTTTTTGGCTTTTCATAATAAAGGAAATTAACAAATTGTTCACATTGAGTCTATTTAAAATCTGAATTTTTTATAATATGGGTGATTTTGAAATAAATGTTTTTAAAATAGGAATAAATATTTGTTTTTTGAAACTTAAGGACCCAAATCGACATTTACTCTTCTTTTACGTTTCTCCCTCATCGAGCTCAGAGAGAAGCTTTCAGGAGAATAAGAATTGTAGCGAAGCAATAGAGTTCGTCCCTTCGGGGACATCCGATAAAATTGGAACGATACAGAGAAGATTAGCATGGCCCCTGCGCAAGGATGACACGCACAAATCGAGAAATGGTCCAAATTTTTTTGCCGGTCGTCGGCGCTGATGCTCCGGTCAGTCTCTGTTATTTTGCCGTTCGTCGGCGGCGCGTAAGCTATTCGGAGATTCAATAAGTATATAGTGATTCTGTGCGCTGCTGCTCTGGTCAGTCTCTGTTATTTTGCCGTTCGTCGGCGGCGCGTAAGCTATTCGGAGATTCAATAAGTATATAGTGATTCTGTTTTACTTCCTTGGTTTAGACTTAATTTGCATCTGTAGTTTTTATCAGAATCCCCAAATTCATGTTTTTGCTAATTAGGTTTAGCCATGTGATTGACTAAGTTTTTTGTTTGTAATTCTCTTGTAGTTGCAATCATTTTGGTTTAGATGTTGAATCGAGCACCGGTCCGAACAAATAACTCAGCCTTCATTGCTATGAGTGCTGATGAGGTGATTCATTGTTTAATCTTTCATTAATAATCAATATGTATCTTTACGATTTGATCTGTTACCTAAAAGTAGTGGAGGTAAGGATTAGGTTAAAAGGTTAGTAGGCAACAGAGTGTTGTCGCACTTCCTTTCCTTTTCTTCTATGTCTATTAGTATTAGTTGCTTTCATTTGATTTGTATCTTGCTGTTTTGCCTGACATATTTTCTTGCGACCATGCTTCAATGTATGTTTTCTTTTCTGTCGAAACGAGGGTCTATCGTAATCAACCTCTCTACCCCACAAAGGTAAGGATAAGGTCTTGTACATCCCCTATCCTCCCGGACCTCACTTGTGGGATTATATTGAGTATGTTGTTGTTGAACGGATTCGTTGTAGACTTGTAGTAAATGATGGTGTGTAAAATTTGATTGTGTCATTGGATTGAATATGTTCTTAAATCTTATTGCTATTTCCTTTTTTTTCTTGGTAAGTAAAATATTTCATTACCAAATGAACATTACAGATCAGTAACACAAGCAAACTGGACAGCTCCCAGTTTTGCAGCAACTTTCAATCTCTACTATCTTTACAACCAGTTCCTTGCTACAATATCACTATCACAGGGTAGAAATTCAGAGTTTACAATACATAGCTTAGTCTTCCTGCTATTAATGCCTTCCTGGATGCATCTACCCTTCCTGTCCATAGAGATGTCCTACATAATATTTCAATAAATTTTCGTACTGCTGATTCTAAGAAACTACAAAGTGGAAATAGTAGGTATCAAGTATACTGGTAGTGTTATGGCCCCTTATCAAAACGTCATGTTCTTTTATCATATTGCAATTACAGGGAAGTTGGAATTTTATATTCATATTCTCATTAGTGTACTTAGCGAACTTGATAATGTAGGATACAATCACTAGATTTTTACTAGCAGGAGTTGGCAATGTTGATTTGAGGAGGAAAACTAAATATATGATTGATTCAAGTATGTTTTCAACTTTTTGTTCTCTCTAATGTTGAGATTTCATAGCTGAAAAAATTACGGAAGAAAGAAAATTGAGGTTGCTTGATTTAGGGTTGTTAAGTCCTTGTGAGGTGATGGAGCTTTTACATTTTGTATCACTCTAATTTGTTTTTTTAAGAACGAATGTAATGTATATTTCCGTTCTTATGGTTCAGATATATCAGTGAAGCAGATTGGAGATGCTTTTATAGAATTCACCACAAGAGAGGACATTGCTATACTGTTAATCAGCCAATATGTGAGTTTTTATTCTATTTTGCCTCTTGTTTATGGCAGAAGCCGTAACATCATTTCGACTGCTGGTTTTAACTTTTACATGGAGAATGTAGAATAATTAGCATGTTAGTGCTGATTGGAGGTAAGACAGTGTAGCTATGAACATGTGAAGTTGCTCATCACAGGGAAAAATTTAACTGTCCTAGATCCAAAGGTAGCTTGACGTGAGAAACCTAATTGAGAAGCGGAAAATAAATTTTAATCAGAGTTTGATATAGGAAGCTAAGCGTCGTAAAAAAACTTTTATGTGACAGTTCCACCACTTGCCTGGTTTACTTGTATTTGCTAAGTCAACCTTGAATGGTGTGTGGCCCTCGAAGGGGAGCCTCGGAGCAACAATAAAGCTGTCTCTGTGTGACCTATAAGTCATGGGTTCGAGCTGTGGAAGCAGCCATTAATGCTTGCATTAGAGTAGGCTATCTATAGCGCACCCCTTCCCCTTGGGGTTCGCCCTTCCTTGGACCCTGCCAATGCGGGAGGCTTTGAGCACCAGGCTGCCCTTTTACCTTGAATGGCGTCTAAATAGCAAAATTAAGGAGTCATTGCCATATAATGCCAACTTCTATGACTGCAAAGAGGAGGACCGTTTGTCTAAAATGACTCTGTCCTCCGCATACAAAAATCAATGCTTCGATATGTCTTCTGGGAACTAACTGCTCCTCTTTTGCCTCTACTTGTAGTTGCTCTAATAAAGATCGAATAAAAGCTTCTCCCATTTTGCATCAAACTTATAGCTAATATGTCCACCGTTTTTCATAATCAGGTTGCAAACATGTTGGTTTTTAGTTACAATAAACCAATCCCAACCATTCTGGAGATTCCATCAAATGACTCTATTCTTTCACGAGTGAAGTACCTCTTCTCTACTGAATAGTGGCATCTGAAAGACGATGAGGAAAAAATGGTCTACGGTATATCCCTGATCATCATCACCATTTTATTATGCATCTTTCTATCATCATTCTCACATTACCTGTTCAGTCCCTTATTTACTGCTGCTTTTTTTTCTTTCACTGCTTGACTGAATAATTTATCGTTGTAGTGAGTTGAATGTTGATCACTCAATTGAGTTTGCACTTATTATAAGATTGATCTTGTGATGGAGTGTGTATAGAAGGACAGAAATGTACTGTCTGCTTATTGATATAATTAGTCAAGATTTTGTATCTGTTTTTGTTATTCAAATATTAAGAAACAGAAGCCATAACATGAGCAATATCAAATTATAATGCAACACTTACTTTTCCATTTGAAAAGCCATTGAAGAATTCTTGGTGAAATTACTATCATTTTTCTTTTATATATTTTTTTTACTAATAATTTAAATACCCTCTATTTACAAAAAATAATAATATATTAGTGGGAAATTAATTATGTTCCCTCTACTTCTCTTTACCTTAAATTAAATCCTATTCCTAAAGAAAGTGTGAGAAATAATAAAATAGGGAACTTTTTGTTTCCGCCTTAAGTTTTCAAAACAAAACAAAACAGAAATAGGAAATTAAATCCTTAAATAGTAGGAGAAGTAAATAAAACCCTTAAATCGTAGGAGAAGTAAATAATTAAGTTTCCATAAAAGAAAGTATGAATATCCATCTCTATATATACTCTGTTCTTCACCCTCATACTCTGTTCCTTTCAAAAAACAAAAAAAAATCGTAGTTAGAAAATCTGGTGTTGAACAATGAGTAACTCGCAACGTAGAGTTGGACATAGGAGTAGGCCATCCCCCTATGATCGTTCTTCCAGTAGAAGACAACACGATCATCCCCTCGTTTCTGAATTACAAGTTAGAATTACTTCACACAGTCGCGAAATTACAATTATTTATGTCAGTAGTCGTGATTTAGTGGAAAGGGCCGTAAGGCATCAGTATGCAGACTATTTCAATGGCGGATCATCACAAAATTCTTCAGATAATTCTCAACTAAGTCAACTACTGTCTGATGATGAACTACTTGAACTACTGTTTGATGATGAACTACTGTTTGTTGATCAAGAGGCTAATACGGAGGAGATAGAGGACGATGCTACATTATTGGGCTATTTTAAAACAAGAATTCATCGTGTTGCTGATGGTGTAAATCATTCCACTGAAAGTGAAGAAATTTGTGCCATATGTCAAGCAGGATTTGAGCATGAAGAGTCCATTGGGACACTTGGGTGTGGACACGAATATCATACAAGTTGCATCAAACAATGGTTGTCGAGGAAAAAAAATTGCCCCATGTGTCGAGCTTCTGTTTTGCCCTAAAATACATAGCATATAGAGATTGTTTCATTATGAAATTCTATCGCATTGATCTCAAGTTATGGATGTAACGTACTATACATTTTTTTATCTATACAAGAATAATGTTTCATATCCTAAATATTGTTAAGAGACCATGAATTATCAGATCATATATATTGATGCTTGTATTTCTTATTAATTAATGTTTGTCAATTAGTTTATTTCTTATAAAATATTTCCAATTTCTCCACACAGAATGATGTAAAAGAGAACATGTCAGTGGTTTCATATCCATTCACAATTGGACAATACACAGGCCTCTAAGTACTCTCTTCCGAGATTTTCTTAATTGTTACATGTCATACAATTATACTAATGATTATTTAAAGATAATACAAGTTCAAATTGTACGCGCGTTTTTGGGCTTGGTAATGGTGTATCCAAAGTACAAACTGGTGAGTTCTACAAACCTTAGACTTGGGTCGTGGTAGATATTGTCGCGCTCAAGAGACAAATCCGTAGGTTAAAGCCGATAATACGTGTCATGTGTTTAGATCGTAACATCTTTACAGTACTATATTAGAATTGTCTTGGTAAATGTGACTAAAGAATTAGCAATTAATCATAAGTAAAACTTTTGTGACTCATGAAAATGACTCATCCTTTTCATTTACAAGTCCTATTTTATAACAAAAAAAATTATTGAAGAATTTGCACTATATATATGATGTAATTTATCATGATCTTCTTAAGTGGGAGAAATACATGTTATTTATTTTCTATGTCAATTAAATGCGTGACTAAAAATATTCAACAAAATTATTTATCTTTTTTATAGAATTTCATAATAAATAAATTTTCTCATTTATAATTTTCGTTAAAGAGGTTTAAAATCTAATAAAGTAAACACAGAAAATTTGAATGAACCCTACTATATTTTCCTTTTATGTATATATTTTTTACTAATAATTTAAATACCCTCTATTTACAAAAAAAAAGAAAAAAATTAGTGGGAAATTAATTATGTTCCCTCTACTTCTCTTTACCTTAAATTAAATCCTATTCCTAAAGAAACTAGGAGAAATAAATAAAATATTAGGAAAACAAAATTTCCGCCTGAAGTTTCCAAAACAAAATAGGAAATTAAATCATAGAAGAAATAAATAAAACAGGAAACAATTAAGTTTCCATAAAAAAAAATATATGAATACCCAACTCTGTATATACTCTGTTCTTCATCTTCATACTCTGTTTTACAACAACAACAAAAAATCATAGTTAGTAAATCTAGTGTTGAACAATGAGTAACTCGCAATTTATGTTTGCGAATTCGCGTAGAATTGGAAGTAGAAGTAGACAATCTCCCTTCGTTTTGGGATTACAAGCCACAATTACCCTTCGTGATTTAGTGGAAAGGGCCTTAAGGCAGCAGAATGTACAACACAATTTCAATGGCGGATCATCACCAATTTCTTCAGATGATTCTCAATCAGAAAGTGAACTATTTGATGATCAAGAGGTTAATACGGAGGAGAAAGAGGACGATGCTATATTATTAAGGTATTTTAAAACAAGAATTCATCGTGTTGCTGATGGAGTAAATAATCAAATAGAAAGTAAAGAGATTTGTGCCATATGTCAAGTGGAATTTGAGCATGAAGAGTCCATTGGGACACTCGGGTGTGAGCACGAATATCATACAGGTTGCATCAAACAATGGTTGTTGAGGAAAAAAAATTGTCCCATGTGTCGAACTTCTGTTTTGCCCGGCAATACATAGCGTATAGAGATTGTTTAATTATGAAAATCCGTTGTATTGAAGTTTTTGATGTAATACACTATACATCTTTGATATATACAAAGAGCAATTTGTTTATGTAGACACTAGTAATGTGATATATTGATGCTTGTATCTCGATTAGTTTATTTTCGGTTGATTGTCCTATATTTAGTTTATGTAGACAGTAATATTTATTGTAACAACTAAATTTCATCCCTAACTTATTAGTATTAGATGTATAGATTCTTTAGCATCCATTTGTGTTGGCTTCAAGAGGTTGTTAATATTTGGGCATTCTGTGTCATACTTGTTACATTGCATCGATACAAGTATCAAAGTAACATTTCAAACAACACGAGGAATAGAACAAGATATTGAATAACTATGTTCCCCAAAAATTAGATATTTAGATAACTGAATTTAGCTTTTACAGTGCTCTAAAGATGTCACTATCCAAGCTCATGACATGTGTTGTCTGCTTCAACCAAACAACCTAATGATTTTGTCTCTTGGGCTTGATAATATATGTGACGACAGAAAATCTAAGCTCATGGTAGAGGATGTGTTCGTTGATCTTACTTCCAGATTAACATCATCAGTAGCATCATAGTGCAAATTTTGTAGAATAGTAGGCTTGTAAATGAGAAAGAAAAATTCATTGTATAGTTCAAAAATACAAAAGTCCAGATTTGGAAAATAAGCTAATTGACAAACATTATAAGAAATACAAGCATAAACTAAATGTCGATGATAAGGTAATTCGTGGTGTCTTAACAATATTAGGATAGGAAACAAATTGTTCTTGTATTTATCAAAAAAATATAGTGCGTTACATCCACTACTTGAGAATAACTAACTGTCTTACTAAGTTTAATACAACGGAATTTCATAATAAAACAATCTCTATATGCTATGTTTTAGGGGCAAAACAGAAGCTCGACACATGGGACAATCTTTCTTCCTCAGCAACCATTGTTTGATGCAGGTTGTATGGTATTCGTGTCCACACCCAAGTGTCCCAATGGACTCTTCATGCTCAAATTCCGCTTGACATATGGCACAAGTTTCTTCAGTTTCTGTGGTATTGTTTACACCATCAGCAACACGATGAATTCTTGTTTTAAAATACCCCAATAATATAGCATCATCCTCTTTCTCCTTCGTAGAAGCCTCCTGATCATCAAACAGTTCACCCTCTTGATCATCAAACAGAAGTTCATCATCAAAATCATCTGAAGAATTTTGTGATGATCCGCCATTGAAATAGTCTGGTACATGCTGCTGCCTTAATGCCCTTTCCACTAAATCACGACTACTGACGTTAATAATTGTAATATCATCACTGTGTGAAGTAATTGTGGCTTGTAATCCCAAAACGAAGGGATGATCGTATAATCTTCTTCTGGAAGAACGATCATAGGGGGATCACCTACTTCTACTTCCAATCCTACGTGAATTCACAAACATAAATTGAGAGCTACTCATTGTTCTACGCTAGATTTCCTAACTATGATTTTTTATTTTTTTTTGAAACAGGGTATGAAGGTGAAGAACAGAGTATATATAGAGTTGGTATTCATACTTTCTTTTATGGAAACTTAACGCGGAAAAGGTGAAGTTTTCTATTTTATTTATTTCTCCTACCATTTAAGGATTTAATTTCCTATTTTGTTTAGGAACCTTTTTTTTCTCTGTTTTGGGAACTTGCGGAAACAAAAAGTTTCCTACTATTTTATTAATTTCTCCTACTTTCTTTTGGAATAGGATTTAGTTTTAAGGTAAAGAGAAGTAGAGAGAACATAATTAATCTCCCACTAATTATTATTTTTGTAAATAGAGGCTATTTAAATTATTAGTAAAAAAAATATATAAAAGAAAAAAGATAGTAGTGTCACCAAGAATTCTTCAATGGCTTTTCCAACAATGCAGGAAAAGTAAGTGGTGCATACACTTTCTCCAATTGCTCAACCAACACAGAAGAAATGATCAAAGCCAAAACAGCACACCAGGCCTTAACACCCTGTAAAATATCAAAAAACAACAAGTGTAAATGTGATGTTGGTATCAATAAGTCATTGAAGTCGATACAATCGTTATGTTCCTTCCTCTCATTCTTACAGCAAATGTAGCCACGTACCACCTATTCTAATCGCTCCATCCCTCGTTTCTGGTATCACTTCACCGATAGAGAGTCAACACCAGCATCCTTTTTCACTGTCCAACGAGTCTTCTCTCTGCCACTAAGATTAAAACAATCCTTACAATCATCAAAGTATGTGATCAAATAATCATAAGTTTTACAAGTATACGCAGTCCATACAACAGAAAAAATCTGATGGTTTTTTGCATAAGCTCTCAGGATAGGCTCAACATATTCTTCTGGAGAAGCTACACAACATCTATGTCGATGACGTGGCTCACTACCTATAAGCAGCAGCTTCTACACTAAAGGTTCATCATCGGCGCAAGAACTGTTAACATTTTATGGCATGTAATAATTAAGAAAATATCGAAACAGAGTACATGGATGTAAAATTGGAGACACGATTTCGTCAGAATCGATGTTTTTTTTGTTGAATCAAGTGTTTCTTATGAATAATAGTATATTGTCCAATTGTGAATGGAGATCAAACCACTGATAGGGAACATTTTCTGGCAATCCCCCAATGATTTTGGCACTGTACAGGAAAAGCAAAAGCAAAAACGAAATCCCCATTGCAATCTCTGGCTATCCCCCCCATTCCCTGCCTTATCATTATAAACTATGTAGCTCTCATCGGTATTAATCTTGACACTTCTCAGATTCGGCATTGTCCAAAGGACCATCCTGCTAATGGTATTTGGCCTGAGTCTCACTACAATGTCACAAATTTGGACCCATGGATAGTCTATTTTAAAGCAAATCCTTAACCACTTTTACCATATAAAGTGTTTCACAAATTCAAAGCTATGGCGTCATACCTCCAATAAGCACTAACATGCTAATTTATTCGACATTCTCCATGTCAAAGTTAAAACCAGCAGTTGAAATGATGTTACGGATTCTGCCATATTGGCTGATTAACACTATTGCCCAATGTCCTCCCTTGAGGTGAATTCTTTAAAAGCATCTTCAATCTGCTTCACCATTACTTATAAACCATAAGAAACGGAAATATATATATACATTACATTCTTTCTAAAAATATTAGAGTGATACAACAAGCAACCTCGATTTTCTTTCATTCATAAGTTCTTCAGCTATTAAATCACAATAATAAGTTGAAAACATACTTGAATCGACAACAAGATAGTTAGTTTCCCTCATCGAATCAACATTACCAACTCCTAGTAAAAAATCATGTGATTGTATCCTACATTAACCAGTTCCTAAGTACGCTAATCAGCTAATGAGAACATGAATTTAAAATTCCAATTTCCCTGCAATTGCAATAAGATAAAAAGAATTGACTTGTCGATAAACATTACCAACTCCTAGTAAAAAATCATGTGATTGTATCCTACATTAACCAGTTCCTAAGTACGCTAATCAGCTAATGAGAACATGAATTTAAAATTCCAATTTCCCTGCAATTGCAATAAGATAAAAAGAATTGACTTGTCGATAAGGGTCCATTACACAACCAGTATACTTGATGTCTACTTATTTCCACTTTGTAGTTTGTTAGAATCAGAAATAAGATTTAAGAACATAGTCAATCTCATAACACTATTCAGTTTCATACACCATCATTTACAGCAACGAATCCATTCAACAACAACAACAATATACCCGGTGTAATCCCACAAGTGAGTTCCGGGGAGGGTAGGATCAAAGATATAGACCTTAACTTTGTAGTGTAGAGAAGTTGTTTTCGATAGACCCATGGCTCGACAAAAAAGAAAAGGTTTCGAAGCATGGTAACAAGAAATATGACAGCAAAACAACAAGATTCAAACAAAATGAAACAACAGAAAGTAATACACATAGAAGACAATGTAACAAAGTGCAAGAACACTCTTACTAACCTTCTAACCTAATTCTGACCTCCACACCTTTTAGGTAACAAATTCAAATTGTAAAGATAGATATAAAAGCATATCTGTTATTAGTGAATTACCTCATATGCAATCATAGAGTGAAGGCTGAGTTATTTGTTCTGATAGAAGCTGGATTAGCCATCTAAACTGAAATTATTGTAATTGTAACCAACAACAACAACAAAAGTGTAAGTTAATCACATGGCTTAACCTAATTAGCAAAAACATGAATTTGGGGATTTTGATAAAACTTCAGATGCAAATTAATTGGGGAAGTAAAACAGATCACAATATACTGATTGAAATAGGTTTTTCTATGAGAGGAGCCATGTAAATCAAATGTTGATAAATACTAATTGAATCCAGACGAAACAGGAAATAAAACAGACTGAAAGAAACTCCGAATAGCTTACGCGCCGCCGCCGCCCGGCAAAAAAATACAGACTGACCGGAGCATCAGCGCCGACGACCGGCAAAAAAATTTGGACCATTTCTCGATTTGTGCGTGTCATCCTTGCGCAGGGGCCATGCTAATCTTCTCTGTATCGTTCCAATTTTATCGGATGTCCCCGAAGGGACGAACTCCATTGCTTCGTTACATTTCTTATTTTCCTGAAAACTTCTCTCTGAGCTCGATGAGGGAGAAACGTAAAAGAAGAGTAAATGTCGATTTGGGTCCTTAAGTTTCAAAAAACAAATATTTATTCCTATTTTAAAAACATTTATTTCAAAATCACCCATATTATCATAAATTCAGTTTTTAAATAGACTCAATGTGAACAATTTGTTAATTTCCGTTATTATGAAAAGCAAAAAAATAATAATATATTTCATGATTATAGAGAGGTTTACATAAGTATTATTTTTGGATTAATTACACCAAATACACTTACGAACCCTCTATACTAAAGGATCAGGGGTTCATTCGAACCTTCTGAGCGAAAGACTATTTATACGTAGTTAAATTATTGTTTTATGTATATGCAATTGATGTAAAACTTCCTTCATGTGTTCGCTTTTTTAGATGTTAAACCTCCTTAATGAAAATTATAAATAAGAACATTTATTTATATGAAACTCCATAAAGAAAATAAATAATTTTGATGAATATCGTTAGTCACACATTTAATTGACATAGAAAATAATTAAAGTGTATCTCCCACTTAAGGAAATCATGAGTTACATTATATATAGTGCAAATTCTTCAACAATTTTTTTTTATTTATTTATAAAATAGGACTTGTAGATGAAAAAGAGAAAATTTTAGAGATAGGTTATTTTCGTTGTAAATTTATGTAGCAAAAGTTCTACTTCTCGTTAATTACTTACTCTTTAATCAGATTTTCCTAGACAATTCTCATGTAAAAATGTCACGACCCAAGCACATAACATGTATTGTCTGCTTTGACCCAACAACCTAACGGATTTGTCTCTTGGGCTTGATAATACATGTCACGACTCAAGCCTATGATTTGTATTTTTAACTTTGACCACATAGAATTCACGAGTTTGTACCTTTGGCTACACCATTATCGAGCTCAAAAGCGTGTGTACCATTTGAACTTATTTTATACCTTATAAAACTCATTATTTTCCTCTCCCATTTTGAAAGAAATGTGTAAAGATTTCTAGTCATATTAGGAAAAATTAGTCAATATATGAGAATGTCAAAGCTTCTGAATTCCAATTTGTAATAATGCATGCTTTCAGTTGCCAACATTATAAGAAATACAAGCATCAATATTACATAAACTAAATGTATATGATGTGACAATTTTGTGGTCTTAACAATATATATTTAGGATAGGAAACAAATTATTCTTGTAATTATAAAAATTTATAGGTAGTTACATCCACTTCTTCAGAATAACTGTCTTACTAAGTTTAATGCAACAAAATATTATAATAAAATAATCTTTCAATATTATGCATATCAGGGTAAAACAGAAGCTCTAACACATGGACAATCTTTTTTCCTCAGCAACCATTGTTTGATGTAACATGTATGATATTTATGCCCACACCCAAGTATCCCAGTGGACTCTTCATGTTTAAATTTTGCTTGACATATCACACAGTTCTCTTTGGAATTTTTTACTCCATCTTTAGACGCAATAATATGATAAGTTCTTGTTAAATGAAAAATAGGAAATTTTAGAGATAGGTTATTTTCATTGTAAATTTATTAGTAGCAAAAGTTCTACTTCTGATTAATTCCTCACTCTTTAGTCACATTTGCCTAGACAATTTTCCCATAGTACTCCAAAGATATCACGACTCAAGTACATGACATGTATTGTCCGTTTTCAACTAATAACCTAACATATTTTTTCTCTTGGGTTTGATAATATTTGTCACGAGCCCAGCCCATGGTCTGTATTTTTAACTTTGACTACATAATTATCGTGCTCAAAAACGTGTGCACCATGTGAACTTGTTTTATGCTTTATAAAACTCATTATTTTCCACTCTCAATCTGAAAGGAATGTGTAAAGATTTCTAGACATGCATTTGATCATACCAAATAACAAATATTAGTTTTAGCATTCAGAAAAATTAGTCCAAATATGAGAATGTTAAAAGCTTCTGAATTTTAATTTGTAACCATACATGCTTTCAGTTGACTATTTTTCACTTTATATACAATCTATTTTGAGCTAAAATTTATAAAACATCATGCGAAGAAGTTGAACGACAACATGAAGGAATTGATAATCAACCGAAAATACGCTAATTAATGAACATTATAAGAAATTCAAGCATCGATCACATCTAACATATGTACTATAAGATGTCTATATAAATTAAATACCGATAATACGATTATGGACATGGAACAAATTGTTCTTTTATATATCAATGACGTATAGTGAGTTACATCCATAACTTCAGAACAACTAATCGTCTTACAAAGTTTAATACACAAACAATTAGAAACAACTAATCGTCCATGATTGTGAAACAATTAGGAAGTAACACCAGAAACAATAGAGTTGGCATAGGGTATGAACAAGAATTCCCTACACTTTGCTCTTTATGTGGAAAAACAGGTCATTTGAAAAATACATGCAATAGAAACAAAGTTAATTTTGACAAAAACAATGGAAAAGATTTTAACTACCAGTCAAGGAACAAGTCTGCGTCAAAAGTAAAACCTCTTCCAAACTGGGCAAACAAAGATTTAATTCATCCCTTTTATAATAAGAAAGGATCCAAGTTAATCTGGGTGCCTAAAACTAACCTCTAAATTCTTT
Source organism: Solanum lycopersicoides (assembly GCA_022817965.1). Taxonomy (NCBI): domain Eukaryota; kingdom Viridiplantae; phylum Streptophyta; class Magnoliopsida; order Solanales; family Solanaceae; genus Solanum; species Solanum lycopersicoides. The sequence goes on along the minus strand of CM040629.1, from coordinate 92,612,344 downwards.
TTCAGGAACAAGTGAAGGGAAGTAAGAAGAATTGGTATATGAACAGCGCCTGCTCAAGACACATGATAGGAGATAGAACAAAATTCCTTTCACTTGAAGAAAAGAATGGAGGACTGGTAGCATTTGGTGGAGGCAAAAAGGGACAGATTAAGTGCATTGGGGAAATCAGAATGACCAGTTAATGTTTGATAAAAAAGGTCTATCATGTAGAAGGTCTGAAGCACAACCTTCTTAGTATCTCTCAACTCTGCGACAAAGGAAACAAGGTGATCTTCCACTCCACTGGTGTAGAGGTAATCGATCTAACAACAGGAGATATAGTTCTAACTGGACAAAGGAACAAACATGTTTATACTGTAGATACTTCAATATTTCCTACAGAAAAACTCATGTGTCTAAGTGTAATGGAAAAAGATCCTCTTCTATGGCATAAACGACTAGGTCATGCAAGTCAAGTACAACTGAATAAAATTGTCTCTGAAAATTTGGTTATAGGACTCCCTAAGACTAAGTTCAAAAGTGATAAGGTTTGTGAAGCATGTACTCGAGGAAAATCCTCATTCAAATCCAAGCAGGTAATTAGTACAACTAAATCACTAGAGCTAATCCATATGGATCTCTGTGGACCTATGAGAGTTAAAAGTAGAGGTGGAAAAAAATACGCATTTGTGCTAGTCGATGATTACACCCGATACACTTGGATAATGTTTTTACTTCCAAAGATGATACGTTTGAGGCCTTTTTCTCCCTAATAAGAAAGCTTGAAAAGAAATTAGAGAACAAATTGGTTGCAATCATATCTGATCATGGAACAGAATTTGAAAACTCCAAATTCATTCAATTCTGCTCTTCTCAAGGCATTGAACATAATTTTTCTGCTCCTAGAACCCCTCAACAAAATGGGGGTAGTAGAAAGAAAAAATAGAACCGTACAAGAGATGGCGAGAACAATGATGTTAGCTAACAACATAACCAATCAATTTTGGGCTGAGGCAATGAACACCGCTTGCTACGTTATTAATAGATGTATGCCTAAATCAATTATCAATAAAACTCCCTATGAGTTGCTTAAAGGCAGAAAAACTAACATATCACATCTAAGATCCTTTGGATGTAAATGTTTTGTTCACAATAATGGAAAGAACTTGTTGGGAAAATTCGATGCTAGAAGTGATGAAGGAATCTTTCTAGGATATTCTTCACATAGCAAGGCGTATAGGGTCTTGAACAAAGGAACAATGTGTGTAGAAGAAAGCATTCATATAGTCTTTGATGAAAGTAGTAACCTCGATGTAAAGATGATGATGAGCTATCCAAAACATTGAGTGAAACGCACAGGAACAGGTTGAAGAAACAGGTACATCAACTTCAGAAAATACCGTCACTGATTCACCCCCAGATCTAAGAGAACAAATTGTTGCTGATCAAGGAGAAGATAAAAATAATGATACAGAGGGAAACAAAGAGCTTGAAATAAAGGGATATAAGTATCAAAGTTCCCACCCTTTGGATAACATATTTACTGATCTTACTTCTGGAATTACTACCCGTTTAGGACTTAAAAATCACTGCGCATTTAATGCATTCCTATCCATGGTAGAACCAAAGAAGATTGGTGAAGCTCTTCAAGATACAGACTGGATCATAGCAATGGAAGAAGAACTGAACCAATTTGAAAGAAGTAAAATTTGGCATCTCGTACCCAAACCAGCAAATAGAACCATTATTGGTACAAAGTGGGTGTTTAGGAACAAGTTAGACAAACATGATACAGTAACAAGAAACAAAGTAAGGTTAGAAGTCCAAGGATACAATCAAGAAGAAGGGATAGATTATGGTGAAACGTTTGCACTTGTGGCCAGGTTAGAGGCAATCAGATTACTCATATCGTTCGCATCACACATGGAATTTACCTTGTATCAAATGGATGTAAAAAGTGCATTCCTCAATGGGTTACTAAAAGAAGAAGTGTTTGTCAAACAACCCCCCGGCTTTGAAAACAATAATTTTCCCGACCATGTTTACAAGCTTGATAAGGCTCTTTATGGGTTAAAACAAGCTCCAAGGGCATGGTACGAAAGATTATCAAAGTTTCTTCTAAGTCATGGCTACTCAAGAGGAAAAATTGACAATACACTTTTTCTCAGAAACAAAGGAAAGGATTTGCTGGTCTTACAAATATATGTTGACGACATCATATTTGGATCCACAAATAAGTCACTTACTAAGGAATTTGTGATCCTTATGAGCAACGAATTTGAGATGAGCATGATTGGAGAATTAAATTACTTTCTGGGGCTTCAAATAAAACAAACACCTACAGGTACATTAATTCATCAACATAAGTATGTCAAAGAGCTACTCAAGAGGTTGCTAAACAGATTGACACACCAATAGCAACTGCTACAAAATTAGACCTAGAAGGAACATGTTCGTCAGTAGATCAAAAATTGTATAGAGGTATGGTTGGGTCACTATTGTATCTTACAGCCAGTCGGCCTGATATTGTGTTTAGTGTGGGACTCTGTGCCAGATTTTAAACTAATCGTAAAGAATCTCATCTTCAAGCTGTGAAAAGAATTCTTCGATACTTAAAGGAAATAACAGATTTAGGACTATGGTACCCAAAAAGAAGTAATTTTGAACTAATTTGGTATGCTGATGCCAACTATGCGGGGTACTTAGTTGATAGAAAAAGCACAACTGGGATGTCTCATTTCTTAGGTTCATGCTAAATTTCTTGGGGATCAAAGAAACAAAATTTTGTTGCTTTGTTTACTGCCGAAGCTGAATATGTAGCCGCTGCTTCATGTTGTGCTCAATTGTTGTGGATCAAACAACAACTCAAAGATTTTGGACTAACTATTGATTGTGTACCAATTTTTTGTGACAACACAAGTGCAATCAACATTGCAAAAAATCTTGTCCAACATAAAAGGACGAAACATATAAATATTCGTCACCATTTCTTAAGGGATAATGTAGAAAAAGAAAAGATCTCCATGCTATTTTGTGATACTAAACAACAAATAGCCGACATATTCACTAAAGCATTAACAAGGGATAACTTTGAAAGGAACAGGTTGGAGTTGGGTCTAATAAGGATCACATGAAAATCTCAATGAAAGGGAACCACAAAAGACTTATGTTTCAAAAGTTTTTTCAGGTCAAAGAAGAGAAGTTAAAATCAAAAATTCCTCAATCATTATTTGGAAGTCAGGCTCAGGTATGTACATTCACTTTAATTAAACAAAATAACATACTTCCTCCGTTTTAAAAAGATTAGCCTAGTTTGATTTGGAATGGAGTTTAAGGAAAAAAAAGACTTTTTAATCTTGTGGTTCTAATTTAAAGTTATGTCAAATGTACCAAAATGTCACAAGACTAAAGGGTATTTTGGTACATTTGACATAACTTTAAATTAAAATCACAAAATCAAAAAATCTTCTTTCTTTTCTTAAACTCCGTTCCAAGTCAAACTAGGTCAATCTTTTTTAAACGGAGGAAGTAAAACTCTTCATCTTCTCTCTTTCTCTCTCTCAACTCTGGCCGTTCAAAACCCCCAAATAAACCCATTCACAAGAAAACCTCCACCATCACATTCTTCTCCAAGACACCATGGACTCCAGTCTCCTACCAATAACTAACACCGAACTAGCCATAGTAGTACCTTTTCAATACTCTCCAGAAATCTTTAAAGAACCCAAAATACTATACATCGATGAAACAGGGGTTTCCCATTGTGCTTACCCAGAAGATGAAATTGCTATCACTCATGGGGAATCTAGAGAAAAAGGGGGTTTATATACTGAGAAGGGTTCAATTCTTGGGGGTAACAGGGAAAAACATGGGCACTATGATAGTTTTTCTCAGAGTAATACTCACCTCGACGATGACGCTCCCATTGTTCAATTGTTATCTGAGAGTTTACAGTCTCATCTAAAGAAAATTTCAAGAAAATTGATTTCTAATTCTTCCGAAGAGTTACCAGTACAAGTGAAAACCTCTATTGCAGTACCTGTGCGTGTTACCCTCTCCACCCAGAAAGATCTCTACAGAGGTCTCAAAATCTTGGTATCTAAAACTCTCCGGTCTGCAAAAGGTAACATCTCGCTTCCCATTGATCCTATTATTCATGATGAATCGTCGGACTCAGAGTGAACTCGAAAAGGTAAACGAAAAAGGGTAGTATCTATACACAAGAAACATGTTAGAACTAAGAAAAAGAAGGGAGTTTCTGACTATCGTAGTTTGGTTGATGAAGATACTAATAATGAGGACCGTGGAAATCGATCTGAATCATCTAAACATGTAGGAGTGCAAAAGCTTAAAAAGAAAAAGGGAGGGTCAAATTTAGGGGGGAAAACTAGGAAGAAGAGAGTAAATATGTCTTCTGAGCTTGTTGATGCACGAACAAACAGAATTATTAATTTTGCACAACGAAGGGTATTGAGGGGTCGTGTAATCACTGGATTTGGAGGTAATGAGATGCAAGAACTGGTGCAATTACTGCAAGTATAGGGTTGGTCAAACTTGTTTCTTCAAGGGCAGCAAGAAAGAAAATGTGTAGACGAGAAATAAGACAATTTTATACTGACGCGTCTGTAACAATTGGATCAATTGTTAGTGTTGTGAATGAGAAAGCTATAGTTTTAACAGCAGATGTTATTTCTCAGTTACAAGGTATACCTAATCATAGTTGGTGTCACTTTGTCAAAAGAGATTGGCCACCATTGGATGGTTTACCAAGTGCTCTTGAAATTTCCCGTAAGTTTTCTAACGATCCTACTCTTGAGTCTCACTGTAGTGTTCATAAGACTGCGATGAAGCCTCTGCCCAAGCTTTTGTTTGATGTGGTTTACAAAATAATTGTGCCTCAGAAGGAGAAAAGAACTGAAGCTAACTATCTAGATCTTACTCTCATGGAATTGTTACTCTCTAGGCATCCTACTAACTTACCTCGGCTAATGATGTGTCACAATTCCATGAGAGTAAGATCTAGATAGTTAGCTTTAGTTCTTTTCTCCTTCCGATGCACAATTATTTTGTAAACCACATCAAACAAAAGCTTGGGCAGAGGCTTCATTGCAGTCTTATGAACACTACAGTGAGATTCAAGAGTAGGATCATTAGAAAACTTACGGGAAATTTCAAGAGCACTTGGTAAACCATCCAATGGTGGCCAATCTCTTTTGACAAAGTGACACCAACCATGATTAGGTATACCTAGTAACTGAGAAATAACACCCGTTGTTAAAACTATAGCTTTCCCATTCACAACACTAACAATTGTTCCAGACGCGTTAGTATAAAATTGTCTTATTTCTCGTCTACACATTTTCTTTCTTGCTGCCCCTTGAAGAAACAAGTTTGACCAACCCTGTACTTGCAGTAATTGTACCAGTCAAAGCTTGACAAGAGCAAACTATGTCAGATGTTATTGGTGAAATACAGCAAGCTGCTGTTCCTGCACTTCAAAGGAGTACAAATGGAGCTTTGCAAAGAGTCAGGTCTGAGTTAGTTGATAGGGAGAGGGAAATTAAGGATTTGCACGTATCACATGCTGCAACTATTGAAGAAATGCACTTGGTGTTTAAAGCTAAAGAGGCTGGGCTCATTGCTGAAAATGAAAGGCTGAAGAATGAGTTGTTACAGACTAAAATGTCCTTGGAGGCTGCACACATAACTAATTCTGTCCAGTTGAAGAATATTGTTGAGATGTTGCAGACACATCAAAATTCCTTGGCTGGCCCTTCTTCTAAACCAACATAAATATTTCTTCTTAAGTTTACAGTACTTCTCAGTTTGTTTTTGTTTAGCTTCAGTGATGTACTTGTCTAACTGATGACTATGTATTGTTTTGTGGATGGTTGGTTTTGCTTTTTCTTCTAGTCTGGTTAAACTATGAACATTGTAATAGCTAACTATGTTTTCTTTGCCTTTCTGATGGTGTTAACCTGTGGTTGCTTGTGTCTTACTCAAGTTTTTATGATGTCAAAAGGGGGAAGGTACATACATTGTACATACATTGTGCATACATTATGCTTTGGTTTGTCATCATCAAAAAGGAGGAATTTGTTCGGTACACATGAACGTGTTTATTTTAATGACGGACAAAGATGCATAATGGCGCAAATTTAAATCGAAGATCGAAGATTCCAAACCTATTGAAAAGAGGATTCCAATCGAAGATTTCAATACTATTGAAAGGAGGATTTCAATCGTGGGTTCCAAACCTACTGGGAGGAGGATTCCAAATTGAAGTATAGCTTGATAATTGTTAGAAAGCTGACTTAATGAAGAAAAACTACTTTCTAGTTGGTTAAGGAAAGAAGTAGTGTAATTTGTTATTTGATGTGGCAAAAACAAATAAGAGTCCAAGTTGAGTTCAACTAGGATTTGCTGAATTTCTGATCTATAAATAGGGAGCTATTTTCATCAGAAAAATTTGCACACTTACATAGAGAGAAAATCAAAACACTATCAAGAGGTTTTTGAAAGAGTTTTGATATTACTTGGGAGTGCTGCGAGATCGAGTATTTAATTGTAAAAGTTGTATTCAAGAGTCTTGTTTACAATCTTAGTGTACTGAGTAGGAGTTGCTTGACAAGTTGAAGAACTTGAAGAGCATTAGAAGATACAAAGCAAGAACTTGAAGAGCATTAGAAGATACAAAACTAGGGAGTAGTTTTGTGTCTTGAGGTAGAAGGAATTAGAGTTTATAATTCCGTAGATTACATAGTTTTGTAATCATTGTATTGTTTGAAGTTTATAAATAATACAAATTGTTACTCGAATTATTTATTGTTAAGGTTCATAGAAACAGAAACACATTGTCAGTATGTGTTCCTTTGAAGAATTCAGGAGGGTAAAATTCCAACAAGGGGCAAAACAGAAGCTCGACAAATGGGACAATCTTTTTTCCTCGTCAACAATTATTTGATACAACCTGTATGATATTCGTGTTCACATCCAAGTGTCCCAATGGACTCTTCATGCTCAAATTCCGCTTGACATATGGCACAAATCTCTTTACTTTCTATCTGATTATTTACTCCATCAGCAACACGATGAATTCTTGTTTTAAAATACCCCAGTAATATAGCATCCTCCTCTTTCTCCTCCGTGGAAGCCTCTTGATCGCCCCAATTTTGTGATGATCCGCCATTGAAATTGTCTTCTACATCCTGCCCTCTTAAGAGTCTTTCCACTAAATCACGACTACTCACGTTAGCTATTGTAATCCCAACATTGTGAGTCTGATAGTTGTGTGGAGTAATTGTGGCTTGTAATCCCAAAACGAATGTGGATTGCCTGGTTGTTATTCTAGCAGTACTCCGATAAACAGAGGAAGAACGATCATAAGGGGATCGCCTAGTTGTAATTCCAACGCTACGCCTATATACAGACGTATGTTGCGAACATTGATCATAATAAGAGTTAATCATTGTTCAACACCACCAGATAGAATTTCTCAAAGGAACAGAGAACGATTTTGAGAGTTTTTTTGAAGAAACAGAGTATATAGAGATCGATATATATTCCTAATTTGTTTACAAACGTTATAATCCTTTTTGGAAACTTAAGGTAAAATTTCCTATTTTATTTTACTTCTCCTACTTTCTTTAGGAATGCGATTTAATTTAAGGTAAGAAGAAGGGGATGAAATATAATTAAAATATAGTAATTAATTTCCCACTATGCATTTTAAATTATTATTACAAAAAAAAATATATACATATATAATCAAAGTTATCACTACCTTAGAGGTAGAGAAAAATTATTTCTGATAGATCCTCGACTCAAGAAAGGAGAAATAACTGAAATGATGACGGTCATGACAAAATGTTGAGATAACCTGACAAATCATTCTAAACAACAATCATAACAAGTTACAACGATAATCAAAGTGCAAAAGAAATTAAAACAAAAAATCAAACTCGAAAGACGAAGAAACTATTAAAGTAATACAACTAATAGTAAAGAGGAATACGCGAGACAATGATAAACAACAAACTAGGCCTACTTGGTATTTCTCAGCAATGCCATGTTTGTGCTCTCTTCTTTGTCATGTAGATAGGTGAATTTTCATCTCAACAGCAACTTCACCAATTCTTATGGATTTTATTGGGGCTATTGAGATAATACTAAATTAATTTATTTTCATATATTTAATTCTTGATGAGCAAAGTAATCCAATCCAGCAAATAAAGGTGCATGCAAGTTAGTTTTATCGTGATCGACAAAGAAAAAAATATCACGAAAAAAGTAGTACTACAAATTACAATAATTAACAACATATGATATTTAAAAATATATTAAAAATTTTTGTTGACTCTCGCAGTTTCACAAATGTCACATAAATTGAGACAAAATTGACTAATTTGCCCTTCCATTTCAATTTCTCTATTTATTTTTAGTACTTCCTCCGTTTCATGTTATGTATTTAAATTACGAAAAAAATTATAGTATAACATTATAAATCATAATAATTAACAACTTAAATTTCACATGTGTCACATAAATTGTAATAGAACAAATAACATATAGTATTTGAAAATTACGTACTATAAATCACATTAACAACTTAAAATACTTAAAAGTTATATACAAACTTGACCAACTCTACTACGTCCAACCAAGTCATATAAGATCGAGACACATGAAGTAACATATATTGGACTCGTATCCTATCTAGTGGGTCCAATAAGATGGAGGCCCAAAATTGGCTTTTGGTGCCCAAGTAAACTATATAGACTTTTCTTTTCAAAAAAAATCTTTCAGAAGTCCCAAATCGCAATTCTCCGTTAAAAATGCTATAAAGCACAAATTGCGCTTATCCCGCCCTTTTCGCTCTTACAAAATTGATCGGCGTCCGACTTCCGGTTAGGGTTTTCTCAACGCCGCCGAAGTAAACGGAGTACTGACTTCTCGGAAGAGTTGTTCTTCACTAGTTTCGCACTTCAATTTTCATTTTCATTTCTACTCAAGTTTTCGGTAAGTTCACTGCTCTGCTTATGCGTTTTCTCTGAATGTTCATTTTCCGTTTGTTTGTAGTCAATCTATTTCAGTTTATGGGCGTAGTGATGCTTCGATTATTACTTTGTGGAATGTATGTATTGGTATAATTTTGTATTTGGAACTGACTAAAGGGATCGATCGTTCGTAAACATAAAGTATTGGTGCATGTGAGTTTATGAAATTAATAGAATGCTTTTGAATCTTGTTGTTATAAATTAACGATATATCGAATGTACCAAAATGTACTTTAATTTTTGTGATTTTGAGCATGTCATGGTTAAAAGTTGAAATTGAAGAGTTGTTTGAAATGGAATTCAACATTCATTTTGAAATGGACGAAAAGGAAAGTGAGACAGACAAATCGAAATGGAAGGAGTACTATAATTTGCCTCGATTGATCATACCGTGGCAAATTCACATAGTTTGGTCAAGCGTCGGGGCTAAAAATTTATCATGGGGACTTACAGAAATGTAAAAGTGTCATGCCTAAGATATGAATTAAGTCAAGGGGAATGGGATGTTAATCCTCTAGGACTTCTGTGGATCATATGGTGAGAGAGAAATAGAAGAGCTTTTGAGGGAGTAGAGAAAGGCTTTTTACACTTGAGGAATGACCTATTTTTCCTTATGTCATTTTGGTGCACCCATGGGATTCCTACATGTATAGATGAGTGGGTGTTATTTGTAGAAAACCATGTCCTCTTGTAAGGTGTTCTACTTCTGGTATACTTCTTGTATACGGTTGAGCTTTTTCCCTTTTCTAATGAACTTATTACTTTATAAAAAAAATGAAGCTAAGTCAAGGGGATTCAATAGCTTATTTATATATACATATATATAAAAGGTAGCCCCTGGTTTGAGTCTTTTCATTTTGGGATCGGTCTATAGTTTGGTGTTAAAACTTAAGAGACACTGTTATATCTTTTTTCTTCTTTGTTCTGGGGAAAGGCTAATGTAAAAGATTTTACTAGGGGCATCAAAGGTCTTATAATAAATAATGGGTTTTGAGAGTTGTAATGTGAAGTCCACTTGTAAGATGAGCAGATGATTTCAATTTGATCACTCTTAGCAATTTAGGATTAACAATAGTAAACCAAAATCTCTAAATGAATGTCATTTTTGAAAACAGTGAACAAAATGAACTGTTTCAAGAAAAGAAAAATACTAAAGTAAAGCAGAGTCAATAATATTAGCTTTGCGTACATATTATGTAGGATTAGCAAATGTCGTGGTGTGATCTAACTAAAGAATCTGACAAAAAAGGCTTGTAGGTTTTTGTTCTATTAGATTCCAATATTTAGCACAATATACATATATATATTCGGACAGCAGTACAAATATCTACATGTATCTTTTTTACACACACTACGTTATTTTTGGATTTTGTGATATGCTCCAATTATGTGGTACTAAACCATCGATGGGATTTCCTTTGTACTAAACCATGTTGCAGTGAATAGTAATATTGCTGAAGACTTGAAGATTCTGTGGTTATAGGAAGCAGAGTGACTATTTGCCTCATTAATCTTTCCTAATTCTTATAACGAATGGAACTTTACTATGTAAAGTTGGTTCATTTACATGACATTTCTCTCAATAACTACTTGATTTGGTACTCTGCATAAAGGGATAGCTGTTGTTCTTCTTATTATTGTAAATGAAGGCATGTAGCCTTTTTTTTTGCAAATCTTAGTGATATGAAGTCATGGCATCGTAATCAACGTCATTGTAAATGGGAAGTGCTATCTCGACTGAAGCATATAGATATATAAGGTTGTCAAATTTTGCTAGTGATCTACGTTGTATCTACTTGTTTCTCTCTCTCATAGGTGCCACACTCATATAATTATTGTTTTTTTCTCTTGATACAATTAGAAAATTAATTCTGACTTTTGCAGGTTATAGGAAGAATGGAGCCTAACTATGCTTCACGTAAACCTCGGATTCTGCTAGCTGCAAGTGGAAGTGTGGCAGCTATCAAATTTTCAAATCTATGTCAATGCTTTTCTGAATGGGCAGAAGTCAAAGCAGTTGCAACAAAAGCTTCTCTTCCATTCATAGACACAGGGTCATTTCCAAGAAACGTCGACCTTTATACAGATGATGATGAATGGTCCGTTTGGAAGAAGGTGGGTGATGGTGTGCTACACATTGAGCTCCGTAGGTGGGCTGATATCATGGTTATTGCCCCTTTATCAGCAAATACGCTTGGAAAGGTGATGTCTCCTTGTATCTTCTTACTTATCATTCCATGACATTGGATACTAAGTTGCTTGGACTCTCCAAAAATGTTACCGCACCCATGTCGGATCCTTCAAAAATACACTGTTTTTGGAGTATCCGACACGCACCCGTCGACATTTTTTAAGAGTCCAAGCAGCATAGATTGGATATACATTTTCACTGCAAGAAATAAATTCATTTCCTTATATACTACTAGTTAACCATAGTGATAACTAAGTTCAGATAAATGTTCAAAAATTACTAATTTGACTAAGGACCTAGACTTTGTAAAGTTATCATGGAATTTGGTTCCCTGGATACTCGTGTGTCCATGGCAAGTATCCTGAAAGTGAAAAGATCTGTGGCAAGTGTGGAAATTCGGTAAAACAGGCGTCCAGAATATTCAGATATAACATAAATATTTGTAGGATTTGCATCTCATGGTTATACAGTCGTTTGAGGTTACTAGCTTACTCGTTTCTTTTTATGGCACATATAAATTGATATGTATTTTTATGATGTAGATTGCTGGTGGATTGTGTGATAACTTGTTGACCTGCATTGTGCGAGCATGGGACTATAAGAAACCCTTTTTTGTGGCACCTGCGATGAATTCATTTATGTGGTATAACCCATTCACAGAACGTCACCTTATGACAATTGACGAGCTTGGCATCGCTCTTATACCACCAGTATCAAAGAGGCTTCCCTCTGGAGATTATGTAAATGGAGCCATGGAAGAGCCTTCTTTCATCTTCTCAACTGTAAGACTCTTTGTAAAGTCCCGATCACAATCAGGGGGTAGTAGTGGATCATGAGAGTTCATTCACCATTTCATCCGTGGCATAGAAATTGCTGTTGAAGTTTGCCACAAGAATTTTGTCCCAAAGATCCTACCTGTATCTGGTACAATCTCTTACATGGTTTGGCATGTTGTTCTTCTCCCCTGTACTTTTGTGTCTCCCCGTCTGTCTCGTTCATACTCTTTAGAGCTACTTGACTTACATTTTTTGTGGAGATATTATGCAACTCCAAGTAGTATTAGCTGATAAAAGTGGATGTAATCATGGGATGATATGTGCAAAAATTGATGCAGCTTCTTGATTAGCGTAGCGAATGATGCTGGAAACTCAATCTATTTTGAGAGTAGGTTTACTTGTATAAATTTGTTGATCTCACAGGCTTATTGGACTATATAAAATGAGTGATTTTACAAGCTTCAGCAAAAAAAAGTTTTTTTTTTAAAAAAAAAAATGCACCAGCCGGGAATCGAACCCGGGTCTGTACCGTGGCAGGGTACTATTCTACCACTAGACCACTGGTGCGTTGGTGTTGTTGTGCATGCAATGAAACTTCATACATTTGGTGAAGCACATGACGTGCACACTTTTTTGTGTATAATTCATCCTAGGTAATTTTCTTTCTATTCAATTTGTAAGTCGTCGTAGAAGATCATTTCGTTTATTGGCATATATGGTAACGTGTTCTATTTTATTATTTTTAAAAATGTTGTATGTGATTCTCTTAAATTACCTCTAAAGTTTGGAGTAATTTTTAAAATTTAGACCAAAAACTTTATTTTTCAGTCACTTTTTGGTAAACTCTGTTTTCTGTGATTGATTAATTAGCTTGAGATTTGGCAATATCACAGATTTATTGTAGTACTTACATCTGTACCAAGATAAACATTACTTAATTCGTACTCCTAATTATACATTTAATGTTAATAATATTCTTATAATTTTCGTGGTACAAATTTATAACATATAGTAGTACTTTTTTTCACATAGAATATTATAGAGAAAGTCAACTAAGCAACTTTTCTTTTTTTAATAGGCAATTATGGAGAGAGGCCTGCATTAAAACAACATAGATTAGCAGACAAGTGTGCATGTGGGACCATGTGACGACTGCCAATTAATTTGGTTTTGAACTTTGAAGTTCAATTAGCATGTGTTCAATAGGGTTTGAAAAATGTAGAAAACTATATTACATTTTACCAAACTTTTAAAACTTAACAGAATAAAATTGTTAACCAACATCAATAACATATCTAATGTTATTTCATTAGTAGGGTTTGAGGGTGTATTTAAGTATATCGTAGACATATAGGTAACGAATACTAATTGAACACCCTTTGTCAATCAATTAATTTTTACAAGTATATTAAATTTTCAACACCTTTAACAGAATTTTTAATTATACCATTGATAAAATGTAACCTTAATTTATTTTATATTTTAAAAAAAGTCAACAGCCAATAATTAAAAAAAATAAGTAAAATATACAAGAAGAAAGAGAATGTATACTATGCACTGAATACTTGAGTGGTAACTATTAAAATATTGGAAAGGCAGATGCGAATACTTCTTCTCCTCAAATTTAATTTGTTCCTATTTGATTATTTTTAGTCCGTTTCAATTTTATTTTTTTTATAATTTATTAATTCTATTTTTCACTTGATATATTTAAAATCAAAAGATTAAATTACATTTTTGATATATTTAACATATTTTAGTTTATAATCACATTACGACAAAATCATGATTTTCATTAAAGGATTCAATATATGAAGAAGCAAACACACGAAAAAAATCAAAGAAATTCAATATTTTCTATATATATACATAAAAAAATAACTTTAACCATGTATAAGCCTGGAAAACAAATTTTAATGGAGAGTGAATATAAGTAGATGGATCCTATTAAACGTGCCCACAATTAATATTGGTATTTCATATTTGACATGCTACTACGTGCTTCCATGTTAAGTCAAACTCAATTAATCCTCTTGATAACACAAAAATTAACAAATTATTTTTAATTTCAAAGTCTACAAGTAAAAGCATTTGTAGAAGAGAAAATTTAAAAGGATCAAGAGAAATCTTTGTTAGTCACCAAAATGACTACTACTTTTTCCAAGAAAAAAACTAAGCTCTACAAAAATGAACTTTTTAGCTTAGCTAAACTTGTATTTCTTATACCTATTACATTCATCATCTTCCTTCTCATATTCTTATGGTCGTCATCGTCCACCATTATCTCTGATAACATCATCCATCTCTGCTTCCAATCGCGTAAACTCAATGACCTTTATTGCATTTCTGCAGGCACACACTCGAATCTTGAAGCCTCGAGTTCCCTTTCATCAAATGTTACTACTAATGCAACGAAATTTGTTGATGACTTGCAACAAAAATCAACGCGTCTTGGTATACCAATCCCTCCAGGGTACCATGCCTTTAGAAATGGCATGGTTAAAAGTGATGAGGAGTTGCTTGTTGCTTATAACGACGTGGAGGATCAATTAGAAATGCATCGATCATGGACATCAACGATCCAAAATCATAATGCAACGTTATGTGATGGCAGGGGAATTTATGTGTACGATTTACCAACAAAATTTAACAAGGATTTGGTGTCTCAGTGTGCTGATATGGTTCCGTGGGTCGATTTATGTGATTATTTCAGCAATGATGCAATGGGTGAACCAGTACAAAAGCTAGGAAAACGATGGTATCAAACTCATCAGTATTCATTGGAGTTGATATTTCATTCAAGAGTTATGAATCATCCTTGTAGAGTACATAACATAAGTGAAGCAGATCTTTTTTATGTGCCTTTTTATGCTGGACTTGATGTATTGAGATGGCATTTCAAGAATGTAACAAATGATGTCAAGGACTCTTTGGGGCTAGAACTTGTCAAATGGCTCGAGTCGCAACCAACTTGGTTTAAAAGATCAGGTAAAACAAAACAGAGACGGATCAAAGATTTAAACCTTTATAATAACATTGTACTATTTTTAGAGATATAGCCAAAAAAAAAAACCTGAACTATCCTGAGCTTCACATTTCAACTATCAGTTGTTCACTTTTCATACTTGAATAAACTATCACTTTTTTTCGTGAGTTAGTCATCTCAACTACTATTATTTACCGGTGAAAACACACATAGCTGAGTAGATGGTGATAGTTCAGGTAGGAAAAAGGAACAACAGATAGTTGGCCTAGTCAGCTTTGAGATGTGTTTCAACTTTTAATACATAGACACTGATAATTCAGATAGAAAAAAAGAACAACTGATAGTTAAAGATCATATCTTTGTTATAACGTGCGAGCTACATGCAGGTAAAGATCATATCTTTGTACTTGGGAAAATTTCTTGGGACTTCAGAAGATATAGCAACTCGAATTGGGGGAGTAGATTCTTGGAGCTAAACGAAATGCAGAATCCGGTGAAGCTATTGATAGAACGACAACCATGGCACCTCAACGACATAGGAATACCTCATCCAACATTTTTCCATCCACAATCAGACAATGACATAACAACATGGCAGTTAAAACTCCTCAACGAAAGTCGAAAAAGCCTGATAAGTTTTGCTGGTGCAGCAAGGCCTGATGCACCAGAAAGCATTAGGTCAATCTTGATCAATCAATGCACTTCAACTAGTGATCAATGCAAATTCATGAATTGTAGTTCAGGTTCATGTGATCAACCCGAGTCTATCATCGAGTTGTTCATTGAATCAGAATTCTGTTTACAGCCTCCGGGCGATAGCCCTACAAGAAAATCAGTGTTTGATTCACTTATATCAGGTTGTATTCCAGTAATATTTGATCCATTTACAGCATACTATCAATATCCTTGGCATTTACCACAAGATTACAAAAAATATTCTGTTTTTATTGATCAAGAAGATGTGAGGAATATGAAAGTTAATGTTGTGGACAGGCTAATGAAAATTTCTGCAGGGGAAAAACAGAACATGAGAAGATATATAATTTATGAATTGTTGCCTGGATTAGTGTATGGAGATCCAAAATCCAAGCTGGAGAAATTTCAAGATGCATTTTCTATAACTATGAATAATTTATTTGAAAGGTTGACTAGATTGGAACTATGATAAATATGTTGGTTTTGAAGGGGAGCATCGATCGTAACAGGTAAAGTTGTTGTCATGTGATCAGGAGGTCATGAGTTCGAGGTGTGGAGACAGTTTCTTGTAATGTAGGATATGGTTGTGTACAATAGACTCCAATGGTTCGGTTTTTGCCAGAATATCCGCAATAGTGAGAGCTTAGTGCATCAAACTGTCTATGTTGATTTTGTTTGATTAAATTAATCACATGTATCTTACTTTAGTCAGAATTTACTAATCATTTTTACATGTTCATCACTTGTAACTCAGTTAAGTACTACTTTTTCCCATCCTTTAAGTAGAATTGATAGAGAAAGGAATGATGAAATTTTCAATGATTTGTACAAGTATATATATACACACAAAATAAAGAAAATTGGAGTACTTCTACTCGTGTACTCAAGTCCTATTTCTAGTTGTGTAACAAACTTGTTAAAAAGAAAATGTCCTTTTGAAGTTGGTGATTACTCCTCTAGTGGCGGAATCAGGATTTTCGTTCAAAAAGTTTGAAAAATAAAAGTATAAATGTGTAAATAAGTCTTTAGAAGTGGGTCCTTGAATTATTTTGGTTTAACACGTTTTAAAATGAAAAATAAGGCCAAAAAAAGCTTGAAAAACATAACTGATTTTTTCTTTAAAAAATAAACTGAACTAAAAAAGGAAAATAAATAAATATTTTCATTCGGATTTGAATTGGGGTGTGCAGCTTAATATTCAGGGGGGACTTGCCACCTGAGTCATCTATTTCTATTTGTTATTAAGGGGGTTAAAATATATATCTCTACGAAAATACAAAAAAATTATCTTATATATATGGTGTATTTTTTTGTCGAAGGGGTTCGGGTGAACCCCTGGATCCAACGTGGTCCCACTCCGGACTCCCTTTCTTTCACGTACTTATCCCTTATTAATTTGGTAGACTTCTTAAAATATATTTAAGTATAGATGTATTTTAATAAGTTAACATTATTAATATTGCTTTGAAACTATAATTTCGACTACCACTCTATATATGTAGTTATTTAATATTAAAAGTAGTATAAAAAAAATTCTTAATTTGCTAAAATAAAACAAGTAAAATGAAATCTTTATTTGATATATAGGTCAAAAATAAAATGAAATCGAGAAAATATTTTTTAATGTTTTTAAAAATAAATGACACAGTGAAAAATATCTTTACAAAATTAATCATTGTAGATGAAATAAAACAAATATTGGATTTGACATTATTAATTAAGAGGATAAAGGATAAGACAATAGACTCCATTATAAGTTCGAGAACATTTATATTTCATGTGGTTGTCATAATTTAAGGTACTTGTGGTGTAACTAATTCTTGCACTCCCATTCTTTATATATAGTGGTTGGGGACATCGTGTCGGAGTTAGAAATTTATTGAAGAGAGTTCAAATATGTTATGTTAAGGATGTCCAAAATAGGTTATTTAATCATTTTATATATCATTTTACTTGTATATATGCTATTTTATTTCCGACGAAGGGTGTCTAATCCCTTCTGCACGCGCTATTTTCTTCTTCTACTATATGATGTAAAGTTTTTTTAAAAAAATAGTGTGTTCAACCTAATTTTTAAATCATGGCCACAAAACGATGAAAAAATTGTATTGGAAGTATTTAAAAAAATTAGATTTCGAACTCGACAAATAAGAGATATTTCAAAATTAAAATTGGTAAATTTTTTCTAAAGCTCAGTAATAAAATCGAATGGATTAATTATACTATCAATTAAAAAGAAATTGGAGAAATCAATTATAAAATGATTATTCATAACTTTGCATCTAACAATTTGACTTTAGGACATCAATAGTATTTTGAACAACCCTAAATTTTGGTACATTACTCTTTCAATTTTATTCATTTTTAAAAAAAATAATCAATATGTCATATTTGTATTAATGGATACCCTTCATTTGCATCAAGAAAGAATATTTATTTAAAAGAAGTTAATATTATAAATAATTACAAATAAAATAATAAAAAATATAATTTCTTAAATGATAAACAAAAATAAGATAACTAAAATAAACCGAAGGAATATTTTTTTTTGTTTCCTATTCATTGATCAGAGCCCGTATTAGAGCTTTGATTAATTTAAATCGTACACTATAAAGTTCATTCGAAGGTGGCGCTTTCAACATAATTTTCTCTATACTCAAGACTTAAATCTAAAATTTTTAATTAAGAATAAAATAATTTCATTATTACATCGCAATCTCACGTTAACGTTGATTGTTACTTTTAACTGTTTCCACGTTATTTGATTAATAGTACTATCATTTAGGATTCCTCTGCCTCAACGTCACTGAATACATATTATTTGCCCAATGAACAAATGGAAACACACTTTAATAATTTTGCACAACCTTTCTAAGTTTGGAATATTATATTGTCACAAACAATATAGTACCAATATAGGTCGAGATCTTTTTATCTTTAATTAAAAATTTTGAATTTTAATTTTGAAAATATTTTTTGTTGGAAGGTCTGACTTAAAAAAATGGGTCAAAAGTGTTATTTTAAAAAAATAAAATATTTCATCAAATTTTTAAGAGAAAGTAAATATTTTGAAGAGTAACAATAATTGTGTTTTATTTCATCAAGCTTTTAAGAGAAAGTAAGTATTTTGAAGAGTAACAATAACTGTGTTTTAAAAACTACAAAAAATAGTTTTTCAAAAATACTTGTACTTTTAAAAAACACTTTTTAAAAGTTTGACCACTTTAATAGCGACTAAGAAGTGTTTTTTAATTTAATTAGCCAAACACAATATTTTTTAATATGATTAGTCAAATACGAATGGCTTCTAATCAAAAAATATATTTTGAAAAGTGTAAATTTTGAATATAGCATAATATGTAGTATTATTATCAAGTTATGGCATTAGAGTTTCAATTTCATTTTGTAGCATTTAATATCTCACTCTATAGCATTTAATTAGTAATTATATTGTTAATTATAATTTATTAAAATCATTTGTTATTAAAAATTAATTAAAAAATAAGTGGATAAAGTGCTAATGAGTAATTAATTCTAATGCCTAATAATTCTGACAACATAAATGAAGTGCTAATGAGTAATTAATTCTGACAATTAATTTTCAGTTATAATTAATGCGCAGTAATTTAATATGTACGCCTGAGAATTTGAAGGGACTACTTTTTTATTGAGTTAAATTAAAGGTAGATAAATGATTAGCATTACAATTATTCTTCATTCTAAAATTTGTCTATTACTTTAAAATTTCTTTCAACATATAGTCATTTTTTCCCCCAAGAATTGAAGATTATTTTCATAGCTACATATTTCACTTCCGATTGATAACTTTGTGTCAATTTTAATTAAATTTTAAATTTTGTATATAGCATTTTATACAGTAATATTATCAAGTTATGTCATTAGAGTTTCAATCTCATTGTGTAGCATTTAATATCTCACTCTATAGCATTTTATTAATAATTATATTGTTAATTATAATTTATTAAAAGGAGTTGTTATTAACAATTAATTAAAAATTAAGGGGATAAAGTAATAATGGATAATTAATGTTAATAATTAACACACTGATAACACAAATTATGAAACTTTTGTTTCTTTATTAATTGATACATTTAATGCAGGTAACACATTTTTTAATATGAATAGTTGCACTTTTTAGGGAGTTTAATTAAAGTTAAATATATGATTAGCACATTTTTAGGGATATTAAACATTTTCAAATTATCATCATTGCCTTAAATATCTCTAGTTAGTTAAAATAATATTATTTTTTGAATTAATTCCTTAAAAAACTCAACCAGATAATAAAAATATTTTCGGATTTTCAGAATACTTTCAGATTGTTATTTTCAAACATATTTGGATCAACGTTAAAAGTAGTCTTCTTTCCAAAATTTCACGATTATTTTCAGATTGCTTTCAACGTATAAGTCATTTTTTCTAAAAATTCAAGAATATTTTCGTAGCTGCATATTTCACTTTTTTTTTTGTAACCTGATAAATTTTGGCATACAATATATGTTTCTATTTAAATTATAATATATGTTTTTATATTAATTTTGTATTGAAAATGTATTGTGTTTGTTTAATTGGAGTATTGTATAGGATAGTGAATGATATATTAACTGTGTATGAAGTATGTATGAATTATATGAACTGATTATAAATTTGTGTAACGTTGACGTCTGATTTTTTTTTTAATAGTGTATGAAGATTATACGAAACGTGTATAATTTGTGTATGAAAGTCAAATTTTTTTTTCAAAATTACAGTATATGTTTCTAATGAAATTAGAATATATGTTTTGCATTAATTTTGTATAGCGGGTAGACCAAAACTTGAAAGATGGAAGGGGTTTGCTGACGTGAAATTCAAACGTACAAAAATGACTTGCAGTAGATGCCGTCAAGTTGGACACAATAGAAAGACATGTTCAAATTATCCTGTGCAAAAACAATGATTTCGTAATGTTACATTTGTTATTGTGTTGTTTTGAATGTTAGAAACACGTTTTGTTTTATTGAGTGCAGTTGTTATCATTGACATTTATAAAGTTTGGTTTCGTAAAAAATTGTCATATATATATCATTTGTTTCTGATACATATGTCAAAGTTCAATATGACATTCACAATTCATACAATGTTTATACATTATAAATATACATTAAACTATACTGCCATTCATAAAATGTTCATATAGTATTCATACAATGTTCATACAGTATTCATACAATGTTCATATATGTACCATTTGTTTCTGTTACATATATCCAATTTCAATATGGGATTCATAATTCATTCAGTGTTTATACATTATATATATACATTGAACTTTACTGTCATTCAAATGTTCATATAGTATTCATACAATGTTCATATATATACCATTTGTTTCTGTTACATATATCAAAGTTCAATATGACATTCATAATTTATACAATATTTATACATTTTTCATACAATGTTCATATATTTTTGCATATTGCAATCGAAATTTATACAAAAATCATACACATTTAATAAAGTGCAAATATTCATTTAAGCATACTACCATTAAATACAATAGTTAATATATTATGACATATATAGTTAAATATATTTCATACAACATGCAGAGATGAGTGTTACAAGATCTCTACAAGATCTTTAAGCATAAAAATGATTGTCCCTCTTATAACTTTCACTTTTTCATTTTTTTTTTGCCATAAATAAAAATAACAATCTTAAAATTCAGCACAAATAAAAAGTTCTAAAGTGTCCCACAGATTCATAGTAAAAAATGTAAAAAAAAAAAAGTTCATCAAATCATTTGACTTATTTCAAAAAGTAACAAAAAAGAAGTTTTGGAAGTTTCCCTTTGGTTCACTTTCATTTTAGCAAAAATGAATTTCACCTTCTAGAAAAAGAATCCCATTAGTCCATGGTTTATTACTACTATATTATTCATCATTTATTCACCTTCTTCTTTCTCTCTCTAGAATGCCTCAAGTTGATTTGAAAACTCTAGTTACGGCCTGTGCCGGTGGCGGAAGTGACCGAAAAGTTGCATGTGATACTTTGGCTGACAGTGACGGAGACGGCGAAAAACGTGTGAAAGACGATTTGGATGATGAGGAGAAGCAATCGGAACATCCGCAAAAATGAATTTCACCTTCGAAAGATGCTGAGTTCGATTGGTTTAAATCTTGAAAGGGAAATATGTTTTTTGAAGTTTGATCAGTATTTTGGGAAATCAGTATTCTAATGTATGCTCAGATTTAATATGACAGAGAAATTAGGCGTGCTCTCTTTAATTAATTAATAAAGAGAGAAACATGTGTTGCCTTTAATTGATTAATAGAGAGAGAAACATGAAAAAAGGCGTGAGAAATTAATATGGTAGAAAGAGAAGAGTGTAAATAGGGGAGAGGTTGAGTATATTGGGGGAAGATAAAAGAGTATTGGTTGATATGGGGTGGGTAGTTATTGGGTAATTAAATATTAATCAATTATTTAAAATAAAATTCCTAGTTTCTAGATTTTGTTTTTTAAAAAGTAACTATATAATATGAAGTTTAATTAATATTTAATAAATAATAATTTATAAATTATATTATAAACATTAAAAGGTAATTGATTAAAATTTAATAATTTATTATTTATATTAAAAAATTTATTAATATTTAATAAATAATAATTTATAAATTATATTATAAACATTAAAAGGTAATTGATTAATATTTAATAATTTATTATTTATATTAAAAAATTTAAAAGGTAATTGATTAATATTTAATAATTTATTATTTATATTAAAAAGTTTAATAGGTAATTGATTAATAAATAATAATTTGTTGATAAAAGGTAAGTGAATAAATGAAACTAATTATTTAAACATAATAATTATTAGTTAAATAATAAATTAATTTTTTTTAATTAATATATTATTAGTTAATATGCTATAACTTGATAATAATATGTTATAACTAGTTTACATTTAATAATATATTTTTAAATTAATATATTATTAATTGATGTGCTATAAGATGATAATATTATGCTATAAGTAGTTTATTTTTAAAAAGTATGATTACAACTTGATATTTATCCTCTTAAATGTGTGTGGATGTTAATTTTACTTTTGAAAAACATTTTTAATTCCTTTTTAGCCTTACTTATAAGCTTTCACCCTTTGTGCTTCTTTTATGATTTAATCTCACTACATTAAAATTGAAAATATAGAATATTTATCATTTAAGCAATCTCCTCTTATTCAATTTCGGAAAAATGAGTTAGTTTTAAAAAGATTATCAAACAAACTATAAGTAAGATTCAAACACGAATATGTGACACCAACAAATTATTTTCAACATCTACCCTTTTTTAACTTCTTTAATGATTCCAACCTACGATATTAAAATTGAAAATACAAATACATATTTATGTACTATCTAAACAAAACTTTTTATCCACTTTTCAAAATAAATCCATTTTTTGAAATGTGAAAAAACAAATGCATTATCTTGATATAGAAAAACGTGAAATCCTATTGGGTATTTTGGCATTGGATAACAAAGGGTAGGTCCATATGCCCATTATTCATAATTCAAATAGTACTATACAACTACTATATTAAAACCTTAAAAGTTGGTTCACACTTCACATCATCCCTTACGTAGTAATAATTTAGTAAAAAAACAAAATATATGTTCACACTCATCACCCATAACCCAATGTGAAACCAAGAAGACATCTTTTTATTTTGGAAAAAGCTCACGTATGTCATCGAATTTTGAAAAAAAAGTATTTATATTATTTGATAAATGTCTGATATATCTATGTTATGTTTGTGTGAGAAAGGACTTATCTTTGACATTGTTTGTTAACGAAAAATAGTTTCTATTCTACAAAATTATTTTTTATACGTGGTCAATTATGATTCCAATCACATTATTAATTAAAGGGGAAAATGACAAATATATCTCCGACTATAGTAAATGGTATGCAGATACCGTCGGTCATACTTGTGGGACATTGATGCCCTTGCCATCCAAAAACTAGAGTATATATGTCATGCGCTCTAATGGAAAACTAAATAGGGATACGTGACACAATTTTATCCGTCGATCTGATATGTAATAATTGTTGGATCGGTAGATAATATTATGACATGTGTATATATGTTAGTATAAATGGTATATATGCTCTAGTTTTTGGACGGCATGTGCATCAATGTCCCCAAAGTATAACGAAGGATATTTGCATACCGTTTACGATAATTCGGGGGTACATTGTTCTTTTTCCCTTAATTAAATTATTTTTATAAAGAAAAAAAAGGCTCAAATATGTCTTTGAACTTTGAGAAAAGAATCGTATATCTCATTCCTGAAAAGATTGACTCATTTATGTTATTTCAGTTAATCCATCCATCTCCTGCACTCGCACTATATCCCCGCCCTGTCCCCACCCCATAAAGCCAGACCCCGCCCCATCTCGCATGAGGCAAAATTAGCCCCGCATCACTCCTTACCACTGCCAACCTTTATCATACGAACAACTCAATTTAATCTAAAACAAGGAGAGACATCACATTCTTGTCTGCATATAAATATTCATTGTCACTTAATTATGATTAAGTAATACGCATTTGGTTTCAGATATAATACACATCTGATTCAATCTGAACAAATATTTATATTTTTCAATTTTAAACAAATAAACATATTTCGCCTACAAATTTGACAAAATTTATCATGCAGAACGAGGTCCATCTCACACAATTTAAATAGAATAAAAATTTGAGGGTAATTTTTTTCATTAAATTGGGTCCCTACCACCTACCAGAACTGCCATTGACAATTTTTCTTCCCCCAAACAGTCGGAATTTAATACCCAAACCCACACACACAAAAAAAAACTTTAAATAGAGGTTCATTTCTCACACAAATTCACTAAAAATTGAATCAAAATCTGAAATCTCATCTATTCATACATTATGTCTCTCAAAGTTTACGTCGATCGTCTTTCTCAACCTTCTCGTGCTATTCTCATCTTTTGCAAGTAAATCTTATCTTCTCATCATTTTTCATTACTTATTTTCTCTTAATCATCTTAATCCTTATTATCGTTTTTTTTTGTTTGTAAGATTAAATGGAATTGAATTTGAAGAGGTTAATATTGATCTTGCTAAAGGTCAACATCGCACTCCTGAATATCAAGGTTCGTTTGTTGTTGAAACTCGAAATATTAGAATTTAAAGTTTTGTCGGTGAAAGTCCAAAAGTCGATTCTGAGCTAGTTTATGGGAATTTGAAATTTAACGGCCAAATAGATATTTGACATAAATTTTCAAAATCTAGATCAGACTAAATTATTAGATTACTTTTTTTAAAAAATAGTGTTTTTTTTTCGTTTGCAGAAGTTAATATCATGAAGCAAGTACCAGCCATAGTTCATGATACTTTTAAGCTTTTCGAAAGGTAATTTTAATTTCTTATATAAATTACTGATATGCAGGGACGGAGCTAGAGATCTTTTTCGAACTCTGTTTTTGTTTGAAGAAATTCGTTTCATATGTATATACTCCCTCCGTCTCAAAAAGGATGACATAGTTTGACTTAGAACGGAGTTTAAGAAAAGAAAGAAACTTTTTAATCTTGTGGTTCTAAATTAAAGTTATGCCAAATGTACCAAAATGCCCTATAATCTTGTAGTCTTAAATATGCAACGTGAAAAGTTAAAATTAAAGTGTTGCCAAAAAAAAGGAAAGGGGTCATTCTTTTAGAAACAAACTAAAAAGGAAATAGGGACATTCTTTTTTAAAATGAGGGAGTATATTATTATTAGAATCCACTAACATTTTCAAATTCTGGTTTTGCCTCTACTGATATGATATGAGTTATAGCATACGAGTATAATTTAAGAGTGTAAATCGTGGTTGTGGAGGTTTTGCGTATTTGGTATCAAAGATACATGTATTAATATTGACGACGAATTCATGTTTGTCCATTGTTAGATCTAGCTTTTATGTTGATGTTAAAATGATTTATACGTGCACCGAAAGGATCCTTTTTGATTGAAGATTTGTGTAACAATTATTCCAGTGATGCAATTTATGGCTTATTTAGATTATTTAATAGCTGGCTCATAAATTTTCTGTGTGTTTTGCAGTCATGCTATTCTTAGATATCTAGCTTCTGCATTTCCAGAAACTGCTGATCATTGGTAAGTTTAGTTCTGTACGCTTCTTAATTTTCGATTCTAGATAAGCATGATTGTTTTAATGTAAACACTGGGCTATAGATTAATAAGATTGTGATCTACAATATCCTCACGATTTTTTGTTTTATGATGAAGGTATCCAAAAGACCTGCAGAAACGAGCAAATGTAGAATGTGTCTTGGATTGGCACCACTCTAACTTACGTCGTGGTTCAGGTACTTTTTGTTTGTGTTGAAGATACTCTTTGCTCCCAATTTTTCATTGCTTGTTGGCTAATTTACTGTAAGCTTTTGGATTTGTTATGGAGGAACTTAGTCTGATTTAGAAGGGGAATTGTTATCTTTAAAATAGATAGGAAGAATGATCATACAGCGGATTGGGTTAGGCCTAAGGTCTATTTAACATAGTATCAGAGTCAGGCCTATGGTCCGATGTGAGCCGTTGTGCAGGAGAGAGAGGGGGGAAGGGTGATTATATACCTTGGTTTATGATTGTTAATACTCCATTTCGGACAGTGTTTGGGCGTGAGGGCAGGTGATGAGAATGATCCTACATTAGACTGGGATGAGATGCCTGGACTCTTTAGATGACTTGGGCAATCCTCTTTCCTTTGAGTTAGCTTTTGAGGGGTGAAAGGTCCATTTAACAGTTAGGGCGCCACCGTTATGTATCTTTGGTGGCTTCAGCTAGTTTGCCTGTGGCCTCATCGTTTCTACTACAATATACGTACGTCTTTTGTTGTTTCTCCTATGGCCTCATCGTTTCTTCTGTTTTCAGCGGGATATATCTTTAACACTATACTGGCACCTGCATTTGGATTGCCTTTGAATCCACAAGCTGCTGCAGAAGGTAAAAATCTCCTTTCTGCATCTCTTGCGACGATTGATACCTATTGGCTGCAGAAAGACGGAAGCTTTTTGCTTGGAAATTCCCAACCTTCCCTTGCAGATCTTAGCTTAGTTTGTGAGATTATGCAACTCGAGGTATAAAAAGACGTTTCTTGTTTTTATTTTGCATAATGAGTAGAAATACACAATATATTTTAAACGTCAGGACGTATTCCTGAAATCATGTCCATTAAAGTCCGGTTTCTTCTTGTTGAATACAGTTTCTTGATGAGAAGGATCGTGAGGATCTATTAAGCCCGCACAAGAACGTGTTGAAGTGGATTGATGATGTGAAGAGTGCCACAGCACCTTATTTCGATGAAATACATGCAGCTCTCTTCAAAGTAAGCGAGATTTTTCGGAAGCAGCGAGCTGGAGGAGCAAGCAGCTAAACGTATCCGCAATTGAAATCTATTACAATGTTGTACTCAAGGCCTACATTATGACATTTTGTGTGCTTTAAAGGATGCATATTTCTTAGTTTGATGTGTGGTATGCTTTGTATTCTTATTTCTTAAGACAATTCTGAGAATTTTGAGTTGTACTGTACTATCTTCTGAATAAAAGCAGTTCTTATTGTTTTGTCTATTAAGACTCCGCGATCTTTAAGGTTGGAGGTGGAGGGTGTGTATGACCGATCCTTTTTATCATTTGATATTTTAGGTACTTGTTATTTGAAAAACGATACACTCAAATTTTTTATGTGATTTAAGAGCACATTGTTAAAATGTGGCACCTGGGCCTAACTCTTAAAATGGTATCAGAGCCAGACTCATTTCAATTTGTTATTCACCAATGATGGGTCTCCATTTAGAAGTGCTCACGCTCCAGTAGGCAGGTCTGGGCGTGCGGGGGAGTGTTAAGATGTCCCACATCGTAGAGGGATGGGAATTTGGTCTCTTTATATGGACTTGGACAAACCTCTCCTCATGAGCTAACTTTTGGGGTTGAGTTAGGCCCGTGTGCCACATCAAGGGTACATTTATATATTATGTAATCCGCGGCATAGACCTTATGGACATATTGTTACACTCATCAAGTATAAATTCATCGTGATTTTCTAAATTAATTTGGTAGGACCATTCCACTTGGTGTTTTGATTGATTATTGTGGATGCTAAATTCCGCCAATGGCCAAATCAATATAAACATAATTACATAAAGTAAAAACAATTAAAATTCTAATTTGCTTCATTATAATTGGTGGTTCCGAGCAGGCAATAAATATTGATAAATATTTATATTTACATTTTTAGCATTTTATCATATGATTATTTAACATACATTCTCTACCTAATTAAGTTGTAGTTGATTCAGAGTTGTATATAATTCGTTTGGTGAAGTGTATCAGAAAAAATAATACATATATTAGTTTTATGTATTATTAGTACTATATTTGATATACTTTTTAAACCTATGTATAATAATGTATATCAATGACATTGCTATATTTGATATAAAAGTATGTAAAACTAACTATCTCTGAGGTAACTCGGACTAGTAGCAATCGGAGGAAATCAACGGGAAGGAAAAAAGAAGGTAGATTATTTTATTATATTTCCTTATTTGGTAAGGATTGACTTTTTATTCAAGGGTATGTTAAAAATCATCGTCTTTTCTTTGTTTGTATCACCGTGACATCCGAAGAGCCGGCCATATGTACCTCGGGAGCCCCAGCCCATTCAAATCAAAATAGAACGAGCACCTACGCCTAAAGGGAATGGAATGTCAACCACAGGGTGAGAATCTTATAATACGAGGGCTAGTGACTAGTCAAGTCATAAAAATCAATGGTATTAATAATGTAAGTGATTTTAATGCATAATGAACTAACCTGAGTTTCACATTTCAACTATCAGTTGTTCACTTTTCATACTTGAACTATCACTTTTTTCGTGAGTTCGTCATCTCAACTATTATTTATCGGTGAAAACACACATAGTTGAGTAGATGGTAATAGTTCAGGTAGAAAAAAGGAAAAACAGAAAGTTGGCCTAGTCAGCTTTGAGATGTATTTCAACTTTTAATACATAGATACTGATAATTCAGATAAAAAAAAAAAGAACAAACTGATAGTTAAAGATCATATCTTTGTTATAATGTGCAAGCTACATGCAGGTAAAGATCATATCTTTGTACTTGGGAAAATTTCTTGGGACTTCAGAAGACATAACAACTCAAATTGGGGGAGTAGATTCTTGGAGCTAAACGAAATGCAGAATCCGGTGAAGCTATTGATAGAACGACAACCATGGCACCTCAACGACATAGGAATACCTCATCCAACATTTTTCCATCCACAATCAGACAATGACATAACAACATGGCAGTTAAAACTCCTCAACGAAAGTCGAAAAAGCCTCATAAGTTTTGCTGGTGCAGCAAGGCCTGATGCACCAGAAAGCATTAGGTCAATCTTGATCAATCAATGCACTTCAACTAGTGATCACTGCAAATTCATGAATTGTAGTTCAGGTTCATGTGATCAACCCGAGTCCATCATTGAGTTGTTCATTGAATCAGAATTCTGTTTACAGCCTCCGGGCGATAGCCCTACAAGAAAATCAGTGTTTGATTCACTTATATGAGGTTGTATTCCAGTAATATTTGATCCATTTACAGCATACTATCATATCCTTGGCATTTACTTGTTAAAGAATGACAAAAGTCTCACATCGGTGATTAATGAGATGGGTGGATTCCTTATAAGGCTTGGGCAATCCTCCTTCCTTTAAGCTAGCTTTTGGGGTGTGAGTTAGGCCTAAGACCTAATTTCACATTGTATCAGAGCAGGGCCCGTCTCACCCGATGTTGGGTCCAAAAATTAAAATTGTCCACGCACTAGATGCTAAGCAGTGGGCGTGAGGTGGGGTGTCCCACATCGGTGATTAATGAGATGGGTGGACTCCTCATAAGTCTTGGGCAATCCTCCTCCCTTTGAGCTAGCTTTTGGGGTGTGAGTTAAATCTAAGACCTAATTTCACATTTACCACAAGATTACAAAAAATATTCTATTTTTATTGATCAAGAAGGGGAAAAACAGAACATGAGAAGATATATAATTTATGAATTGTTGCCTGGTTTAGTGTATGGAGATCCAAAATCCAAGCTGGAGAAATTCAAGATGCATTTTCTATAACTATGAATAATTTATTTGAAAGGTTGACTAGATTGGAACTATGATAGATATGTTGGTTTTGAAGGGGAGCATCGATCGTAATAGGTAAAGTTGTTGTCATATGATCAGGAGGTCATGAGTTCGAGGTGTGGAGACAGTTTCTTGTAATGTAGGATAAGATTGTGTACAATAGACTCCAATGGTTCAATTTTTTCCAGAATTCTACACATAGTGAGAACTTAGTGCATCAAACTGTCTATGTTGGTTTTGTTTGCTTAAATTAATCACATGTATCTTTAGTCAGAATTACTAATCATTTTTACTTGTAACTCAATTAAGTACTACTTCTTCCCCATCCTTTTAATAGAATTGATAGAGAAAGGAATGATGAAATTTTCAATGATTTGTACAAGTATATATCCACAAACAATAAAGAAAATTGGAGCATTTCTACTTGTGTAATTAAGTCCTATTTCTAATTGTGTAACTACTCTCTCCGTTTTACATTACTTGATCCTTATTAATTTGATATGTTTCTTAAAATATATTTAATTATTGATATATTTAATAAGTTAACATTATTAATGTTGCTTTGAAACTATAAATGTGACTATTAGTTTATGTACTTATTTAATATTAAGAGTCGATTAAAGATAAAATAAAATTTTCTTAATTTGCTAAAATGAATAAGTAAAATGAAATATATTTATTTGATATATAGGTCAAATAAAATAAAACTGAGAAAGTATTTTTTAATGTTTTTAAAATTGAATAATACAAGTGAAAAATATCTTTACAAAATTAATTATCGTAGATGAAATAAAACAAATATTGGATTTGACATTAATAACTAAGAGGATAAGAATAAGACAATGGATTAAATATCAAGAAGTGCAAAAAAGACTTCTAGATATAAATTCAAAAATATTTATATTTCATGTGATTGTCATAATTTAACGTACTTTGTGGCATAACTAATTCTTAACCAAAAAAATATTTTAACGTCTTTAGACTAGTTAAACATTCTATATGTAATAAGTTAGCCAAATTTGATAACCTCGTTGTATCTACTAACCCTTCTAGGGTGTACATATAATCTAACTTCTCGTACCTTAATTATATATATATATATCCTTTTAACCAAAAAAAATAAAATCTTACACAAAAGTTATTTCATTCTTTGAAGTTGTAGGACACATATATTCACTATTTTCTTCTCCTACTAAATGATGTAAAGTTTTCAAAAATAGTGTGTTCAACCTAATTTTTAAATCATTGGCACAAAACGATGAAAAAATTGTATTGGAAGTATTTAAAAAAATTAAGATTTCAAACTCAACAAATAAGAGATGTTTCAAAATTAAAATTGGTAAAATCTTATTAAAGATTAGTAACAAAATTGAATGGATTAAGTATACTATCCATTAAAAAGAAATCGGAGAAATCAATTATAAAATATTTATTCATTACTTGGCATTTAACAATTTGACTTTATTGAGCAACCCTGAATTTAGGTATAATACTCTTAGATTTAGTGTTTCCCACTCAGTGTTGGGGGCTCATATTAGAGGTCTGATTAAATTTGAATCGTACACTATAAAGCTCATTCGAAGGTGGTGCACCCAACATAATTTTTTCTATACCCAAGACTCGAATCTAAGATTTTTAATTAAAATAAAATAATCTCATAATTACACCATAATCTCATATTAAAGTTGATTTAATTTTAATTGTTTCCACGTTATTTGATTAATAGTACTATCATTTAGGATTCCTCTGCATATCATTGAATACATATTATTTGCCCAATGAACAACTGGAAACACACTAATAATTTTGCACAACCTTTTCTTAGTTGGAAATTGGAATT
The DNA here is from genome assembly GCA_022817965.1 of Solanum lycopersicoides. Classification (NCBI taxonomy): domain Eukaryota; kingdom Viridiplantae; phylum Streptophyta; class Magnoliopsida; order Solanales; family Solanaceae; genus Solanum; species Solanum lycopersicoides. Next base: position 92,580,587 of record CM040629.1, on the reverse strand, counting down.
ATCACAAATAATAAGTATCAATATAGGTCGATTTTTTTTATCTTTAATTAAAAATTTTGAATTTAAAATCTGAAAATATTTTTTGATGGAAACCTTCATTTTCAAAAATGGGTCAAAGTGTTATTTTAAAAAATAAAATATTTTATTAAGCTTTTAAGAGAAAGTCAGTATTTTGTTTTGAAGAGTAACAATAATCATGTTTTAAAAGCTAGAAAAATTAGTTTTCCAAAAACACTTGTACTTTTTTAAAAAGCTCTTAAGTTTGACTAGCATTGATGGCGGCTAAGAAGTGTTTTTAGTTTAATTAGCCAAACACAATATTTTTTAATATGATGATTAGTCAAATACGAATGGCTTCTTAAAAAATATATATAATTTTTTGAAAACCATTTTCAATTCATTTTTAATTTTTGCTTATAAGCTCCCACCTTTTGTTATTTTTATTTGAGAAATGACTTATTTTTGACATTATTTCTTAGCAAAAAATAGTTTCTATTCTATAAAAAAAATAAATTATACATGGTTAATTATGATTCTGTCATATTATTAATTAACTTATTTTTCTTAAGAAAAAAAGGTTTAAATTTGTCATTAAATTTTAAAAAAAGAATTATCTATGTTAATTGTAATTCGTTAAAACTTTAACTTATTTATGTCATTTCAGTCAACTTTTTTAGAACTCACCCCTCTCCACACTCCACTATATCCCTTATAAAAATCCAACCCGCCCTGTCCCACCCCATAAAGCCAGACCCCGCCAAATTCGCCCCACATCACTCCTTATCATTGTCATCTCTAAGTGTTTATCAGTCGAACAACTCAATTTAAACTAAAATAATAAGAGGCATCACATTCTGATTTACATATAAATATTTGTTATCACTTAATTATGATTAAGTAATACACATTTTGTTTTAGATATAATATACATCTAATTTGATCTCAATTAATATTTTTATCTTTTAATTTTAAGCAAATAAACACATTCCGCCTGCAAATCTCACAAAATTTATCACCCGAGTCCATCTCACACAATTTGAGAGTAAATATTTTTCATAAAATTGGGTCCCATTTAGCTACAAAACTACCATTGATAAAAAAAAATTCCCCCAAACAGTCGGAATTAAATATCCAAACCCAAAAAAAAAAAACTATAAATAGAGGTCGTCTCTTCATTCATTCTACACACAAATTCAATAAAAATTGAATCAAAATCTCATCTATTCATACATTATGTCTCTCAAAGTTTACGTCGATCGTCTTTCTCAACCTTCTCGTGCTATTCTCATCTTTTGCAAGTAAATCTTATCTTCTCATCAGTTTTTCATACTTATTTTCTCTTAATGATCTTAATCTGATTATCGTTTTTTTTTGTTTGTAAGATTAAATGGAATTGAATTTGAAGAGGTTAATATTGATCTTCTTAAAGGTCAACATCGCACTCCTGAGTATCAAGGTCCGTTTGTTTGTTCATACATTTTGAAGTTCAAACTCGCAATAGTATAATTTGAAGTTTTGGCGGTGAAAATCCCAAAAGTCAGTTCTGAGCTAGTTTTTGGAAATTTGAAATTTCATTGTCCGAACAGATATTTGGAGAGAAATTTTCAAAATCTAGATCAGACTCGGTTATTAGATTTTTTTTTTTAAAATGGTGTTTTTATTTCGTTTGCAGAAGTTAATATCATGAAGCAAGTACCAGCCATAGTTCATGATACTTTTAAGCTTTTCGAAAGGTAATTTTAATTTCTTATATAAATGATATGCAGGGCCAGAGAGATTCTTTTCGAACTCTGTTTTTGTTTGAAGAAATTCGTTTGATATGTATAAATTGTTACTAATTTAGAATCCACTAGCAATTTCAAATTATGATTTTGCCTCTACTGATATGATATGAGCTTTAGCATATGAGTATAATTTAAGAGGGTAAATCGTGGTTGTGGAGGTTTTGTGTATCTGGTATCAAATATACATGTATTAATATGGACGAACGAATTCATGTTTGTCCATTGTTAGATCTAACTTATACGTGCACCAAAAGGATCCTTTTTGATTGAAGATTTGTGTAACAATTATTCCAGTGATGTGATTTATTGGCTTGTTTATAGTGATTTAACATAAATTTTCTCTGTGCTTTGTAGTCATGCTATTCTTAGATATCTAGCTTCTGCATTTCCAGAAACTGCTGATCATTGGTAAGTTAAGTTCTGTCCGCTTCTTAATTTTCGATTTTAGTTTTTAATGTAAACATTAGACTATAGATTAATAGGATTGTGATCTACAATATCCTCACGATTTATAGATTAATAGGATTGTAATCTACAATATCCTCACGATTTTTTGTTTTATGATGAAGGTATCCGAAAGATCTGCAGAAACGAGCAAATGTAGAATGTGTCTTGGATTGGCACCACTCTAACTTACGTCGTGGTTCAGGTACTTTTTGTTTGTGTTGAAGATACTCTTTGCTCCCATTTTTTCATTGCTTGTTGGCTAATTTACTAAAAGCTTTTGGATTTGTTATGGAGGAACTTAGTCTGATTTAGAAGGGGAATTGTTATCTTTAAAATAGATAGGAAGAATGATCACACATCGGATTGGGTTAGGCCTAAGGCCTAAGGTCTTTTTAACATAGTATCAGAGTCAGGCCTATGGTCCAATGTGAGCCGTTGTGCGGGGGAGAGAGGGGGGAAGGGTGATTATATACCTTGGTTTATGATTGTTCATACTCCATTTCGGACAGTATTTGGGCGTGAGGGCAGGTGATGAGAATGATCCCACATCGGACTGGGATGAAATGCCTTTGAGTTAGCTTTTGAAGGGTGGAAGGTCCATTTAACAGTTAGGGCGCCACCATTATGTATCTTTGGTGGCTTCAGCTAGTTTGCCTGTGGCCTCATCGTTTCTACTACAATATACGTACGTCTTTTGTTGTTTCTCCTGTACCGTTATGTATCTTTGGTGGCTTCAGCTAGTTTGTTGTTTCTGTTGTACTGTTATGTATCTTTGGTGGCTTCAGCTAGTTTGCCTATAAACGTACGTCTTTTGTTGTTTCTCCTGTACCGTTATGTATCTTTGGTGGCTTCAGCTAGTTTGCCTGTGCCTCATCGTTTCTACTACAATATACGTACGTCTTTTGTTGTTTCTCCTGTACCGTTATGTATCTTTGGTGGCTTCAGCTAGTTTGCCTGTGGCCTCATCGTTTCTACTACAATATACGTACGTCTTTTGTTGTTTCTCCTGTACCGTTATGTATCTTTGGTGGCTTCAGCTAGTTTGCCTGTGGCCTCATCGTTTCTACTACAATATACGTACGTCGTTTGTTGTTTCTCCTGTGGCCTCATCGTTTCTTCTGTTTTCAGTGGGATATATCTTTAACACTATACTGGCACCTGCATTTGGATTGCCTTTGAATCCACAAGCTGCTGCAGAAGGTAAAAATCTCCTTTCTGCATCTCTTGCGACGATTGATACCTATTGGCTGCAGAAAGATGGAAGCTTTTTGCTTGGAAATTCCCAACCTTCCCTTGCAGATCTTAGCTTAGTTTGTGAGATTATGCAATTCGAGGTATAAAAAGACGTTTCTTGTTTTTATTTTGCATAATGAGTAGAAATACACAATATATGTTAAACGTCAGCACGTATTCCTGAAATCATGTCCATTAAAGTCCGATTTCTTCTTGTTGAATACAGTTTCTTGATGAGAAGGATCGTGAGGATATATTATGCCCGCACAAGAACGTGTTGAAGTGGATTGATGATGTGAAGAGTGCCACAGCACCTTATTTCGATGAAATACATGCAACTCTCTTCAAAGTTGGCGAGATTTTTCAGAAGCAGCAAGCTGGTGGAGCAAGCAGCTAGACGTATCCGCAATTGAAATCTATTACAATGTGGTACTCAAGGCCTGCTTTATGACATTTTGTGTGATAGGATGCATAATTCTTATTTTGATGTGTGTATGCTTTGTATTCTTATTTCTTAAGACAATTCTGTGAATGTTGAGTTCTACTGTTCTAATCTTCTGAATAAAAGCAGTTCTTATTATTTTTTCTATCAAGACTCTACGATCTTTAAGGTTGGAGTTGGAGGGTGCTTATAACCATCTGAGCGACCCTTTTTATCATTTGATATGTTAGAAATACACTAATTTTACTAGTTACTTGAAAAACGATACAATTTGTTATGTAATTTAAGAACACATATTTCACACGGCATAGATGTTAATTGAGATCAAATTAAAGGGTACATTTATGTATTATGTCATTCCCTTATGTAAGTGGAATAACTTATCGATTTATAAACAACAAATGAAATTGCTCTACTTGAACCATGTAGTATTTGTCTAACAGAAACATTCCATGTGGACATATTGTTACACTCACCAATCACCATCTATAAATACACCACGGTGTACTGGATCTTATACAGACTTCGCTAATGTGTGTCCTTTCTTTCTTCTAACATCATTTCGAGCTTAATCGGTTTATTTACTAACTCATTTAATTTTCATCCATTTAAAATCAACTCAATTCGTTCATTTGTCATCTCTACACTTCTATCATGAAAGGTAAAGTTAGACTTAGTAAAAATTGTGCATATAACATAAATGAAATAATGCAAAAGCATAGAATCGTCCAAATTTACTTTTAATCTCCTAAGAATAGATACCAAAAGTAAAATTAATGGACATAATTAGTTTCGAATAAAAAAGTTGGTCTACCTTAATATTTTCTAAATCAATCTGGTAGGTCCACTCCACTTAGTGTTTTGATTGATTATTGTGGATGCCAAATTCCCCCAATTAATATAAACATAGAGTAAAAGCAATTAAAATTCTAATTTGCTTCATTATAATTGGTGGGTCCGAATAGGCAATAAATATATGATAAATATTTATACGTATATTTTAGCATTTTATCAAATATTTTTCTATTTAATTAATCAGCAGTTGATTCAGAGTTATATATAAGTTATTTGGTGGAGTATATCAGAAAAAATAATATATATATTGTTAGTACAATATTTGACATATGTTTTAAATCTATTTATAACTAATGTATACCAATAATATCACTATATTTGATATTTAATATGTAAAGCTAATTCATGAAAATCGATGATATTAAGAATGTAAGTGATTTTACTGCTTATATTAATATGGTAAAATACACATTTATTCAACATAATATTTATCATATGTTTTTTTATCATATTTTTAGAGTATATTTTATAAGTAAATATTTCTTAAAAAATATTATATAAATACGTGATATTTTGATACAACAAAATTCAAATAAAAAATAATCTCAGCATAACTAATATAATATACACACTATATTCAACAATACTTTTGTATCCTTACCAAACATCTCTTAGAATGACAATGAACATCTAAAGTGTAGTTAGTTGCAAACTAGGTCAAATTTATGTATTATCCAATTTTTTTATGCTAATTATAAAAATTAGTGAAAACTTGAATTTTAATAGAATAATCCTCAACTAGTAGCATAAGCATGAACCATGTAGTGTTTTCATTTTAAAATAATAATTAGTTTAACCTTATAATTTCTTCTCATAATAAAATAATATAAAATAGGGTCAAATGCGTAATCGGGTCGGGTAACTTTAATTTTGAATTTGTAAATTTCGGAGGTAAATTTGAGCAACGAGGATGTCCGGCCAACCGGAGAAGAAGCCACAATCTGTCTATGACTTTACACTAAAGGTACATATAACTCAAATTTATTACGTCGTCTGCCTGTGTCGTAATAAATTTTGAAGTTAAAATTTGAAAATTTATTTTTTTAATGTTATTATTTTCGGAATTTGAGTTGTGCTTCAATATGCATTTTACTTTTAAAAAAAGATTAAAAATAACCAAAAGCTGGACTGAGCCGGTATTTGAAAACATAAAAATATTTGAAGATAAGTTTTCGAATCTACTCTCAAAATCTATGTTCAAATGCGATAGTGAGGTTATTAGGTATTCAATTGGTTTTTTTTGGTAGGGGGAAATATTACAGAATTTACACTAAAATAAGCACACTTGCAGAAGTAATTTCTCATCTGTTTGGTTCCATGTTTTTTTTTTTTTTTTAGAGTTTTAAGGGGAAGAATGATCGGAAGTATGACATTTTTTTTTATTTTACCCTTCGTAGAAGCTCCCATCCTTTTAGTTTCTACTCGTTGTGATTGAATAGGAACTATTTTTTTAATACTTTGTTGTCTAGCTTAGTTTGGCGTTTCTAGACTGTTTTATCAAGTAGCTGCTGTAACCGACCAACACATGTAAGGGATAACTCTAGCATAAGAGGAAATCACCTACCGTTTAAAAGTTGGTCTTTTATAGATTTAACTCACTTTATTGATTATTCGGATACACGGTTAACTTTTTAGATTAAGTAGAACCATGCTTCTATGTGGATTTAAGGAGTCTAAATGGATGGGATAATGACACATTTAATTTGGAAGAATGAACTTGAGCACTTTGAGGTGAAAATTTCATCTATGGTGATTAAACATTATGGTTGAAGTCACTAGATCTTGCAACACTGCTTCGAAAAATTGTCTTTTGAGCTACCCACGTAGATAGGGGTAAGGTCTGGATACATCTTACCCTCCCCAGACCCCACTTGTGGAATTACACTGGGTATGTTGTTGTGGTTGTTGGTTGAAACCAGTAGACGTTCCTTTACAAGGCTCAATCTTTATGAAAATATGATTTACTATCTTAACCGTCTCTCCATGGCTCTTCCCCATGCTTAACTAGCCCCTCTGCCCTTGGCCTTATAAACATCGAGATAACTCATACTCCCTTCACTTCAATTTGTTTGTCTGGTTTTGACTTGGCACAAAGTTTAAGGAACTAAAGAAGACTTCTTGAAATGGACTTAAAGGAAAGTAAGACAAACAAATTGAAATGGAGCGAGCAATTCAAAGTTTGAAATAACTTGGTACTTTTCCCCTTTAATTTTCTCAGTATACTCTCTCTTTTGCTCGCAGGACGCGACAGGAAATGATGTAGACCTTAGTATCTACAAAGGAAAAGTACTACTTATCGTGAATGTTGCTTCCAAATGGTAGAATCATCTAATTTCTGCCATCATATTTGTAGTTGTATGCATGAATCTGTTACGTTTTATAATATCTCCGATACCAGTTGAAGTCCAGGGAACGGAACAACCTCTATCCCGAAGATAATCATGACTTCATAACCTTATTGTCGTCTTCTTATACATTTTACACATTCTGCGCTCAAGTTTTGTCCTAGTTGAACTTTTTAACCATCATCTGTTTGGTTGTCTACAGCGGGATGACTAACTCAAACTACACGGAACTCAACCAATTATATGAGAAGTACAAAGATCAAGGTATGTGTGTTTAGTTAAGTGACCATTCCTGGTTTGATTCCTCCGGAAAAGAGAAGAAGAAAGTGTTAGTGTTTGCAAAGAATGGACCATTTGACATCTTCGGTTAAAGCTTAACTTTCGGACTATTTGAGTCATTATGGTTTGAGTATCACTAAAATTGCCTTCAGCTCTCTCTTAATTGTTTCCATTCACATTTCGAAATTTCTTTTCTTATTCAAACATAGGCCTGGAAATATTGGCATTTCCGTGCAATCAATTTGGTGAGGAAGAGCCAGGGACCAACGATCAGATTTTAAACTTCGTTTGTACTCGTTTTAAGTCAGACTTTCCTATCTTTGACAAGGTAATGAAAGAACAGTAATCCTGATAGATGTCATTATATTAGCTACAACTTGGTTATTTGCTTAGTAGTGTGTCTCGTCTTTGAAACGTATCTTCTCTCCCTGCTTATATACACCAGTGTTCTAAAAATGTTCAATGTTTCGGTAGAATATGTTGAAAATATAGAAAATTTCCTTTATCTACGTATCCTCCGTCAGCTATAAACATTCAAGTTGTATTGAAAACGGATACCATTACATTCCATAATTACCTGTTGTGAAATTCATGGTTGTGGAATCATGATGTATTAACAACTAAAGTATCTTTTCTTGAATTAGATTGAAGTGAACGGCGAAAATGCTTCTCCTCTTTATAAATTCTTGAAATCAGGCAAATGGGGAATATTTGGGGATGATATTCAGTGGAATTTCGCTAAGTTCTTGGTTGATAAGAACGGGCAAGTTGTTGATCGTTATTACCCAACCACGTCTCCTCTGACTATCGAGGTGATCAACTGCTTGAAAACTGAAATACTCTACGTAAATTTCCTGTAACTTTGTGTGTAACATCATGTACTTATGGCTTTATCAATTTTTTTCGCAGAGGGATATGAAAAAACTTCTTGAAATTATATAGTTGCGAAGCATTGAGTCTTCAACGATGTGGATCGATTTTTCAGATGTTGATTGCAGGTTTGGTTTTATTTTCGAAATCGTTCAGTTTGTTTTCGTTATCTGAGTGAGAGACATTATGTAAGAAGGGCTGTTATGGTGTAGATGATGGCCATTTTGAAATGTTGTGCAACATAAATTGTTCATTCTATAAGAGAAGTTTCAAATTGATACATTGTTAATCAACTTCTCAAGTTGAATCTGTTTAGACGTGCATCTGTTTATTTATTCAATTTTCTATAAATTTAAGTGTATACTTGTGCATACTCGTAGATGTCAGCTAAAGTCAAACTTTTTCTATAAATTTAAGTGCATACTTGTGCATACTCGTAGATGTCAGCTAAAGTCAAATTTAAAGACATATTATTGTATTATGCCTTTTTTTCTCATTCGATATATCTGTCTTGAGACATGGTTAATTAGATTTACATACAGAAATCCCTCTTAAAAGGTAAACCATTCCCTATTGAAAATGAATCCATATCTATGACTCAAAATTTAAATTTTTTAATTAAAAATATGAAAAAAATATTTACCACTTTAGTACCACCCTTGATGATTTTGGGTTAGGATTGTTGGTAATGATATTATATGTATTAATTTAAATGTAGTTGGTGAACAATTGGTATTGTAATGTTGATTTATGCAGGAGGAGTATATTATAGAGATAATACATATGTTCCTCCATGAATTTATCTTCTTTTTTTTTTTACAGCAAAGTTGAACTTTATGAGAGTTTTATTACCTTTACCTTTATTCAAAATGATATAAATACCACACACTAGATTTTGATAAAAGAACACATTACATCTTACAATAAACTTATAAAGTCACAGCACACCATCATAAGGGCAACACGTTTACCATATGCAACAATGTAACAAGATATTTTATACTTCTTTATTTTAATTTATATTACACAAATTTCGAGAATTATATATATATATTAAATATTTTAAGTTTTTAGTTGTTGTCAATTTTTATAAAAAAAATTATATAGTATTCAAATATATAAAATTTATATAAAAGAACTTTGAAATTCATATAGCGAATTTTATGATAAATTTTTTGACAATTTGTGATAAAAATTTAGAAATTTGAATCCAATTCAAAAATTTTCAATTATGTTAGATTAAAGAACATATTTCCTATGTTCAATTTATATGATCACTTTCTTTTTTAGTTAGTTTAGAAAAGAATGACACATTTTTATATGGCATAATATATAAACGTGTCCGTTAATTTGACCTTAGTTCTCATTTGTGTCCTCAAATTTTTGGTTTGCACAAGTAGACACTTAAACTTATCTAAAATAGAATAAATAGACACGTACATCCTACGTGGCGTCATACATGACAATTTGCATATGTGAAATTCTACGAGTATTATGCCACATAAGACGTATTCATTTACTTATTTAATTTTATACAAGTTTAAGTTTACTTGTGCACATTCAAAATTAAAAAATATAAATATCAACAAAACCAAAATTAGAAAGCATGTTCATGTATCATGTCTGTCTATATCTAGTAATGATTTATTTGATTTAGCTTAAAATTATCTTGATGAAATAATATGTAGTCCATAAATATCTAATGTCTTATTTTAAAAATATACAAGCTTTACTTTTAAAAAAGAAATTCATATCAAATCAAAACATATCATATAAATAGAAACAAACGAGTTTGTATGATCATATTTTATCCACGTAAGATTGCGCAACTACGACAGATTCGATATGTTTTGGCTTTACAAAAAGTGCAATTTTCTGTACTCATATTTTATTTTACTTTTTAAAAAATATTGATAAAAATTCCAATTGTTTTCTTTTCTAATTTAGCCATATTTAAATTTCAATACACACTCTCTCTATATATATATTAAATTTAAATTTTACACCTTTATGTATATGATTCAATATATTCTTATTATTATTATATAAATATTTATTTGGGTATATAAAACAAAATATTGCTTTCTATGTAGTAATTTTTTTATTTATTATAGATTTGTATAAAAAATAACGCATCTCCTCTGATTTGATTAGCTTTTTAATTTCAATATTCATACGATATATTTAAGATTATATAATTATAAGACATTTTAATATATTATATATATTTTTAGTTTTAAAATTATTAGATTTAATTTTATTTTTTCTAAACTTCAGATAATCAAAACTAAACCAAATTAAAATGAAGAGAATTTCATTTGCAAGTTTGGTACCTAAATAGGTGGAAGTGTGCTTTTTAATTTGGTCTCATCTAATATATGTGCCCTCAAATTTAAATGTGTATAAATATGCACTTAAACAAATAAATTCAGATATCCTACGTGACATCTTATATGACATATAAAATATATATATTTATTTGTATAATTTTAAATGTTTATTTATACAAATTTAAAATTGAAACACATATTATACTAGTTGATTTCAAAGACCAAGAAAAGTAATGTAACTTTGGTATAACAAAATTAAATAATTGGTAATTCCAATTACTTGCATATCCAAGATTTCCTTACCTCGTTAGTGCTTGTTTAATTAGAAATACATTATTCCAAAATTAATTTTTCTTAAAATAATTATCGAAAAACTATTATTTCACATTTAATATGAAATTAAAATAATTCTAAAATAACTAATTTCTACATAAATTAATTTACAATTTTATACCAATTAAGTACGAGACAAATTTATCTTGGAAATTAAAATTAATTATATCTTTTATCTCTCCTATCAATGGAATAATATAGGTGGATGTGTGGCAAGATATTTTGTAGTTTCACTTTTTATTTCAAACTTTAAAGAGTACAAAATTCCGACAACGACGACGATGGCCGGTCAACCGGAGAAGACGCCAGAATCTGTCTATGACTTTACTCTAAAGGTTAGCTCCTAATAATCTTAGTTTTCTGTTCGAGCTAGCGTTTGACTATAAATTTTGCGAAATACGAAGAATAAGAGTGTTTTGAAGTTGTGTTAGATTATATTTTTTCTTTGAGCTGGTTTGACTCTAGATTTTGTGAAACTTTGGGGAAAAAAAGAAGAAGAAGAGTTGTTGAAGTTGTTTTAAGAAAAATTTGGACATGATTTTACTCGAAAAAAATTTGAAGTGTGGAAGAAAAATTTCACCCAAAATATGGTTCTAACTTTTATTTTTCCCTTTCAAATTGAGGGCAGGGGACATTGCTAAGTTGCTCGGACTCTTCAGAAATGTTTGTACCTGCACTGGATCCTTCAAAATTACACTATTTTTGAAGGATCCGACATGTACTCATTGATATTTTTGAAGAGTCTGAGCAACATAGGGGAACAACCCTCACTAACAAGTTGAAAATATAGAGCTTAGGGTAACGGGATTACAAGTCTTCACCAACGAGGTGAAAGTACAGATAGTCAATCACCTGAGTTACTATAATTTCCGACTAAGCAATATGATTCTATAATAGGCATATGTGGGAGGAATTTGTCAGCAATATCGAGTTTTAATTTGAGGGGAAGAGTGGATGGAAGTATGAGATATACCTTATGTTTGAGTAGAACCATTTTTCTTTTTTTCCTACTAAACAACTAATTGTACTAGGAAAACTGTAGAAGTAACAAATGGAAAATTCACATAAACTTAACCATCATACGTACGCGGTAACTATGCCTACCGAGGTTTGAATAAATAGGAAGAAATCATATAGCGGTTGTTCACATGCTTAGATATTCTACTAGCTTTTCTGCGCCTTATTGCTTTTTAAATTTTTTAAATCATTTAGCTTGATTACCTCCACGAGGTAGGGGTAAGGTATGTGTATACTACTCTCCGCAGACCTCACTTTTCGGGGATTTATTTGGTATGTTGTGTTGTGTTGTTGTTGTTATTCATGGAGCTAACTTTTGCCCCATGCCTCAGGGCTCTAGTTCTTTCCCATTCTTAAATAGCCCCTTTCCGTGCCTTCGCCCTATAAACACGGGGAAATCCATATTGAAATGATGAAATGACTTGGTTGAGACTGCTAATGATAATATATCATAAAAATGTACAAGTTATGTTGCTCAGACTCTCCAAAATTGATGTTGCATCCATGTCGGGTACTCCAAAAAGGCACTATATTTGGAGGATCGGACATTTTTGATACTAATGAGCACAATGAAATGCTTCGTTTACTTGTATCTTTTTCCCTTTTCTGAATATACTGTCTCCTTTGCGCCCAGGATGCAAAGGGGAATGACGTTGATCTTAGTACCTACAAAGGAAAGGTCCTACTTATCGTGAATGTTGCATCCAAATGGTAAAATCATAACTCTAAGAAGTTGTTTTCTCTTTTTACTCGTTCTGTGATTCATATAATATTTCACTTCATTGAATTCTTCAACTGTTATCTTACTTATTATGAAAAAAAAGAAATTTAATCGTAATCTGTTTTACTGTCCACAGCGGTTTGACTGATTCAAACTACAAAGATCTCAACCATTTACATGAGAAGTACAAAGATCAAGGTATGTGTCAAGTTACCATTTTACTCTTGTTGTTCGTTTCACAACTTATATCTCTCTGTTCCTCAACCAATTCTGTTATGTTTGTGGGCCTGACGAAGCAAGGTTTTTTTTCGCAGCCTCTAGTGTTAGAACCAAAGTTTCAAAATCATCACATTATTATGGTTTGAGTATCACTTAAACGTCTTTCACATCTCTCTTTCTTTGGGTATTTATATGTAGGCCTGGAAATATTGGCATTTCCTTGCAATCAATTTGGTGCACAAGAACCAGGGAGCAACGATGAGATCGTAGAATTTGCTTGTACGCGTTTCAAGTCAGAGTTCCCCATCTTTGACAAGGTAATGAAACAACAAGAATCCTCATAGATGTTTTTCTATTATTTAACTACTAGCTTTTTATTTTCTTGCATTATCAAAAAAAATGATGAATTTCTTTGTATTGTGTCTCATCTTTTAAATACATCTTCTCTCCTCGCGTATAACATGTTAGTTAAATGTTTAATATTTTTGTAGAATGTTTTGAAAGTTGCGGTTTATCCATCAATTAAATTATTCACAGTAAATTAGTGTGCATCTTGTGTTAACTACAAATGTTAAAGTTGCATTCATAAATGATTTCTTCCCTTAGAGCTCATGGTATCTTTCTTGAACTAGATTGAAGTGAACGGCGAAAACACATCTCCTTTTTATAAGTTCTTGAAATCAGCCAAGTGGGGATTACTTGGGGATAATATTCAGTGGAATTTCGCTAAGTTCCTCGTTGATAAGAATGGTCAAGTTTCTGATCGCTATTATCCTACCACATCTCCTCTCTCAATGGAGGTAACGTTTTTGTGTTAATATTCGATGCAACTTTTCTATATAAGATGATTTGCCTTATGAGTTCATGCTCTTGTTGCAGAGGGACATAAAAATGTTGTTGGGAATCGAGTAGTTGTCAAGGTTGAGCCTTCAACAATGTGGATCGATTTCGAACTTGTTAATGCTGGCTTGGTTTTATTGTAGTTTGTCCCTTTATTAATAAATTCCTACATGTTTCTGAAACTGATATCCAGTTATTTGATATTAGACAAATATTATTAGTCTGCGAGTTTGTTTTGTTTGATGAAGAATTATAAGTTCTTACTTGATGTTTATTTGTTTCCATCTTCTAGTTGTTGAGCCTCTCTACCTCCCCAAGGGCCGAGGTAGGGGTAAGGTCGGTGTACACACTACGTTCATTAAACCTCACTTGCTCAGATTATCTGTTTAATATATGCACGTTAGAGTGTCTACTTAAGCTGAATTTGATAATGTTGTAATTCGCGATCTCTTAACAATATTTAGGACATGAAACAAATTGTTCTTATATATATCAAATATGTAAACTTCAGAACAAATAATTGTCTTACTAAGTTTAATGAGATGAGTTTTAAAAACACATAAACAAGTATCTGTCAAAGCTTCAGATTACTACTACAGAATTTCATAATAAGACAATCTCTAAATACTATGTATTTAAGGGCAAAACAGAAGCTCGACAAATGGGACAATCTTTTTTCTTCAACAACCATTGTTTGATGCAACCTGTATGATATTCATGTCCGCATCCAAGTGTCCCAATGGACTCTTCATGCTCGAATTCCGATTGACATATGGCACAAATCTCTTTAGTTTCTGTGGGATTATTTACTCCATCATCAACACGATGAATTCTTATTTTAAAATATCCCAATAAGATATCATCCTCCTGTTGATCATCAATCAGTTCACTTGCTGGTTGAGAATCATCTGAAGAATTTGGTGATGATCCGCCATAGAAATAGTGTTGTACATCCTGCTGCCTTAAGGCTCTTTCAACTAAATCACGACTACTGACATTAATAATTGTAATTCCGCCACTGTGAGAGTTACTTTGTGGAGTAATTGTTGCTTGTAATCCCAAAACGAAGGGATGATCATATTGTCGTCTTCTGGAAGAACGATCATAGGGTGATCGCCTACTTCTACTTCCAATTGCACGCGAATTCACAAACATAAATTGCGAATTTTGATTATAATCCGGAGAAGAACGAGAGTTACTCATTGTTAACCACGAGAAAATTCAACTGAAACAATGTTGAGATTTCTGCGTATTGAAGGAACAGAGAAGAACGATTTTTTCGATTTTTGAAAAGAACAGAGTAAAACTATCAGAAAACTGAGTTATATAATAACTTGACCATATTTTCTAAAAAAAAAGTTTAACGCGGAAACAAAGTTTGGAAACTAAACGCTGAAACCTGAAAAAAAAGTAAAGTTTCGTAATTCATTTAGTTCTCCTAATTTCTTTAGGAATAGGATTTAAGGGGAAAAAAAAAGAAAGGTTAAAGAATATAAGAGTGTATTTAAATTAGGAAAACTTATATTGTATTAAAATAATATTTACAATCTATAGCAATAACAATTTTTTTTCATTGAATATTTTTTATTATAATACATTTGTAATATAAATTTAGTACATATTAAAGTGAACAATTTATAAAACATATAGAATATATGTTCTATTTGTGGATTGATTTCAATGCTGGCTTGGTTTTATTGTAGTTTGTCCCATTATTAATAAATTCCTTCATATTTTTTAAACTGTGATATCAGGCAATGTTATTAGTCTGTCAGTTTGTTGAAGAATAAGTTCACCAAATGTAGGTAAGGTCGGCGTAGACACTACCTTTCTTAGACGTGAGATTACATTGCCTTTGTTGTTTTTTGGTAAGGATATATCATTGTTCTTCCTAAGGAAAAAACTTTGGTGTCTTTAAACTCTATAATGATCTCTACTGGAAAGTTCATTCTACATATTGATTTGTGAGAAATTTCTACATTTTTATAGCAAGTTATTAGGTTCTCGCGAACCCCCACCTGATACCCTAGATCCGATAGCAAGACATTCTTGTGGTGCCAAAATTTGGAGCAGTATGCCTATGAAAGAGATATGACCAAATTAATGAAGGGCAAAATTGAAGTCAATTCTTGCCTTCAATGTCGTATATGACAAAAGATGGGTGTTCCCGACTTATGACTTTAAGAAGTTCTAAGAGAAGGGCTACAAGATTCAACTCCCAGAAACCAATGAGCGCATTTGGGGCTTCTTGGCCTGTCAGCAAATATGAAGGGACCTGATGAGCGAAGTGAAACATCCAAAGATATTTAGGGCCCAAATACTGACCGAATACTGACATGAAGCCAGTTAGTTTGAGTAATGGACCAGTGTAGTCTCCAAGCACTTCCACCATATCATAGTTGTGTATCATGTCATCCGGAGTTAGCTCATTCCATTTAGGAGACGAATGTTCTGGGAAAAGTATGGATAACTCCTCTAGCCCCTTTCACCGGCTTTATTGATCATCTCCTGGTCTTGAAATTGGGCCGAGTTTAGAGTTGTTTTTGGAGTTCAACCAGCTGAATTTCACTTCCAACGGCTTTCTAGATATCACATTGTGAATCAGAGCATATTAGCGCGACATACTATCATCAGTAGCCCAGACTTGAACTTCTATTCATGCTTCTCTTTTTTATTAGCCTATCAGCTTTTGAACGAATTGTTTTTCTTCAGAAAAGCTTCCTGGTTAAGTGCACTCATAGAGCAGAATATCCATTAGCAGCAGGATAATTCGTACGTGCTGCTGCTGGCGGGAAGACAAGGAAAAGGATGAAGCTTGATCTTTCACGGGAGCACCTATCCGCCATGCCCAAAATGGCTGGTTACACTTGACACACAACACTTCTGTTTTAGTGAAGCTTTAGGTAATTATATAGTATCTGGCATAGATCTGTGGGCAATCGATCAACCTAAAATAAGCTAATTAACGAACATTATAAAGAAATTCAAGCATCAAATCGCATTGCAACAATATTTGTGGAAAAGACAGATTACAATCATTCAGATTATTTATGCACGTTAGAGTGTCTACTTAAGCTGAATTCAATAATGTTGTAATTCGCAGTCTCTTAACAATATTTAGGACATGAAACAAATTGTTCTTATATATATCAAAGATGTATAGTGCGTTACATCCACTACTTCAGAATAACTAACTAAGTTTAATACAATCGAATTTCATAATAAAACAATCACTATATGCTATGTTTTAAGGGCAAAACAGAAGCTCGACACATGGACAGTCTTTCTTCCTCAGCAACCATTGTTTGATGCAGGTTGTATGATATTCGTGTCCGCACCCAAGTGTTCCAATGGACTCTTCATTCTCAAATTCCGCTTGACAAATGGCACAAATCTCTTTACTGGGATTATTTACACCATCAGCAACACGATGAATTCTTGTTTTAAAATACCCCCATAATGTAGCATCGTCCTCTTTCTCCTCGGTATGAGCCTCTTGATCATCAAACAGTAGTTCACTTTCTGGCTGAGAATCGTCTAATGAATTTTGTGATGATCCGCCATTGAAATAGTCTGGTACATGCTGCTGCCTTAAGGCCCTTTCCACTAAATCACGACTACTGACGTTAATAATTGTAATTCCGTCACTGTGTGGAGTAATTGTGGCTTGTAATCCCAAATCAAAAGGATGATAGTGTTGTCGTCTTCTGTAAAAACGATCATAGGGGGATCGTCTACTTCTACGCGAATTCACAAACATAAATCGCGAATTTTGATTATAATCTGGAGAAGAATGAGAGTAACTCATTGTTAACTACGAGAAAATTCAACTGAAACAATGTTGAGATTTCTGAGTATTGAAGGATCAGAGTAGAACGATTTTATCGAATTTTGAAAAGAACAGAGTAAAACTATCAGAAAACAGAGTTTTATAATAACTTGACCATATTTTCTAAAAAAACTTTAACGCGGAAACAAATTTGGAAACTTAAACGCTGAAACCTGAAAGAAAGTATAGTTTCTTAATTCATTTAGTTTTCCTAATTTTTTTAGGAATAGGATTTAAGGAGAAAAAAAAAGAAGGTAAAAGAATAATAGGGTATTTAAATTAGGAAAACTTACATTGTGTTTTTTTTAAAAAAAAAGGTAAAAGAATAAGAGGGTATTTAAATTAGTTTCTTAATTCATTTTTTTTCTTCTCGAAACAGAACGTCTTTCATTATTGCATCAACGGAATATATAATTTAAACATATCTTTTGCATCCTGGATGATCAAACTTGGGAAAAACTTCTCCCAAGAGATTTCCAAATGTCTTCACACAACACTTCTATCTCCCATGAAGTCATTACTCGTCATATCAACAACATTTTTAGCTTACGATAAAATCTTCACTCTCTTCCATCCCTTATTGATAGCATATTCAAGAGCTTTCCTAATAGCAATCGCTTCCGCAGTCATGACTTTCCCAACAAATTGGATTAGGGATCTAAGGCTATCAAAAGCCGCAATACCGATACTTGCCCTTCCATCATCAGTCTGCAATCCTGCATCTGTAAACAATAAAATGTCATCTCACAAAGTTGTTAGTTTAATCACAGGATGATTTCTAGAGGAACAAGACGAAATAATTTTTGTTAGTAACTCTTTATATTCTTTATACTCAAACATCAATCTAGAAACAATATCTCTTGGTTCTAACCCAGTCTGATTAAACAACCAACTATTCCTACCTTTCCAAATTTGCCACATAATGTTAGCGCTCAAGTTTAACAAGTCAATAGATTCAGGAAAAGATCGGTATTTAAGAACAAGTCATACCACCATATAGAAAAATCATTAATATATCCTATATCAGGTCAATTTATAGGACATTGCTTCCACACAAGTTGAGACCGAGGACATTTGAATAACATATGTTCTATATCTTCAGGTCCAAGACCACAAATCTTACAAGTCTTATCTATATTGTGTAGTCTTTTTGCTAAATTACTATGGACGAGTAGAGAGTTAAGCACACATTTTCTTAAAAAGTGTTTTAGCTTATTTTTAACTCCCAACTTCCATAGGAAGTCCCAAAAGCATTTTGGAAAAGAGTGACAACTCGCTTGAGCTTTCGGATTTTTCTTTGTCTTACGGATCAAATCATTTGCGATGTAGTAACCTGACTTAACTTCACAGTTTCTTGTTTTTATATGGTGCCATATTAACCTATCATTAGAACCTGCAATAGAAATTGGGATAGACAATCAGGGAGTTGGAAACAAGACAAAGCATACGTAGGGATCACTGCTACTACAGACTTGAGCATAATTTCTTTTCCCGCAGTACTTAAAATTTTTCCCTTCCATCCTTTTATTTTCGTCTTGACTCTTTCTTTTATAAACTCTAGCATCCTTTTCTTGGAACGTCCCACAACAGCCGGTAAGCCTAAGTACATACCCATGTCATTCCTTTGTCGTTGTTCAAGCAACGAGGATATATCAACTTTCTCCTCCTCTCTCACAATTATACTAAAACAGATTGCTGATTTATCTAGATTAACCACTTACCCAGAGCTTTGTTCATATTTCTTAAGATATTGGCCACTTTAGGTATTTATATCACATCTGGCATAGATTTGTGGACAATCAACCTAAAATAAGCCAATTCAGACAGATTACAATCGTTCATATTATTTGCTTAATATATGTACGTTAGAGTGTCTACTTAAGCTGAATTCAATAATGATTTAATTCGCAGTCTCTTAACAATATTTAGGACATGAAACAAATTGTTATTATATATATCAAAGATGTATAGTGCGTTACATCCACAACTTCAGAACAACTAATTTTCCTACAAGTATCTGTCAAAATTTCAGATTACTACTACAGAATTTCATAATATAACAATCTCTAAATACTATGTATTTAACGGCAAAACAGAAGCTCGACACATGGGACAATCTTTTTTCCTCAGCAACCATTGTTTGATGCAGCCCGTATGATATTCATGTCCGCAGACAAGTGTCCCAATGGACTCTTCATGCTCAAATTCCGCTTGACATATGGCACAAATCTCTTTAGTTTCTGTGGGATTATTTACACCATCAACAACACGATGAATTCTTGTTTTAAAATACCCCAATAATGTAGCATCATCCTCTTTCTCCTCCGTATAAGCCTCTTGATCATCAAACAGTAGTTCATCATCAAACAGTAGTTCACTTTCTGGTTGAGAATCATCTGAAGAATTTAGTGATGATCCGCCATTGAAATAGTCTGGTACATGCTGCTGCCTTAATGCCCTTTCCACTAAATCACGACTACTGATGTTAATAATTGTAATTCCGTCACTGTGTGGAGTAATTGTGGCTTGTAATCCCAAATCAAAAGGATGATAATGTTGTCGTCTTCTGTACAAACGATCATAGGGGGATCGTCTACTTCTACGCGAATTCACAAACATAAATTGCGAATTTTGATCATAATCTGGAGAAGAATGAGAGTAACTCATTGTAAACCACGAGAAAATTCAACTGAAACAATGTTGAGATTTCTGAGTACTGAAGGAACAGAATAGAACGATTTTATCGAACAGAGTAAAACTATCAGAAAACAGAGTTTTATAATAACGTTATTTTCTAAAAAAAAACTTTAACGCGTAAACAAAATTTGGAAACTTAACGCTGAAACCTGAAAGAAAGTAAAGTTTCTTAATTCATTTAGTTCTCCTAATTTCTTTAGGAATAGGATTTAAGGGGGGAAAAAGAAGGTAAAAGAATAAGAGGGTATTTACATTGGGAAAACTTACATTCTATTAAAAAAAAAAAAATGAATATTTATAATATAATTATACAATTTTTTTTCCATTGAATATTTAAAATATAATTTTAATACATATTAAAGTGAACAATTTATAAAACATATATGATAGTATAAGTTAGGAAAATTTTTCAAAATGTCAATATTTTAACATTTAATAGGACCCTTTAGTCACACTTTCAATATTTATTAAAAATGTCAATATTTTAGTTTGTTATGTATTTAATTCACATTATTTTTATTTTGTTTTAATTGAAAAATACAATTATTTAATAATGGAAAGGAGAAATTTAGGGGAGAAAATATTTTTTAAAAGGAGTATATCACCTAAAATATTCATCAGTTACAAATTCAATATTTTATAAAAGAAACATATCACTTAATATCTCTCATCTTTACATAAAAAAAAAGAAAATCTAAAAAAATCCCAAAAAATAAAATCCTTTGTCTTCTTCGTCATTCTCGCATGAATTTTGCCGCCGGCAACAATGGAGAATCCAAAGGTTAAGCTAATGTGTAGCTATGGTGAAAAAATTCGAATTCGTCGTCACTATCATCAACTATCCTATGTTGGTGGCGATACTAAAATCCTCTTTGTTGAAGTGAGTTTGATTAAATTTGCGTTTTTTTTATGAGAATTTTGAAAACGAGTATAATTTTATTGACAAACAACTTTGGAGAAGAAATTTTCAACTGAAACTTCGATATAATCCGTGAAATACAATCGATCAAGTATTCGTTCATTGTTGAATCATTAATTTGTATGGGAGTTTTGACATGAATATTTTTTTTTATTTTTTTTGGATAATTATTTTTTTGGATGACGAGACAGAGTTTTACCAATGCACAAGTTAATACATATTTGTATTTGAGTTTGGAGAAAAAAAACAAAAAAAAAAAAATAGTAGACGAAGAAGAAGGAGAGAGTCAAAAGAAAGAAAATTGCAAAAATTATATTCATACCAGAATTGTATTCATATTAATTTTTGTTTGTCAATTGTTTTTCTTTTGCTCAACACTTCTATTTTTATTAAAAATATTGTATTTCTTAAGTATAAATATATCATATTTCTTTTCAGAGTTAATTTGTATTTTTTTTTAAAATAATATTGCATTCTTCCTCAACTGATTGTATTATTTTCACTTTGTATGCTATTTATTTTTTTAATTGTGTATCCTTTCTTAAATCATATTCATAAGTAATGATTGAATTATATTGAGATACAATCAATAATATTTTTATAATACAAATAATAGAAATATATATTTGACAGACATGTAATACAATTTCAATTACTGAGATACAATTTTTAGTTTTTACTATGAAAGTAAAATATCAATTTAATTTGAATGGTAAAGTAAGCACATAAAATACAAAAGTTGTTGGTATACAATTATGATGAAAATATAGTAAAAAAGAAATACAAACTTGTTGTCATTGAAATTGATGTTGAAATACAAAAATGAACACAATAAATACTAACTTTAATTGAAATACAAAAGTGACTTTGTTAATATATTATTATGATACAGACATAAATAAAAGAAATACAAACTCGTCTGTATACAATGTGAGAGTTAAATATAAATTGATCACACTAAAATATTCACCTCAATATGATATTCATTTTTAATTTGAATGATAAAATCAACACATAAAATACAAAAGATGCATACCTTCATCAAAGGGATTGTTATGAATATCTTTAGAAATATATTTTTCAATTTTAGAAAAAATAAATAAATTAAAATAACAAGAGGGAGAGTGACGTGGGAGTTTAAAAATAGAGAATAATGGGAAGAGGTAAATATGAGAGAGAAAATATTTATGTAAAAGAAATATGAGAGAGAGATAGTTGAAAAATGTGTAATTAAGGTGAGACAAAATAGGAAGTAAATTAAGATACAAAATGTTTTCTAAAATAATGACATTTTGACATTTTGACATTTTTAGTAATTTTTATGAAGTATAGAGGTTTTTACTAATTATGTTAGATTTTTTGACTAGTTTGCTAATTTTTCCTGTTATGTTTGTGGATGATACATTTATCAGTTTCTTACCAAACAAACATACTACATTTTAAAACACTTATTATATAGGAAAAATTACGCGATTAAATAAACTTATACTATTTAATTACTCATCATAGCTATAGTCTGCTATAATTACCACTCACGACTGACATTATACATTGATTATGTGGGGACTGACTTTGAGTTCGTATAATTAGCCACATTTGTCTATGTACAATTTGCCAGAATATACAAATACATATGTATAATATACAATTATCTAATCAGTATACATATACAATTCATATCTCTCCCATTCTCTGCCCTCGCTCGCTCGCCTCTCTCCTCCCTCTCCCAATCTCGCTCACCTCTCTCCTCCCTATACTCTCTCCTCTCTCTCCCAATCTCGCTGTTTTTTATACAAATGCATATGTATAATATACAATCATCTAACTAATATACATATACAATTCACCTTTCTCCCATTCTCTGCCCTCTCTTGCTCACCTCTCTCCCAAACTCGCTCGCCTTTCTCATCCCTCTCCCAATCTCGTTCGCCTCTCTCCTCTCTCTCCAATCTCTCTTGCCATATATATAATTATCTAACCAATATAAATATACAATTCATATCTCTCCCATTCTCTGCCCTCTCTCGCTTGCCTCTCTCCTCCCTCTCCCAATCTCGCTCACCTCTTTCCTCCCTATACTCTCTCCTCTCTCTCCCAATCTCGCTGTTTTTTATACAAATGCATATGTATAATATACAATCATCTAACTAATATACATATACAATTCACCTCTCTCTCATTCTCTGCCCTCTCTTGCTCACCTCTCTCCCAATCTCGCTCACCTTTCTCATCCCTCTCCCAATCTCGTTCGCCTCTCTCCTCTCTCTCCAATCTCTCTAGCCATATATACAATTATCTAACCAATATACATATACAATTCACATCTCTCCCATTTTTTCCCCCCTCTCTCTCTCTCTCCTCTCTCTCCCAGTATCGCTCGCCTCTCTCCTCCCTATAACATGTAGCGACGAATCGTAATTATCAAACTATAGCTATGAAGAGTAATTAGGCTATTTTTAGTTGCTATATGTGAAAGTACCCCAATTATATAACCTTTTTATCGAGTTTCTTTTAATTTCTTTTCACTCAAGTTTTTATAAGGGCAAACTACATAAATTCCATTAGTTTATGTTCTAATTACTTAGATTCTCAATAGTTTTAAATATTACTTCCTCTACCATATTTCAAACTTAGGATACATGAGTCTGAATATGTGAGATATATATATCTGCCGAATTCTAAAATTGAGATACGTATTTTATTTATTTAAATTAATTGATTATAACCAATTTCCTTAATACAAAGTGGAAATCAAGGAGTATATCTATTTTTAGGTAATTTCATTTTATTATTATTTGAAATAATAAATTCGTTAATATTATTTAAAAAAGACAAAACATGTATATCTTGGTCATGCAATTTGATTAATTTCATTTTATTACTCTTAAAATAATAAAATTCATTAATTTGATGTATCTATTATCAATATGTGATGTATCCAACAAACAAACACTTAGATATGTATCATACAAATAGATTCATATGTACCATAAAAGTATCTAATATTAATTTTGTGTATTTGTTATATGTGTCTAGTATTAATTTCATGTATCTATTATATGATACAATATTAATTTCATGTATCTATTTATTGATCTAATTTTAATTTCATGTATCTATTATTAATTCGATGTATCAAGTATCAATTTCATACATTATATTCAAAAGCACGTGTTTCGGATACATAACAATATTCATACTTTTCTGAATTATGAACCATTAAAATGGAGCAAACAATATAAAAACCCTATAATAAATTCGCTAGAAAAAATCTAAACCATCGAATCAAATATATGATACGATTTAAAACAAATATATATATATATATATATATATATATATATACACACACACACGCTCTACTTCATAATTTAATGCAAATATAGGATCTACGAAAAATTCAGTGGATTCGGTCGAACCCCCCTCGGCTACTGTAACTTCGCCCCTGATGCAAAAGGGAATAGAAATGGTTAAGGAAGAAGGGATAAGTGTGGGAGTGGCAATTAGATACAAATTTTGTGTGATAGGGGAAGGAAACGTTTAATGAAGAAGAAGAAGGGATAATGGTGGGATACGCGAGGTATCTGTTTTGGGATTGGGGGAGGGAAACGACTGAAAAGATTATAGCGAAAGTAATTTGAATTGTTAGTGTCCTACTAATTGAGGAGATGTAATTTTAAGATAATTATTCATCATTATACTTAAAGGGATTGTGTATTTGATTTAATTTTTTTTTATAAATATGGTATATTTTTTTTAAAATGATATTCTATGTAATATTTTAAAGTATAGATAAAATATGTATATGTGGTAGTTAAGTATGGGTAGATAGGTAGTTTTTCCTTTTTTAAAAACAAAACTTTAAGCGCATTTAACAAATAATACCATAAATGGAATAACTAACGGCTCAATAAAAACAATAAATCCATTACCAAAACAAATAAAAATACAACTTATTATTGAACTAGGAATATATTACTAACTTGAGTGATCGTGATTCAGTGGATAGGCACTTGAGGTCAGACAATCAAAATTTGAGAAATCGGCCAAATTATAATGTCAATAGTGATGGTTAAAAGGAGGAGGATGCTATATTGGAGTATTTTAAAACAAGAACTCATCAGATTGTTATGCTTAAAGACGAAGTGAATAATTCAACGGAAACTGAAGAGATTTGTACCATATGTCACTCGGAATTTGAGCAGGAAGAGACCATTGGAATACTTCAGTGTGGACATGAATTTCATGTAGACTGCATCAAACAATGGTTGCTGAGGAAAAAAGATTGTCCCATGTGTCGAATTTCAGTTTTGCCCTTCACATCAACAAAGATAACTATACAAATGCATAGGATTTAGAGAGGTTATTTAATTCAGAGGTTCTATTGTATTAATCTGAAATTTTCTTTCTATAATTTTGCAAGAGCAATACTAGCCACTAACATACATATAGTATCCAAGTGATTTGTACGGTAATGATCTCTCTTTTCCACGACTGTAGTAAAGGTCCCGAAAGAATTGTTGTTGGTAATGGTTAAAAGATCAAGATTACACATAATGATTGGGACATTTTAGCAGGTGTATTGTTTATGTTTGCATTCGTTATGTTCGTTATAAAATTGATACCGCCTGAGCCTAAGGGTCTATTTGGATTGACTTTTGGCTTATGACTTATAAGTCAAAATGACTTTTGACTTATTTTTGTTATTTCGACTTTTAACTTTATCCAAACATTTCAAAACTGCTTAAAAACACCTAAAATAAGTCAATCCAAATGGACACTATGTGGAGAGCGTTAGAAGAAATTAAAGCATCGGTAACGTTACTACAGTTGTGGAAAAGACAGATTATTACTGTACAAATCACTTGTATACTATATGTACGTTGCAGTGTCTAGTACACAAGTTAAATGATAATGATATTATATTTTGCTAGTTGTTTTTGTTCGTATCAAAGACATATATATAAGCGAACGAGACATCCACAATTTAAAATCATTCGAATTCTTCGATTTTTCCTGTCTGTGTATTAGATAGCCCATGAATCTAGCACCCGTAATACTCAAAAAATATTTCTCGAAAAACTTTATGAGGACCTCCGTAATGAGTTGGAGAACGTTCACGTATACTCACACCATTCTTTTTAACGCCACTTTACAAGCCCATTTTAAAGAACCGTCCAAATTTCCCGATTTTTCGTGTGTATTAGCCCATGAATCTGGCGCCCAGAGCACTCAATATTTTTTCTTAAAATTTTTTATGAGGACTTCCGTAATGGATTGGGAATCTTTGTGTATAGTCACGCCATATTTTACGCCTATTTTCGCATTACAAGTTTTTTTTTTAAGAATTGCCGAAACTCAAACTTTTTCGTGTGTATTAGCCCATGGATCTGGCGCTCGAAGCACTCAAAAAAAATTCTCAAAAAACTTTATGAGGATCTCCTTAATGAGTTGGACACCTTCATGTATACTCAAACAAATTTTTAACCCCTATTTCCGCTTTTACAAATCCTTTTTTAATAAACGTCCAAATTTCCTCATTTTTCGAGTGTATATTAGCCCATGGATCTAGCGCCCGAAGCACCCAAAAAAATCTTCTCAATACACTTTATGAAAACTTCCGTAATGAGTTGATAAATCATCACGTATACATCATTTTTTAACGTCCTTTCCGCATTTACAAGCCATTTTTTAAGAATTGCTCAAATTCTTAAAATTTTCGTGTGTATTAGCTCATCGATCTGGCACCCGAAGCACCCAAAAGCTTTTATCATAAAACATTATTAAGACCTCCATAAATGAATTGAGGAACCTTCACGTATACTCAAATAATTTTTTAAAGCCCATCATTTCAATCTCATAGTTGAGCATCCCAAATATTGGTGTTGAGCAGCCCAGAAATGTATTTTGTGCAAATCAAGACTCTTGTTATGAATATAAAATGTAGTTATTTTTTATTTTTGTTGAGTAACTTGGAATTAAAAAGAATCTGATTTTTTTTTATTGTTGTTTAAATTCTGGAAATTTCAAACATTTATGGTCAAACCGTCTTTTTGAAGTTCAACTTGAGAAAAAGGTTAAGAAATTTCATACTCAAACACCTCGCGTCTTTTCGAAGTTCAACTTGATAAAAAGGTTATGAACAATTTTAACAAAACAAACTATTATAGTCTAGTTATTTTAGATGCTTATAATGAGGCAATGATCGCATGGTTGAATCTCGCTAATAAAAATTATGGAGTATAACAAACATTTGGCCTATACTAAGTATTATAGCTACAATTTAAGAAAATGGAAATTCGTAGTTGCAGTTTTCTCAATTCTAATTATTCGCCTAATTTGAATAAATTCAGAATTTGAATAATTTGATTCTAATTGTATAAATTCAGAATTATGTGTATGTTTATCCTAACTAATTGTATACGATTATAAAAATTTCATGATAACTTACCATGTTTGTATATTTTACAAGAACAGTATACAAACAAAGTTCAAAAAAAATCCTAAATGTATAAACAGAATTTATATACTTATTTTATTTGTATATTCGCAAGTGAAATATACTAACCACAACCTCTATAGCAAACAAAACAATAGCTATGAAACACAATTATTGACACTATAGTTATAAAATCTTATTATATCTATTATATTTGATATTTCTGGAATTTTCTTCACCTTTTTGAAAAGAGTTTTTACTATACAATTTTTTAACCCCTTTTTGTGGAATTCCCAACTTCAATACTGCCTCAATGCATGGATATTTTAATTTATGTTGTGGATCACAAAGATAGAATCATTAAGGGTGTGTGACATTGCTCTTTAGTCAAAAGAAAAATCAAATTCAGAAGAAACTATTAAGATATATTGTATTAGTATAGTTAATATTTTTTTCGTCTCATATTAGTTTACTCTCTTCGTTTCAAAAAGAATGACCTAGTTTGACTTGAAATGAAGTTTAAGAAAAGAAAGAAGACTTTTTGATCCTGTGGTTTTAAATTAAAGTTATGTCAAATGTACCAAAATGCTCTTTAATCTTGTGGCCTTAAATATATCGCATGGAAAGTTAAAGTTAAAGTTTAGCCAAAAAAAAGGAAAGGGCTCATTCTTTTTGAAACATACTAAAAAGGAAATGAGGTCATTCTTTTTTAAACGAAGAGAGTATTATTTTTCTTTTTATACGTATATTAAGATATCATAAATAAGAAGATAATTATATTACTTCACCTTTTAAAAGACTTTTGGAAATTTTACAAATAAATGTGAATGCTTTCAAAAAGAATTAGAGCCTGTTTGGCTCAGCTTAAAAGCTGGTCAAACTAACTTAAAAGCTGATTTTTGACTTATTTAGCTGTTTGACAATTCTCAAAATAACTTATTTAAAGTTTAAAAAAAACTTAGTTTAAGCCAAAAGTTAAAAGTTGGGGTAGAGTGCTTTTCTTTTTTAGCTTATAAATTCTTTTAAGTTGATCAAATATTTTACCTTTTTGCCCTTATTTCTTTTATTTTTATTATTTTTATTATTATTATTATTATTATTATTAATATTATTATTATTATTATTATAATAATAATAATAAGTATTATTAATATTTTATTATTTTATTATTATTATTATTTATTTATTTATTTTATTACTTTTTATTATTATTATTATATATTATATTATTATTATTATTATTATTATTATTATTTTATTATTATTATTATTATTATTATTTTATTTTTATTATTATTATTATTTATTTTATTATTATTATTATATATTATATATTATTAAATATTATTATTATTATTATTATTATTTTCGTATTATTTTATTATTATTATTATTATTATTTATTATTATTATTAATATTTTATATATTATTATTATTTTCATGTTGTTATATTATTATTTATATTATATACTATTATTATTATATATTATATATTATTATTTATTTTATTATTCTTTATTATTATTATATATTATTATTATATATTATATATTATAGATTATTTTATTATTCTTTTTATATTATTTTATTATTATTATTAATAATAATATTATTTTTATTATTATTATTATTATTTATTATTATTATTATATATTATATATTATTATTATTATTATTATTATTATTATTATTAAATTAATCAACTTTTATCATGTTAACAGCTTTTAAGGGTATTTCAGACATTTTGATTAAAAAAAGTGTTTACCAGCACTTATTTGCCAAACACATCAACAATTTTCTTTTTAACTTCAGCACTTTTATCCAAACACATAACTACTTATTTTTAAAATAAGTTTCAGCACTTTTAAAAGTACTTTTTAAAAGCTCTTTTTTTAAGCCCATCCAAATGGGCTCTTAATTACAAAGATAACATAAAAAAAATTAATTAATATTTTTTTGATTTAATAAAGTAGAAACCAGTATAAAACAGAGAGAATATACATGATTAATCATCAATATTCTGGTATCACCCAACTGTATTATGCTTTGCAAAATTTTCAAATATTACACACACTGAATATATGTCAATTAATCAAGCAGGGTGATAAGTCATTTATAATTCGATTAATTTGAATTCGTATTAAATAGACTTATTAAACGAAGAGGTTAATTAAAGGCGCTTTGTATAAAATAAAGGTCCATTTTTTAATAACCTTGAATGAGTTTTTTTTCTTTAATAGCATAATCGGTGGATATATATGTCATTTGTTTAGTTTAGATAATGGAGCCAAATATATTCAAGTAATTATAAGAAGATAAGTACCTATCGATGTCATGATGAGAATGTAACACAATTATTAGCACCTATATATTTGAATTAATTTTGACAAAACTTGAAGTCACAAACATGTATTTTATTTAGTGATAAAGACGTGTAATATTATTTATTAATTACATACCCTATTGTCACGGACCTAGAGAATCTGCTAAGAACCGTGCGGCACTCGACAACTTGCTCACGAATCTTTCACGAGTCTTGCAAGCTCAAGTAAGTCTTTCACCCTAAGATCGCTAAGAGAAATGCTAAAGAAGACTTAGAAAGAGATTTTGGAGGAAGAAGTCTTACTACTTCTTGGTTGGATTGTTGGTTGGATTGTTTGATTGTTGGATGATTTACAAATGAGAAGGCCCATCTATTTATACAACTCTCTAAGGACCTAAGTGTAAATAAAAATAACTCTACAAGTCCCTAATTATTTACACTTTAGTCCATGTTCTAGAGAATTCCACATTCTCTAGAACATGCCTCCAACGGCTAGAACCTTCTAGAGTTCTCTACACAACTCTAGAATGGTCCGCTCCTCCAAACGGCCTCAAACCTTCTAGAATTCTCCGCACAATTCTAGAACGGCTGCCGCGCCTTCTAGAGAATTCTACGGAATTCTCTAGCCTTCCATGGGGCTCTAGAGCATTCTGACAACCCTCTAGACCCTTCTTGCCCTCATCCGGACGCAAATCAGCTGGCATTGTGGCGGGACGTCTCACTCTCCCCCACATATTGATGCGGCGACCGCGACGCATCCTTGCTCCTTCGGCATCCGAGTCTTGTCGTGCGATCTTCAATCCACGTACTCGGTCGATACCCTCGAGCAGTTCCCTCAGCTGTTGCCCGATCTTCTTTGGCCCGGTCTCACGAACTCCCTCCTTCCTAGGAGGCGAGTGCCTCGGCGGCTTCTCCTGCATCACGACTGCGTTCCCTCGCGGAACCTTCTTCGTGCACAGCGGCATGGACTTCTCAGCACCATTGATTTCTCTCGAACCTGCAATGGCTGCTGCAGATTGCCTCCCTATCTCCTTGCCGATCCTCTCGAGCTTCATGGCCGTCAGTCTGACCTGTCCCTCCATCTGCGATGCCTTCACCATGGGAACCATACATGTTCCTCCCTTCTCCAAGACCACGAGTCTCTGGAGGAAAGGATCTATCACAGCATGGCACTGCCGAAAGAACTCCTGCCCAAGAATAATATCAAAGAGATCCACGGGAGCGACAATGAAGTCTATCTTCCCCTGCCACTTGCCTAACGCGATGCTTACTCCCTGCGCCTCTCCACACACGGGAGTCGATGGTGCTTTGACCGTCCTGAGTTGGGCGTTGCTTGGACTACAACGCAACCCCAACCTCGTTGCTGCCGTCTTGGTCATTATATTGACCTCTGCACCTGTGTCGACCATCGCACGAGCATGTCTTCCATTGATCGTGATGTCGACGTACTGCGCGCCGCATGCCTTCAGCTTCACATGCCTGGGTTCCGCATGCCTCTGCTCCTCTTGCCTCGGCTTCTCTTGCCTTGGCCTTGCATGCTTCGGCGGCCTCTGTGGTTGCCTGGTGATAGCTCCGCATAGCCCTATCAGTCCCAACTGCTTGGTCTCCTCAACCTGACCTTGCTCCTGTGCTTTCTTAGCCTTCCGCTCTCGCAGGATAGCACCAAGGTTCTTCAGTTCAGGGCACTCCTTATAGCCGTGCGGCCCACCGCAAATGTAGCAACCATATCCCTTGGCAACCTGTGTCTTCCTCACCGTGTTGCCCTGGCGACCAGACTTCCTGCCATTGGACCTATAGGTATCATGCCTGTGAGGCCGTTGCTCCTCGCATTGCCCCCTGGGTTGTGGTCGTTGCTCCTCGCCTTCGCCACGATCTCCCCCACCATTGCCATGACTACCTCTGTCGTCCCTTCTGGCACTGTAAGGCTTCTCCTGCCTGAAGTCTGTCAACGCTTCGGCCTGCGTGATGGCGTCATCGATAGTCCCGACCTGTCTGCGTTCCAACTCCGTCCTGGCCCAAGTCTGCAACCCATCCATGAAGTGGAACAACATGTCCTCATCCGTGAGGCTGGGAATCTGAAGCGTCAGGGTTGTAAACTCCCGCACATACGCACGTATGCTACCCGTATGCTTCAACTCCCTAAACTTTCGCTTGGCCTCGTAGATGACGTTGTTGGGGAAGAACGCCTTCTTGAACTCTTCGCGGAATTTCTCCCACGTGTTGATGGTGCACGTCCCCCTCTTGATGTCGGACTCTTTACGCCTCCACCATAGCATGGCCATCTCCGTAAGATACAACACAGCTGTTGATCTTACCCTCGTCGCTCTTCACCCGACTACACTTGAAGTAATTTTCCAAGTGCCATAAGAAATTCTCCACCTCATTCGCGTCACGGACGCCTCTGAACATAGGTGGCTTGGGAGCCTCGACGCTGGCCTCCCTTTCCCGGTCGAACGACGGTGATCCGCCAACCCTCGTACCTTCCTTGAGTGCTTCTATCTCGGCCTTCATAGTCTCGATCGCGCTCAACGCCTCCATGAGCCGACACTCCAAGGAACTGATGACCTCCTTCATCTCACACTCAGCCTGCTGACGCCACTCCAACTCCTTACGGATGGATTCGGTCTCCTCGAGGGTGAAGTCTTCAAGGGTCTTGAACTTGCCGTCTGCCACGTTCATGCGCCGGCCTAAGATCTCTACGGCCTTCCTCGCCGTTTCCACCCTTACGACCCATTCTTCTCCGGCAGTGATGTCTATGGGCTCCTCACCCATTTCATCGTCACTGGCTCCGGCGGTCGAAGGTGGATGAGATGTTAGCGCCTCGCTTGGCTCTGGCAGCATCTCTTCAATTCCCTTCTGCTGTCTCTTCCCCTTTTGGCTCTTCTTACTAACATCCTGGCGGACGTTGGCAGTGCTAGCAGCGTTCATGTCTCCTTCGGAAGCCATTTTCTTAGCCTGCTCTGATACCACGTTGTCACGGACCTAGAGAATCTGCTAAGAACCGTGCGGCACTCGACAACTTGCTCACGAATCTTTCACGAGTCTTGCAAGCTCAAGTAAGCCTTTCACCCTAAGATCGCTAAGAGAAATGCTAAAGAAGACTTAGAAAGAGATTTTGGAGGAAGAAGTCTTACTACTTCTTGGTTGGATTGTTGGTTGGATTGTTTGATTGTTGGATGATTTACAAATGAGAAGGCCCATCTATTTATACAACTCTCTAAGGACCTAAGTGTAAATAAAAATAACTCTACAAGTCCCTAATTATTTACACTTTAGTCCATGTTCTAGAGAATTCCACATTCTCTAGAACATGCCTCCAACGGCTAGAACCTTCTAGAGTTCTCTACACAACTCTAGAATGGTCCGCTCCTCCAAACGGCCTCAAACCTTCTAGAATTCTCCGCACAATTCTAGAACGGCTGTCGCGCCTTCTAGAGAATTCTACGGAATTCTCTAGCCTTCCATGGGGCTCTAGAGCATTCTGACAACCCTCTAGACCCTTCTTGCCCTCATCCGGACGCAAATCAGCTGGCATTGTGGCGGGACGTCTCACTATGTTGGCCCGTAAATAATATGTATATATGTAATAGATGCTCCTACTCTCTTATCTTTAACAATAATTAATAACAGCTCCTAAATAATATACAGATTTTAGTGTTATTTTTTTTAAAAAAATGGTAGTATATGTAGTATTTGTTAGGATCGAAATAAGCAGGTGTAAGGCTGGGCAACGGATCGAGTTATATCGGTATCGTTTCGATTCGTCCCGGTTCCAATGCTTATGGGACGGAACGGAACACTGTGAACTGATACACGGGACAAAACGAAACCGCGATTTGGTACCCGTGTACCGGTATCGGATTATCCCGATTCCGGTTCGGTCTGGTCCGGTCCGATCCGTTTTGATTAATTATTATTTATTAATTAATTCATATTATATATTCATAAATTATAATTTATATTTTTGTTTAATTTTTTAAAATTACAAATTTAAGTTATTTAAATTACAAGTTATAAATATAACTTATAAATTATAACATATTAATAAGTAATAACTTTTAAACTTCTAAGATTTAAATCTTGAACTTAATTAGACTTAACTTGCAAACTCAATAAGTAAATTTTTCAAAAAAAATATCTTTAAAATAAACTTAAGTAAAAAATTACATTATAAATTTAAAACTATTAATTTAAACTTAGAAAAATAAAAATAGATATTCATATTTTCGTAATTTAAAAATCATTTTTTGAAATAACTAGATGTGTCGTCCCGTTTATCCCATCCTGTTCCATTCCGGTCCGTTCCATCACGATATATAGTGGGACGGGACGGAACCGAGTATCCGTCCCGGTAATTTTGGTCCATTCATCCCGGTACCGGTCAACTCGTCCTGGTCCGGTCCGGTACCGGTTCGTACCGATCCGGTGGTTTCGGTCCGGTCCGTTGCCCAGTCTTAAGCAGGTGTATTGCGGAAGGTAGCAAGTGAACCTTGAAAGACAATGAGTAAGAAGACAATCGAGAAATATATCAAAAGACACAAAGATTTAACGTGGTTCGGTCAATCGACCTACGTTCACAAAGGAGATGAGTAATTCACTATATAAATAAGAGGTTCACATAAGTGATAACGTATCAAACTTGTGATTCATAATTTTCCACCCTAACCAAAACTCTAAAAGCCCTTAAGACTACATTGTTATTGTTGATTAAGTTAGAAGGAACAAGTCTCTATTTAGAGTCTTAAGCATTTACCTACAAAAAAAAAAACTAGACAATTTAAAATATTTTCCTAAAAATAAACTTATTTATGATAAGAAATCAGGGCAAATAAAATCTTATTTCACAATGTATCATTTATCACAATGTATCCCTATATCATTTCCACATATTATAATCTTAATATTAGAAGTGACCTCTTAGCCAATATTCTACCAACATCACCCAATTTTTAAAATAAAAAACATTATTGGCTAAGAGGTCACTTCTAGATAGTTCTAATATTAACATTATAATAGGATCATTTATCACATAATTGATTACTCCACTAATTTTTTTTGTGCAACATTAACAAATGAGTCGGTTTGTTGAGGCAATAACTTCCCATGATTTTGTGACATTGGCTGATCATATACTAACAATCTTGATAAGGTTTGGACGGCTAACAAATATTTTTTTCATTCAAATTCTACTTATCATATTTTGCTTTTCAAAAGTTATATTATATAAATTTTAATTAATTTTTTAAGACGTATTTACTTTATTATACTAATATGAAAAAAATTGCAAGTCATCATTTCTTTTAATTGATTTTTGAATATCTAAATTTATATTTTTTAAATAATGAATTATTCTAATTCTAACTTAAACTTCAAAAATTAGTTAAATTGTCTCGTAAATCAAAATGTGATTAGTAAAATTGCACGGGAGATCATTTCTTTCACTTATTACAATTTCTTTATCTTTTTCAGTTTTCTTTTTGTCTTTTTTGTTTGATATAATTCCTTTATCAGGGTCATACAAGAAAAACTAACGGGGAGAAGAGACAATAAATTCAGTTTTA
Organism: Solanum lycopersicoides; assembly: GCA_022817965.1. Taxonomy (NCBI): domain Eukaryota; kingdom Viridiplantae; phylum Streptophyta; class Magnoliopsida; order Solanales; family Solanaceae; genus Solanum; species Solanum lycopersicoides. The sequence goes on along the minus strand of CM040629.1, from coordinate 92,545,103 downwards.
TTTCACAAGTAGAGTTGGGAACAATTTAGAGTGTAGACAGACTTTATTAGACCTTTAAGAAGATAGAGATATTATTTTTTTCAAGGACTCTTGACTGAACAAATTATGACACAAACGCAATAAACAACAAATAAAAATAACAAGATAATAAGATATCAACTCGAAACAACAATTAGCGGGGAGAGGAGAGAAAAAAAGAACTAAATGAGAATCAAACTTGCATATATACAAGATGACAATGAACTATTACTCAATTCTCTTTTCATGTATATGATCCTAATCCTAATATATATACAGAGAGAAAAGACATAAAGTCACTTCCGAAGTTGTTTTGAATTTTTAAAAAGATTCTTTAACTTTGTGAATGTCTTATTACCAGTATATGATCGTAATCTTTCACTTGTTACAATTCCTTTATCTTTTTTTTCCAGTTTTCTTTTTGTCTTTTTTGTTTGATATACTTACTCAAAATTTGAAGGTAATGTTGCTCCGAATTCTTTAAAAATAATGTATTTTTTAAGAAATCAATAAAATAATATTTTTAAATAGTCTGAGCTTATGAGTGGGGCTTGAAGATGCACAATATAGCATGTGAGTAGGGCTAAAAGCCAATTAATAATGTCACGAGTATGAGTTGTATATAGACCATGATTGATATTCCTCTTTTTCGTTCTAATACTATCAAGCTATTTGCTGGAAATTCTAGATAAAGATAAGCACAAACAAAGACAAATTTGTAGAATTTGGCCCACATTGTCACAAATGTTAGTGGAGCATCATCTTTTCTTTTTGTTATTTGTGTTGAAGTTCTCTTGAAAACTCATTAGACTTAATTAGATATGTTAATTAATCATAATATAGGATAATGCTTGAGCAATATGTTTTTTTTTTCAATTCCTTTTGAGGAGCTTCCACCTTTTTTACACTTTTGATAATTTGAACTCACAATTTTTAAAACTGGTGTAAGGAGTAATATTTATCATCCGGACAACTCCGACTTGAATAGAGCATTAAGGAGTAAAATCACCCTAATGTTATCTTTTCGCAATTTATGAACTTAGTAGACACGGTTTAAAGATCTTAGTTTGAATAAATTCATGAACTTTTCAAATTTCTTGTTTATAATGAAATGATTTATAGTCACACAACTAATTAAAATTTGCTTTACATCACAATTTTTCATTTTTTTTTTTTTATATAAATCAAACAATATCACGTAGATTGAAACAAAAAATTATTCGTACCCTTTATTCCTTTTCAGCTACAGATACAATGGCTAACGGCTCAAGGAAAAAAAAGTTGACACTTTTTCTCAACGGTCACATAAAGAAAACGGCTATTTTTTTCTCTAGCCTACTCAATGACCATATATTTATTTTTTTGTTTTGTTTTATTTTGAGTGATTGCGGGGCTGTGGTTATAATTTCTCCACTAATACAGAAAAATTATTAAAGAAAATAGGAGGGTTAGGGGCTTAATTAAGTAATATGAGCTTTATTTAGCTTTGCTTAGATAATCCCACCGCCCATAATCACCATTATAATAAGATTCTTTTTTTTTTTGTTGTTTTTGTTTTGTAGTGGTTTGTCTAAATAATATAATTAGTGGTTAGAAATGCTTTATTCCTTTGTTAATGAGATGTTATAATTATTAATATTCTATAAAATAGTGAGGTGTGCTCAAATTAATATAATCATCTCATTTTATGTTGTTTGCAAAGTCATAGAAAAATTTAGCTATGAAGATTGATTAGGCAAAGTTAATTTGTTATAATTATTTATAGTGGTGGCAATAATTACCTAAATAACTAGAAAACTATTGTATTGATTTTTGTAGTTAGTTGTTGTCAAGTGATAAAAGTTATTGTAGCAATAAAACTCTTTTTAGTCAAAATAAAATATTTGAACAAAATTGTATAGCTATACAAATCATTTCATTTTTAGTAGAAATTTTAATTAATGGAATACGCAATTTCTAAAATGTTTATAGTGTAATTATAATATTATTAGTATTATTATGTTTATATCAAACTCTGTAGTGGATAACAGTTCGAGACAATATAATAAAACGAAATATAAAATATATAACTGTATGAATTTATCTCTACATCGAGCTCTAAAAATGTATGTACCATGTGAACTTGATTTATGACTTATAAAGCTCTTTACTTTCTTTTCCCAATTCAATATGGGATTCGCTAAGATGTTATGTTGATAAGATCTTCAAAAACTTATCAACCTAAAAGTATGTTAGTCATTCTTGACCCACCTTCGCCAGACCGCCTTCTATTAGAAACGTCACATACACTCCCCTTTTAGAAGCTCAACGTCCTCATTGAGATTTGTCCCACCATCGTGCTGACAATATATGTGCTTTGAAATCGTATTTTTTACAATCTAAGTCCATGACATATATTGTCCACTTTAAACCTAGGTCCATATTGATTTACCTTTCGTCTAGGCCACATTGAGCCCAAAAGTTGTATGTATTATATAAACTTGAGTTATGTCTTATAAAGCTCTTCACTTTTCTTTTTCATTTCGTTGTGAAATTTATCTAAAATATCATGTGCACCTTATCTTCAAAAATTCATCAGCTTAAAAACATGTCAATCCTACCTAGATCGCTCTCTATAAAACGTCAGAAAATAATTATCATTAATCAATCTCCTTATTGAGATTCATGGATCATAATTTTAATTTTACTATAACTTTATATACCGATCAAACGATCTCTTATGGTTTAAAAAGAAAGTGTTGGAATAGTTTTAAATTACTTTGCCTAATAGTGTAATAAAAAGAAATCATTTTTTTATGATGGCATTACAAATTTCAAAGTTTTTGCTTTAGCTGGCCTTTGTTGCAACTATTTGAAAGATTAGGTAAATTAAGTTGGGCCCGACCAGCAAATCAAATGGAAGAGTATGTGCTTTTTTCAAGAAATAAATTATGTGACACTCTGTTGACGATAAGGACAACTAATTAAACCATAGAAAAAATTGTCAAGCATCCCTAACTTTCATGATTATGAGTATTCGGATCAACTTTCGTGTACCTTAATTAATTTTATAAAATATCTATCATTTCTTATTAATAACTGATGTACTAGTTAATTTTATCCATTAAAATTAGAACAGATACCAATCAAGTATTTTTGTTTCAATTAAAATTTGAATAGAAAATTTTATATTCTCAACTGATCACTTTATTAATTACTAGGTCACGCCGTTAAATAGAGACTTACATAATCCAAAACCTTCTTTTATTTCTTTATCAAAGACAATGTATTAAAAACACACATAAACTCGGTACAATTCTGAACTCCATTCTTAAATTAGTGGCAATCTTAAATACTGAACTTAAATACACCCTTCTAATCTTGTAACATGAGTGAATACATCGATATATTCTTGTCAAGTTTGAGGATATTTTTAACGATATCCGTTCTTATTAAGATTTTTATGCTCCTACAAAATTTAGGCTTGTCATATCATGTCGTCGATCGTGGGTGAATCTAAGTATAGTTAATCAAATAGAAAAATGTTAAACAAAATTAATAATTTACGTCAAGTTTAGACGTGTTTTCAATATTTATTTCATACTCCCTCCGTTTAAAAAAGAATGATCTCCTTTTCTTTTTAGTATGTTTTAAAAAGAATAATTTTTTTTTTAACAACTTTTCACGTGCCATGTTTAAGGCCACAAGATCAAAGGACAATTTTGTACATTTAACCTAACTTTAATTTAGGACCACAAGATTCAAAAGTCTTTTTTATACTCTTAAAACTCTGTGTCAAATCAAACTAGATCATTCTTTGTGAGACGGAGAAAATAGTAATATCACTACGGAGGAGTAGACTTCATAATTTGCCAATAACAAATCCATCAACCTTACAAAATAGATTATAACAACTCAAATAAATTATTATACAACTAAGTGAAAGAAAAAAATAATAATTTTGTACCATATATTATATTGGTTTAATGATGTGTTCTCCACTATAAAATAAGACAAACCTTATCCTTGTCTCATCACCTTACTTCCTTTTCTTGGATTCCATTGAGCACTCAAATAATAATACAGAGAGAAGAAAAAAAAAAAAGTGAGTGAGAAACAAAAAAAAAATGGCAGAGAACAAAGAAGAAGATGTTAATCTTGGAGCAAACAAGTACAGAGAAACTCAGCCATTGGGTACAGCAGCTCAAACAGACAAGGATTACAAGGAGCCACCACCAGCTCCTCTGTTTGAACCAGGGGAATTGTCATCATGGTCTTTTTACAGAGCTGGAATAGCTGAGTTTATGGCTACTTTCTTGTTCTTGTACATAACAATCTTGACTGTTATGGGGCTTAAAAGGTCTGGTAGTTTGTGTTCTTCTGTGGGTGTTCAAGGAGTTGCTTGGGCTTTTGGTGGTATGATCTTTGCTTTGGTTTACTGTACTGCTGGTATCTCAGGTTAGTTACTTAATTCTTGCTTTAAAATCCTGTTTTTTTGCTCATGGTACTGTAAAGGTGTAATCTTTTTTATGTTTGTTGTCACTGATTTTCATTTGGGGACTGTTTTTATGGATCTACTAATATACCCTTAAACCCAATTGTTTTAATTTTGTTTGTTTTAGTAGTTTGACTATGTAAAAACAATAAACTTAGTATAATTTCACGAGTGGAGTCTGAAAGGTTGAGATGTGTGCAGTTACCCCTATCTTAGAGAGGCTGTTTTCGATTGATACTCGACAACCCTCCTCCTTTATCCGAGCTTGATATTGGTGATGTGAGTGTTGAATTTAAAAGGCATAATATATAAACATGACCTTTTAACTTGGTGTTAGCGGGCAACTAGGAGTATACACTTAAATTTGTACAAAATTGAACAAATTCACATAATCGTCCTACATGACATTCCACTTGACAATTTTATAACCTATATAACTTTCTGTGTCTATTTGTTCAATTGTATACAAGTTTAACTGTGTACTTGTGCACACTCAAAGTTGGAGGACATAGTTATCTGTTGAAATTAAGTTAAGGGTCATGTATATGTATTATGCCAATTTTAAAACTTAAAGAATTGTGTAACTGTTGATGAGTCCCTCCCCTTGAGCTAGCTTTTGATGTTGAATTAGGCTGAGTATGATTTTTTTTAACATGTACTGATGTACTGAGTCTCTAATTTGTACTGAAACAGGAGGACACATTAATCCAGCTGTGACATTTGGTTTGTTCTTGGCAAGGAAGTTGTCATTAACAAGGGCAGTGTTCTATATAGTGATGCAGTGTCTTGGTGCTATCTGTGGTGCTGGTGTTGTGAAGGGTTTTATGGTTGGACCCTATGAGAGACTTGGTGGTGGTGCTAATGTTGTTAATCCTGGTTACACCAAAGGTGATGGACTTGGTGCTGAGATTATTGGTACTTTTGTCCTTGTCTACACTGTTTTCTCTGCCACTGATGCAAAAAGAAGTGCTAGAGACTCACATGTTCCTGTAAGTACATTTTTTGGATCAAAGTTTTGATTTTTACCTTAGGAGGTAAAAAATAGGGTAAAAATGGTTTGAACTTTTGACTAGATTCGCTTTCCGTGTCACTACTTGTGGAGAATCTGTCGAGCATTCATTGGCATTTCTGAAGACTCTGAGCAAAGTAGATTTTGTGTATAAGGAATCATAATATACAATTTGTTAATGACAGATTTTGGCACCTCTTCCAATTGGATTCGCGGTGTTCTTGGTTCATTTGGCTACCATTCCAATCACCGGAACTGGTATCAACCCCGCAAGGAGTCTCGGAGCTGCTATCATCTTCAACAAAGACCAGGCATGGGATGACCATGTAAGTCTTTAACTTAGAAGCACGTCGAGATGACAAATTTTTTAGACATTTTGAAAAGGCGTGTTGTTGTTTGATGTACTCTTAAACTAAAAAATGTTGTTTTTTCGCGATAATTTTCAGTGGATTTTCTGGGTTGGACCATTCATTGGAGCAGCTCTTGCTGCAGTTTACCATCAGATAATCATCAGAGCTATTCCATTCAAGAGCAGCAGGTCTTAAAGAGTTGAAGAAACCTTTTATCTTATCATTTTCCCTGTCTGGTGCTGTTGGTTTTTTGTGATTTTTCTACTTTTTATCAGATGTCAATTATGTGTGTAAATTTATCAGGTTTAATGCTTGTATCTAAAGCTTTCTTTCTCCAAACCAAGTGAAGGATTCTTATTCCATGAACTAATAACTACTCTCTCCTTCTCAATTTACTTGGTACTTTTCATTTTTCAAGAATCGAATAGTTAAAGTTTGGCATCTTTGATCCAGAATTTGCGCATGAAATCTATCAATTATCTTAAATGAAATTTATATTTTTAAAAAACAAGTTTATTTTTTGCCATATGTATCAAAATTTGAAAAGTGTCCGATAAAATAAGACGAAGAGACTATAATTTAATATAGTTGAGTGATCATCTTTCTAAGGTCTATTTTTTTTTCCACTAATTTTTACGCAATGATAACTTCAAGCATTTGAAACTTTTCGTATAATCTAAGTTTTGAGAATTACTAGTATAACCCCATAGAAAAAACAACGATAAATTCACTGTAATTTTACACGCAAATAAGCTTATCGAGGCAGTAGCAACAAAACAAAATTACACGCAAATAAGCTTATCGAGGCAGTAGCAACAAAAACAAAAGTAATGACATATAGTAATAGAAACCTACAATAATGAAAAATAAGAATAATATTGATGCATACAAAAAGAAAAAGAAATACATTTGGGGATGACAATTGAACAGATTGGATTAGGGTTAGGTCAAAGCGGATTAGGTAGCGAGTCATAGCTAAGTTTTAATAGTTTTATTTGTTACCCCACACCTATTAAGAAAATAATAATTGACATAATGAGTTTATCATTTTACCCCTATTAATTATGAAATGAATGGATTAAAAACTTAAATTTTTAAAGTAATTAATTGAGGTTATAATATGTAAAAAAAAATTGTTCTTTTTTCATTTATCAAAATGGATAAGTAACTAGGGACAACTAAAAAAGGAAAAATGCACAAATAATTAGGAATCAGGGGAGTATTTTATAAGCTTTTAGTACCTAATAATAAATATATATTGACAAGATTTCTCAAAAATCAATATCAACCTAATTTTTAATGAAGTGGGCTAACAAATCAGCGGCTCAATAACCAATCCAAACCTAAATGGATTGGGTCAAGTTGAAGGGGTTGAATTTGATTTTGTCACCTCTACATCTGGCTATCTATTAATCTTGTGTTCTAATTTTTAGTCTCCATATCCTTCTATCAAGAGTATGTCGCAGTGAGCATACCTAAAGCACCTCACTTCAATATTTGATTCATCGAATTTTATTTCTTCTCACATCTACTATGATTTATCTCTCACACCTTCTTACTGATACAATTGCACATCAATCTCTTCTTCGCATAAATATATTAAATATCTGTCATAAAACTTAATTTAAACGTTAACAATTTACAAGATCAATAAATTAAAGAAGAAAGAGATATGAAATTGACAATTCAAATTTCTACACATGGATCAATTGAGTAGTCATTCAAAACGAGATACATGGGAACAATTCCCAAATTTTGTCTAAATATTCTATAATTCAAAATTCAGCTAATCCAACTAATTGTCAACTTAACTAATTATAGTAGCTACTTCAAACTATTACTCCTTTTGTCTATGTTTATTTATTTATATCTAATCAAATATGTTTTATAAGAAGTACTTGATTTTCATAATATAAAAGGTGTCATATAAATTGTGACAGAGAGAGTAATAAAATAAGATAAATAATAAACATATCTATAATTAGTCCAAATTTAAATAAATTGACGGATTTAAATTTAACTTTATCAAAGTCAAAATTGACATTAATTGCAAATTGCCTTCAAGTTGGATTCTTAGACCTTTGGTAGCACTTCAAAGAGGTTCATCTTTCATCCTCATCAACAACCAATTGCACAATCCACTTTATTCAAACATCATTCACAATAAATGAAGAAAGCAAAAGGCATTAAATAATAAAAACAATAATTGAGGGTAAGATTAAATTTTGTAAATTATTATTTATTTGAATGAATGTAATTGCATTATGGTAAATATATACTTAAAAAAATCATATATTAATTTTAAAATATGATTTTATTACTGCACAAATATATGGTATATTTGAGATCCCAACTTAATAATCATTATTATTTTATTAATATTTACATTGTATCAAAAGGTTTACCTAAATTAAAATAGAAAGAAATTCTCATTTGAACATTTTTTATTAAAAAAAGATAAAGAGTTTCACTTATTACTCTCTTTCTCGGTCCATTTACTTATCATATTTTTCTTTTATATACTTCTTAACAAGATATTAACTAAAAGAACAATTTAACTAAATTGTTTTTATTTATTCTTTGAATTTAATTAAATACTACCCCTTTTTTTTTAGCTACATTAATCTTCTCCATATTTATTGAATAAAAATAAAATTGTTAATAAATTATATATTCTAATTTTTATAAAATGATACTAAAAATGTGTTTGGACATGCGATTTTGTAATATGATTTTAAGTTAGTTTTTGAATACGCGATTTAAAATATTGAGTTCACATCCTAAATTTTTCAAAAAGCATGATTTGAGATTTCAAATCATGTTTTTATTTTTTAAAATGTAAAATTTTGACTCATAAATTAATATATTATATATATAAAAGACCATTATTTATAATTTTACATTAAAATAAACTTCTATGCTCAGTGTGAAGAAATTATCTTTATTATGTAAAAGGATTATTTTAAAAATAAATAGTTACTATTATCGGTGATTAGTAGGTCTTTACAAAATTGTGTATATTTGAAAGTTTCCAAGAACAAACATTTATTTATAAAAGAAACATAAAGATATAAAATTTAGTAATGTTGTGACTTAAAACATTATAATTATTATTCGCTCATATGATAAGATTATATAAGAACTACAAAATATTTAATAGTTTTCACGATTTGTTGATTTTTTATGAGAAAAATAAAACTTTGAAATTTTCAAATGCTATATTCAAATAAAACTTCAACTTTAGTATTATGATTTTGCGTGTCCAAACGGACGTAACTACAATGGACTTGAGAGAGTATTGTACTATTTTCTCAGTCCAATTTATATTATTTACTTTTTCTAATTGGTCAAAAATAAAATAAATACAATTCTATATTTAGCAATAATTTAACTTTAAAATGTCAATTTTATCCTTAATATGAAATAATTTATAATCACACAAATATCTACTCTTTCGATTCATTTTTACTTGTCATAATTTCTTTTCTGAGGGTTAAACGAATAAATTTTGATTAACATTTTAAAATGTGTTTTTTCATCATATTGATTTGAAAAAAAAATGCAATTTGTATTACTTTTTATGTAAATACCTAAAGTTTTATTTTAAAATATCAGATTAATATAATTTAATTTATCTTTAAAAATTAATCGAATTGATTATCAAAAAGTAAAACATGACGATTGCAAAAGAACGAAAAAAATATGAATTAATTTAAATCAAATGCATGTCAAATCAAATTAAATTATATAAATTGTATCGGAGAAAATAACTTTTCCGATTTGTAGCCACTTGCTTTGCCACTTTTCTTCGTCTTAAAAGCCAAAAAAAGAAAGAAAGAGAACGTCGTGTCCACGGTTTCAATTTTCAAACCCAACTTGAACGTCTTCGCCAACTGTGTAAGAGGAAACTTCGCAAGCGTTTTCTATACTTTTTTTTTTTTTAGCTTAATTTGTATAAATCTCAATTTTGTTTACATCGACTAACATTGACTTGGCAAAAACTGCTTTTTCCCCATTACATTGACTGAAAGCAACAAAGGAGATTTATCTAGGGTTTCTGATTTGCAATTTCTCTCACAAATCTTCAGCAGAGATCAGATATGGCGTCGCAAGAGTATTTGAACAAGATGCAGGTTCGACAGAATTATCGCAACCTTTGGCATACTGATCTTATGAGCACAATCCAAGCTGATACTCCTTGTAAATCTCTACCTCCTTTAAATTGTCTATATGTAATTATTATGTGTATTTGCTTATACGGATTATTTTGTTTTGTTTTGTTTTGTTTACAGATTGCTGCTTTGCTTTGTGGTGGTATGTAATTTTTTTTTCATGATGTATCTAATGTTGTTCATTTTTTATCTATTGAATGTATGTTTATTGTTGAATTGAAACTGAAAAAAATATTGGTAGTTTATAGGAGAATTTTATGTTTCGATTGTTGATTTGGATGGAACGAGTGTTTTGCGTGACTTAGTTTATGTGTGCTCCTTAGAATTGAGTTAGATTTAATGCTTAAAAAAAGTTGTAGCTGAAGTTTTCTACTTAGATGTTTATGTCTGTCTGATTAGTTAAGCTGAATGTAGTTTAGTAGTACCTGTTTTGTTAGATCTGTTTAGTTTTCGACCTGGCCTGTCCGTTTGCTCCTCTAACTCATGGATATGGAGAGGTTGTTTTACATAGACCCTTGGTCTTCAAGGAGAGCTTTTGAAAGTAGTTTGAAAAAGGAAATATGGAGATGAAGAAGACGTTGACAACCAAAAGGAGAGCAATACATAACATTCGGGAGAAAAGGAACAATAACAACATCGAAATAATGCGATAATCAAAGCACAAGGAACATCAGGGTGACAGAAAGTCCACGACAAGAAGCTACGAGAAAAATGCTGATACTATTGCAAGAAAGTGAAAACAGATACAATAGATATGATGCTCCAAACTACCACCATTGTAAAAAAAAAAAAAAAAAGAGCCCAAACAAACACTATCGAATGGGAGCCAAGTGAAGAGAGAAAATAGACACAACAAATGTTCCAGTGAAGGACACTTTCCATCTTAAGCTTAATTCGATGTTCGATTGAGAGCTGCTGCAGTGTGGTGCGAATTAAAAATTTTAACCTAGTATGTCCAAAGCTATGGAAGAGCATAACATTCAGCTGTTTGTAGTTCCCTTTATCTGATTATCCTTTTTTTGAATGTTACATTTATTCAGTAAAACCAACTTATCAAACAAGTTTTAACTTATTAAGTAACGTGATGCACCAATTGATATTTACGCCAATTGCACCAAAAGGAATGGAAGGTTGTTTACTGGAAATATCTTGGTTCTTTAGGGGATATCAGTGATGATTTAGGGCACATCTAATTTAAATGTACTGAGCAGCAATATATAGTGAAGGATGTTTTCCTCTGATTTTAGTGTATTTGGTTTAATCCCAGTTTGCCAGTGCTTTCCATTGTTTTTCAGCGACTCTTATTTAGCTGTAGGATACACTTGCATTCATGTACTCCAGAGATTCTAATAAAAGAAAAATCATTTCATCAAATCCATTCATGATCAATTTAACCGAATGTCCCGCATATGTGTTGTTGTGATTAGATTCCCAGATATTTATTGCTAACATTCTTTATCCATGGAGGTTGATATTTATGGTAGACAGTTAGAGATAGTCAAGTGTTTTCTCTTTTCCCGGATGTAGAGCAGAGCAGGGTCTAGTCTGGAGCACTCATCCGTTGCCTTACTAGTATTCGTACTTTTATGCTAGCAATATCACTTTCTTCAATTGTATTACTACTGTTGTTTTTCTTCTTCTTCTTCTTTTTTTTGACAAAATTACTACTGTTGTTTTTTACTTTGGTTATCCTTACTATTGTTACTGTCACTACTTCTCTTTCTTCCTTATTTTCATCGTAGCTTTTGTTTCTTGCATTTCTCTGAAACTTGTTCTATAAACGATTTCTTGAGTTGAAGGTCTATCCGAAACCACCTCTCTACCCCACAAAGGTAGGGGTAAGGTATGTGTTCACTCACCCTCCCCAGACTTCACTTGTGGGACTATTCTGTGTTTGTTGTTGTATCCTTTAACTGGAGTCTTCCTATACATTTCAGGTATTATGTAACTAGTGTTTTCTTCTTTTTACTTCAAGAGATAATTCCTTTTAGTAAGTTATATATTTGCCTTACCATATTCTCAATTCTGCAGTGCACCATGTGCATCATATTTGCTTCGGAAACGAGCTCTCTATGGTGATATGACAAGGTATGACATTTATCTTTCATCAGTCTCTGGTGGTACTAGCTTTGGTATAATGAAATTTTCTGTCTCATAGGTACACATGCTGTGCGGGTTATATGCCCTGCAGTGGTCGTTGTGGAGAAAGTCGTTATCCTGAGTTTTGTTTAGCTACTGAGGTGAGCACCAAGTTGATTACCTTTTTTTTTTTTTTTTTTTGCTTACTACTAGAATGTAAATAAAATATATGTAATTATAATTTAAAATTGTTTTGATTAATTGTATTTGAATAGAAGAATATTTTTAAGTACGAAAATGTTTATTTTCTTTACTGTACCTGACAAAACTTTATATGAGGAGCGCCATGCGTCCATGCTAATTCTTTAGTTTTTCGCATGGCGTCAGAGTCGCCACATCTTTGTAGAGAGTTACAAACTTCCACATACCAGTAGGCAGTCATATGCTATATGCTATATGCTTTGTGCTGTAGTTTCCGATGCTCTCCTCTCCTCTGATAATTGATGCAGGCTCCACCTTGTGATGATCTGTACTTGCTCCCCTTTCAGAAACTTGTGATTCTCTTTTTTTGCCCACCAGTGGCACTCCTCTTTCAAGTGACCAGCCCCACTCTTTGCGATGATTAGCATTTCTCTTTTTTCTGGTGACGGGCGCTCTCCACTGTTCTTTGGGTGTATGGCACTGCTCCTCTCTTCTCAAGTATATCGCTTAGGCGACTGACCCTTTTTCCTCAGATGATTGGCACTGTTCCTTTATTCTGCAGGTGAATTGCACTGCTCCTCTCTTCTTCTGTCAACCAACATCTTCGCTTTTTTTGGACGACCATTCTAGTCGCAGCATGCAACCTTCCAGTAGTTCCCTGGCCGCACTTGGGAAACACGTTCTGTCTTAAAAAGCAAGCTCAAGTTAGTCATAGAATGTTCTTGAGTTAGAAATAGGAGAATTTTCTGATGGCTGCCAATAAGTTTAAGTTTTCACCTTGAATGTGTGCAGCATAGGATATCAAACAATATCTTATCCTAACTGTGGTATCTACCTATAATGCATATAATTTTGGTGGGTTGTATTTTGAGACTGTATGTCCCATTTTGAAACTACCAGGTTTTTCTCTGCTTTGGAAATTCAGTGGCTTCCACCCGCTTCATGTTGCAAGATGAGTTCAACATACAAACAACGCAATGTGATAATTGCATTATTGTAAATTCTCTCTCTCTCTCTCTCCAAGTTCCCCATTTTACTGGATTTTGAGTGAATCTGTGAGGTATTTCGTAACACATCTCTTCCTGCTTTGTAGGGTTTCATGTTCTGCCTCCAACAAATTGCTTGCATATTTTCAATTGTTGCTATGATTGTTGGAAGTGAGGAGATCCGGGAAGCTTCTCAGCTGCTGTCATGTTTGTCTGACATGGTCTACTGCACGTAAGCTTCTCTATATTCGCTCTATTCCTGGACATTATCTTCATATATAGTTTTCTGATAATCCTTATCTCTATTAAAAGTAGCTCAAAATTCTTTCCTAAATATGTTGCATTTTCTTGATTGCAGGGTTTGTGCTTGTATGCAGGTAAGCAAGAAACTCAATTCAACTTTATCAAAACATGAAATGCTTCTCCGATATATTACTATAATTTGACAACGGTTTATGTGGAAAAAATGAAGATACTCATCAAAAAGATCGAGGAACTTACAAGCAATCTGAGCTTGTAAGCTTTCCACAGTTTCCTATTTAATAATTTACATCTGAGATTACTATTTTTGATGAGCGATGCAGACACAACACAAGGTTGAAATGGACAAGAGAGATGGCAAGTTCGGTCCTCAACCAATGGCAGTGCCACCCATGCAGCATATGTCACGACTAGATCAGCCTTACCCACCAACTGTTGGATATCCTCCTCCAGCTTATGGTCAACCACCTCCACAACAAGCTTACCCAGCTCCTCCTCAACAAGCTTACCCAGCTCCAGGCTATCCGCAAGCTGGCTATCCACCTGCGGGCTATCCTGCCTCTGGTTATCCACCTCCTGGCTATCAGAAGTGATCTTCTAAAGGATTTGGTGCGTATTTCTGGAATTAAAAGAAACCTGGAAATGAGTTTATCTACCGTAGCATGAACAGAGTGTGTATTTTGTATAGATTCATTGGTGGATGGAAACCGTAATTGAACTTGTGTGCTGAGGTTTTCTGTAGATTCTCTTAACTGATGAAAACATCCCTCTGCATGTTTCAGCAAAGTTCTATTGATGTTTGAATTTGAATTGCTATCGTGATGTGTCCAGTTCACCGTATTTTCTTGGTGTTTGAATTTATGGTTGTGTTGTTTATATGTGTGAAAGCTCACAAATCCATTCAGATATAATTGGATTGCTCTTATTTAGAGTACTTATTTAGGGAAATAGTGAATCTTTTCCTTCATCTTCCTAATGGTGTTGACAAGAATCTCTTCGAGAATAGTTAGATTCTCCGTCTGAGATTTTGTAAGGACGTTTGAGATGATCGTAGAGAGAGAGAGAGAGAGACGTTCTTTCCTCAGTTCGGATTCTTCTCTGCAACCTGGGAAGATGAAGAAGGAGATTCATCAGAGGGGATCAATAGTTTAACCTATATGGCACCAAATTTCAGAGTGAAACCCAACATCTACCCACTTATTCTTAGTCTTTTTCCCTTTAGAAAACCAAAAGTCCAAGTTCGAGGAGCTAGTGGATTTTACTCCACAACCATATCATAACAATTTTCGACATAATAATGTCGTAGCAACGAAAAAATAGAG